>OW152841.1:801419-818800 GCA_933534255.1 Iphiclides podalirius | reverse complement strand
GGTCCGACATTGAAGTGGATACGATGACGGTATATTTCGATTCTAACAAAGTAAATTTTTTGTTACCGTGTATTAAACGTACAACGTTTAATTTCGATCGGGCGACTCGATTCGCAACTGTCAGTTGCAACGCACAGTACGGATTTTTCGATCCCAACGAAGTTGTTCGATCTTAGTTAGTTCCAAATCGAGTTAGTTAGTTAGTTCCACCACTCGATTGTGCGCTGGCGTCAGATTCAGTGGTACGAACTGCCTTGAATTCGAGTCCGATTCGATTGATTCAGAACTCGAATCGGTCGGGAGTAGGCCTATGGTCAATGGTACGATGCAATTTGAGGGACTCGTGAAAGCGGCCCCTTTTTTGGTATCGGGGGGGGGGGGGGGGGGGGGGGGGGGGGGGGAATCTTCAAAATATATCTATCAATATATATTTACGGTGGTAGGGCCACGCAGCAGCCTCGGCTGTTGCACGAATGGGCAGGCCCGTCCGGGTAAGTACCACGACCTCACAGAAGACCGGCGTAAAGTGGAAGTATGACAAATACTTTCTCGTTTCGTCTGGTGAGTGAGGTAGCCGGAGCCCAATTTTCAAAAGGTTGTCAACGCATCTGTAACCCTCGAGTGTAGCAGATGTCCATGGGCGGCGGTATTCACTTAACATCAGGTGAACCGTCTGCTCGTTTGACAACTTTTCGCATAAAAAAAAAAAAATCTATCAATAATAAAGAAGAAGAAGATATATAGAAGATATATTATTATACATAATAATATATCGTCAAACTTATATTTCTTCTTAGATTTTACTCTTTTTTGTCTTGCCTTATAAAATTACAATCTGCTTTTTTAATCTTAATTTATTTAGTAATAAGTTAGTAATAAGTAACGATATTTTGTTCATACTTTTCGTTTAACTTTTATTATTTTTTTTTTGTTTTAATTTTTAAGCATGCTGTGTTTGCCTCTTAATTAGATGTACATTTAGTTGTAACATTAACTCATGTTTCATGTAATATTGTTTTTAATGCAACATCTACTGGCAGACCTAATAAATAATAAATAAATAAAAGATATCCTGTCACCTTACATGACAGGGTTGTGTGGGGTTCTAACCCACTAAAACCCTCTCGGTGACCAACTTCAGTACGTTTGGAGGGACTCTGGCAACGGATATGCAACCCTACGGGTGTTGCAAATGTCAATGGGCGATGGTTATCACTCAACATCATGTTACCCTAGTAATACAAATGATATAGAGTATAAATCAAAGTCGTCCCGCTGTCTGTCTGTCTATGTATGCTTAGATCTTTAAAACTACGCGACGGATCTTTTCGTTCTTAATTAGATAGAGTGAATCAAGAGGAAGGTTTATATGTATAATACCTTGACCCGAATGGCGTTGTGTACCTGCCTCCTGCGCCAGAGGGTGTGGGTTCGATCCCCACTACCGGACAAATATTGTGTGATGAACATAGCATTTTTCTAGTGTCTGGGTGTTAATATATGTATAATATGTGTTTATTTACAAAAGAAAAGCATGTTTAAGTATGTTTATCAGTTTTCTAGAACCCATACGTACAAGCTTTGCTTAGTTTGGGACTAGAGAATGTTGTGTAAAAATGTGTCCTAAAAAAAAAATACATTGCACCCGTGCGGTGCCGTTGCGGCGCGTTAGTCTCGCGTGAAAGAAAATAACGGAATACTCTGCCCCCTTGGTTCCATGGCCCACTCACTTGCTAGGGTCAAACAGCACATGGGCCGCCGTCAGCACGAACAATGGACTGATCAATGTGCCAGCGCCGATCCACGCGATGTCAGGGTCATTCGGATCCACCTTCTTCTTTCTACACCCAAGGATAGTCTGAAAGGATTTTTATTGACCGACTTCAAAAAAGAAGGACGTTTCTCAATTCGACCGTATACATTTTTATTTTAACCCGACTTAAAAAAGATGGAGGCCCCACTGCGGATTGGCGGACTTGACATATTTTCGAAATATTTTTTGTTATTATTTCGAAAATATGCAGGTTCCCTCACGACGTCTTCCTGCGCCTGACTTGACTACAAATCCGATGCCGGCACCAATGAAATTGTTAATTTTAAACGCTGAATTATCAATTTTTCAGCGAGCAAGAACACATCGTGAGGAGAACTTATCAAGAAGTGAGAAAGTTAGCCGGGGCCCACTTTATTTAAAATTGGCAATGCATGTGCAACCCTAATGTTAGTGTTGTTAATGTCCATGGGCGGCGGCTATCACTTAACATCGGTTGAACCGCCAGCTCGTTTGCCACTTTCTCACATAAGAAAAAAAGAAAAAAAGAAAAAAAAAGATCTTTCTAGGTCAGAGTGTTTGTTGGGACTTTCTACCCAATAACTTCCACACGAAATGACCCCGTGGCGCAGTTGCCAAGGCATTGGCTTCGGCGTCGGGGGTCCTGGGTTCGATTCCCACACGGGACAACTGTTTGTGCGAACCACAGACAGTTGTTTCGCATCTGGCTGTTTGTCCGCGTAAAATTTATGTATTTAAAACGTTCTTGAAACACAGGATCATGTTGTCCTAAAGTGAGGACATTTTTTTTTGATAAAAAAAAACAAATATCTCACTTTCGAGGCATTTAGCTGTTTACTTATCCTTACCATGTGAGGGAACTCTTCGATGTCAGCTATCTCCCCGTAAGCGATCTTCGGCACGGTGTTTTGTGGACACACCGCCATGCCGAGTCGCGGCTCCGAGTACGTGTAGCATGCTGCGAGAGGGAGAAAGAAGGAAGAGTAAATAGAGAAGATAGTATAAGAACTTTTTCATATTTTTTTTTTGTGAAAAATTGCCAATCTATCGGGCGCTTCACCTGGTGTTAAGTGAATACCGCCGCCCATAAACATCCGTGTGTAGTAACAAGAGGGTTGCAGATGCGTTGACAACCTTTTGAAAATTGGCCTCCGGCCACCTCACTCACCAGACGAAACGCGAAAGTATTATACTTCCACTTCACGCCGGTCTTCTGCGAGGTCGTGGTACTTACCCGGACGAGCCTGCCCATTCGAGCCGAGGCTGCTGCGTGGCCTTACCACAGTTAATCTATCCATAAATTCAGCCCAACTGGGTAACGGCTAACTACCCTCGTTTGACTATATCAGACGTTGACGTCCATTTTAAGGTTAAAGGTCCATTCTAAAAATTCACACGCCGTTTTAATATCGATCAGGTTAAATCAAACCATTTCACGGATTCGATGGCGTTTTTATTTGATCTTTCAAATTCCGCACGTTTCGAAACTATTCCCAGCGTTCACGATCGCGACCGCTAAATGATACGTTCCATTTTTTAATGTGTACAGGGTACGAGTAAGTACCACGACCTCAGACATCAGAATACCAGCGTGGAGTGGAAGTTTCGTACTTCTGCGTTCCGTCTGGTGAGTGAGGTAGCCGGGGCCTTCTACTACAAGTGGAAGCGCATCTGCAAACCCACGGGTTCTGCAAATGTCCATGGGCAGCGGTTATCACTTAACATCAGTCGAACCGCCAGCCCGTTTACCACTTTCTGACATTAAAAAAAACCCTTCACGTCGAAGAGACAGAGGGACGCCATCAGAACTTCGTCACCTGATGGCAAATATTGACGCTTCCCCACCTACCGCCGCAACGGTGGTCACCTACCGTCGCAGGCCGCCGCAGTACTTTGGTCGTCGCGGCATTTCAGGTAGGAGCGGTCGTTTATTTCTGGCTTGCGAGTGGTCACTATTGGCTGGCGTTTGCAGCAGACCATCGGGAAGTCGCCCGTGTAACGGCACTCCTGAAATAAAGATTCCATTTCATATTCCATACGATGAGTGACTGATTTGAAACGTGTTTTTTAGATAAAGGAAGGTTTAATACTGTTTGAATCGCGTTTGTTATTTGAGGATCTGTACAGCAGCGTAATATAAAGGTTAGGCTTTGTTCTCCGTATCACTTTATTTTTTTTATGTTAGACGGTGGCAAGCGAGCAGGATTCACCTGATGGTGAGTGGCAGCCGCCCCCATGGACATTTGCAACACCCGTAGGGTTGCAGATGCGTCCACCTTTTAATAATGCGCCCCGTTACCTCACTCACCAGACGAAACGCAGAAGTGTAACACTTCTGCTTCACGCCAGTCTTCTGTGAGGACCTGCCCATTCGTGCAACAGCGAAGACTATTGCGTGACCGGCCGTAGGGTTGCAGCGTTGTCTCACTTTATAAAAAGTGGCAACGCATCTTCAAACTTAATGGTCTTGCAAATGTCATCGGGCGGCGGTTATCACTTAACATCAAGTAAACAGCTAGAACCTATGCCACGTTCGACATAAAAAAAATTAAAGCGATACGAATAAGAAAGCCTAACCTTTGCATTAGGTTTCCGTACAGATACTCAAGTAACATTCGAGGTCCAGACAGTATTGCACCTTCTTAAACCTTCTTCCAAATGTGGACGAACCAAGAACTATTTCTTGGTTCGTCCACACGTCCACGTTCGTCCACGAACCAGGAACTATTTCTTGGTTCGTCCACACTTGGAAGGGACACCTTAGATATAATTAAATCAACGAAAAGGTTATTTGTATTATTCAACAGATGAACAAGTTCAACATCTAATTCAACATTTATATTTTAATTAATTAGCGCAATTTTATTTTATCGAATATTTTCTATGTTGAATTCATGTTCAACATAGAAAGTACCTACTCGAGCAGTACGTTGTTACTAGCTACCCACGAACTCTTTGATTATTCAATTATTGAGTAGCAACAAAGAATGACTCTGTGGCGCCGTAGTCAAGCTATTGGCTTCGGCCTATTGAACACCTATTTGTGAGACCCACAGATAATTGTTCCGGATGTGTGCGTTTGTTTTGCAAGGAGGGTAGACGTGAGCCACGAGGCCGGTTGTAAAAATCATAGACAAAACCGCGTACAACATGATTCAAAAGTTGTGAACCCCACCTGATGGGATAGAGCATGAGGATGATGATGATGCAGCAACAAAGGTCCGTAAGAGGTCCAAAGATCCGTGTTGGCTCCGTGGTGCAGTTGCCAAGGTACCTGCTTCGGCGTCGGATGTCGTCGGTTCGATGCCCACACGGGACAACTATTTGCGTGGCCCACAGATAGTAATTGTTTCGCAAATGTGTTTGTGCGCGTGATATTTGTTTGTAAATCGCCCTTACAACACGGGACAGTGTTATCCCAAAGTGAGGGCAATGTTTTTTAAATTAAAAAAAAAGCTGATGATAATGTTGATGAGTGGAAACAAAGAACCTTAAGAGGTCCAGAGCTTACCAGCTCGCCGTCCGTCAGCTTCCCGTCTTGCGAGTCCATGAAGGTCCTGCCCAAGACGCCGGTTTGATAAATATCGATCGGGCAACACACCAGCCTGTAGGTGCCATTGTTGAAGCAGTCCTGGAAAAGGACAAACGTATTTTTCTTAAAACTCTCTGGTAACATTTGTCGATGGAAGTGAATCGATTAACGCTATCACTTAACGTTAGGTGAACCGCCAACTCGCTTGCCACCTTCTCACATAAAATAAGGCTATTTTTTTTATTAACAAAAATCAAAAGCGACTTCAAATATCTCGCTCTGTATTCATTTTATAATTGATCTTCAGGAGTTCCCTAACTATCTCCGGATCCCAAGATCCAATACCAATGAAATTATTATGGGACCACATACGAAGCACCAACTTTCAAATAAAAAAGTATCATCATATTTTTTCCGAAAAAATTTTTATTGTTCCAAATACACTTGTATAATTCCAATCGCTCATACAAATCACACACGAATAAAATACACACACAGACAGGCATGTCCAAAAATTAATATGCAAATGTTGTTATATTTATTCATAGTCTTTTATTGTTAAATTTGTTCTTGTTTATTATTTATTGTTAAATTATTATTGTTATTATTACTGTCATCATCGTCATCTATCGACCTTACCAGGCTCCACTGAAAACCAGCAATCGCAAAATTTTTTCGCAATGTAACGCCGAGTGGGTGACCTTTTTGTTGCATCGACTGATAATTTTTCGTTGTTTTGTTATTTTAAGTTGTTGTTTTTTTTTTGTACCAAATAAACATTTCTTTCTTTCTTTCTTTCTTTCTTTCATCAAAACCGATACACTCAGTCGAAAGTTCTGAGGTGACAAACATAAAAAAAATACGGATGAATTGAGAAAATCCTTTTTTGAAGTCGATTGAAAAGCATGTGTATATATGTACGAAATTATACTTGTTCGGCGTAAAGACATTAAATGACGGCAATTGATAACGGTTTATTTTAATGACTTGAAATTATCGAACGTCAAAAAGTTGTTAACGGCTGCCAAGATTACATTGGTCACCAAACATGCTTTTAATGGTAGGCGTGTGTGCATAGTACAAGTTTTAATCTCACAATTTTTCCAGACGCGCCAAAAGCAGTATAACTTTTTTTATGTGAGAAAGTGGCAAACGAGCAGGCGGTTCACCTGATGTTAAGTGATAACCGCTGCCCACGGACATTTGCCACACCCGTGAGGTTGCAGATGCGTTGTCACTAAAAAAGGGCAATATTTTTATAAAAAAATAAGAAAAGAATAAAAAAACCCGGACTCACCGTCGGCTTTTTCTCTTCCTCATTGATGAGCTTCTCGGCGTATTCGCATTTGTAGTCCGGCGTGCATTTTCCAGGAATGTTGCCAGCCTCCTCCACTTCGCATGGCTCGTCTGTGCCAAGCAAAGTTATGTGATAGTACAGGTCTATTCAACTTCCAGTTGCATCTCGACGACGCCAATGTGTGGAGTTATTGTGTTGATACTCACGTAGGGTAGAATAAGACTATTATACCGGTATGTTATATCGTTGTAAAGTAAAAGTAAAGTAAAGTAACAGCCTATACATGTCCCACTGCTGGGCAAAGGCCTCCTCTATATAGAGGGTATCAGGGCATAGTCCACCACGCGGCCCCACTGCGGATTGGTGGACTTCACATATCTTCGAAATATTTTTTTTTGTTATTATTTCGAAAATATGCAGGTTTCCTCACGATTCGCGGAGCACGTGATAATATAGCACTTAAAGTTAAAAACTTCATTGGCGCCGGCACCGGGGATTGAACTCAGGTTGCTCGAGTATATTGAATTAAAGGCGAGCGCCCGGACACTGAGCTATCACGGCTCGCTATATATTGTTGAGTAGTTCAATTTTTGATGTAAAATTTGACGATTCATAAGAGCGCGCAAGCGTCTGTTTGAGTAAATATAATTTTTGATTTTTTGATATTGATTTTGTAAACTAATATTTTTGAAAAAGAGCAACTGTTGAGTTTCTAGCCGGTCTCTTCTCAACAGAAACTGATTTCCGAACCGGTGGTACCTTACGAACCTCTATGTATAATTTTTTATGTAAAATTTGAAGATTCATAAGAGCGCGCAAGCGTCTATTTGAACAAAGATATTTGATTGAATTCAAAGTCGAAGTCAAAATTATTGTATTTCATAGTGTAAATTTAAAATGCATTCTTTTTTTTCTACTTTTATTGTCTTTTTATACTATTTAAAATATAAGTACCTGGAGGACCGAGCTTTGCTCGGTATTTTGGAAATTACATTTAGATACAAATTACTGAGTAATGAAATATACATAATATTTTTCGATCTTACCGACTTAATAATAAGAAAATATGAACTGGCGTTTTCCGCAAAAGAAAGAACTTTAAAAAAAAGGAAAAAAAACAAAGCAACAAAAAATAAAAAATAAAGAAAGCGATGATCTGGAATCGAAAAAAAAAGAATATACAAGAATTGCTCGTCTAAATGATAAGAAGGTAACTAGTTTTTAGTATATATTGATTCTTCTGTTAAATTTTATTATTGGTTTTAACTTTTATTTAGATCGTAAATGCTGTGTATACCTATAATAGACATAAGTATAAAAAGCGACGCGTATAAGAAGCCGCGCGGACGAAGCCGCGGCTAGCAGCTTCGGCCGCGCGGCTAAAGGGAATTAACAATGATTTTTTTTATTCTATACTAGAATATCTCGCAAATGGCTGATTTTTTTCCAACTTAGTTGACACATCATTAGGGCACCTATATTTTGGACAATTCACACAATCGACACTAATATTATAAACGCGAAAGTTTGTATGGATAGATGTTTGTTACTCTTTCACGCAAATACTACTGAATGTATTTTAATTTAACTTTGCAATAATATAGCTTATACATCAGAATAAGACATAGGCTATAATTTATATTCATATTTTATGTATATCTGTCTTTCTGTCTGAATTTTACGTCTTCGCGTCGATTCGAGAATGGTTAGATTCACAATTGTTTTTTTTTTTTATTTATGAGTTGTTGTCGGATTTAAGTCGCGTGTACAGAACAACGTCTGTTGGGTCCGCTAGTTCTTTATATTGTTGCTTTAAGCTCTCGTTTAACGTCAAAACAACTAGCACCGCTTCATTAGACCTGTCTAGAGAAGAAAAAGCAAGAAACTCTCTGCGGTCTTGTATTAATTTGTTTAATGATGATAATATATACAAATTTATTAAGTATAAAAAAGCCCATTGTCAGGGCATACTCTGTTAATTCAATATAATCGAGCAATCTTAATTCAATTCCCAGTGCCCGCACTGATGTAATTGTTAATTTTAAGTGCTGACTTATCACGTGCTCAGCGGTGAGGGAAAACATCGTGACAACCTGCATATTTTCTAAATAAGAAAATTCTCAATTAAATTTTGAAGATATTCGTAAAGACAAGAAAAAAATTTTTTTTGATCTAAAGCAAAGTCTACCCTATAAGCGGTTGGGCGCGTGATGGACTATGCCCTAACACCCTCTGTGCAGAGGAGGCATTTGCCCAGCAGTGGAACAGGTTTTACTCCACCCAGATGCGGCACAGCTATCTATGGGCAATATGCTTCTCTGCTTTTATCATGATTCTCTTTGCGAAAGGTCGCGACACAAGAGATAATGATGAATTGCTAGCCGGGCCGCGTTCTCGGTAACAAGGACTTAAGATTCCACTAGCCTGGTCACCTGGCTTCACATGGGAACATAAACCAAGCAGCCGTGGTGGCTCAGTGACCAATCATTCACAAAGTGATCTCTGTTTAGGGTCAAGGTCACCTTCGTACAGTCCTCTTTTTAATCGTTCATTTGTAACTATATCTTTTTTGTGCACAATCCATACTAATATACTAATAAATTACTGTCTGTCTGTCTCGCCTTCACTCTAAAAGTACTGAACCGATTTAAATGAAATTTGGTACACAGATAGTGTAGAGCCTGAGAAACGAAATAGGCAATTTTTTTAATAGGGGAAAAAAGGGTTATAAAGCGTTCTTAAATGGGATAGATATTTATTTAAGGGCTTCAACACGAGCGAAGCCGCGGCCGAAAAGCTAGTAAGGAATAAAGAAAGATTTAGACCAATCATGACAAATCAGTAGCCATCACTTTTAATTTAGCAAACTCGAGCAACCTGATACCTAATTCCGCCGATGCCGCCAATGAAATGGTCAAATGCAATTTTAAATTCTGACTTATCACGTGCTGGGCGGCGAAGGGTTAAGTTCCGTCTTTGTATAGTATAATTCTTCTGTACGTGAGTATGTCACTGAACTCCCCCTAAATGGCTGGACCGGTTGTATTGAAATTTTTTGTGTCTCTCCAAGTCGATTCGAGAATGGTTTAAACTCCCAAATTCTGAAAGTTTCGGATTTAAAACGTGTGAACGGGACGGTTTTGTTGGTCCGCTAGTTATATAAAAACGGCAAAAAAACTGTCTGTTCAATGGGAGCCCCACTTAAATATTTTTTATGGTTTTTTTATGTATTTGTTGTTATAGCAACAGAAAATCGTCTGTGAAAATTTTTACCGTCTATGTATCGCGGTTTATGAGATACAGCCTGGTGACAGAAGGACACTTTTACCCTTTGGGTACGGAACCGTAAAAATTACGAACAAACAAACATATTTTACCCTCTCGTTGTATAAATGAATGACATCAATGATTTAGGTGACCTTTAACGCTATCTTAAATAAACGAATTCGACTCTCGGAACAGGTTAAAGAGCGCTGTTTACAAAACACTGTCCATAAGTAAGATAAAAAGTTTCTTTAATTAGAACTTTACAACTAGAACTTTACAACAGAAACTTTCCAATAAAAACTTTACAAGTCGCCACCATATAATCAATGACATTAAAAAAGTATAATCTGTGCACAATACATTGTATAATCTGTTGTAGAAAACAAACTATTTAAAAAATAAACAACAATAATAAATAAAAAATCTGGCTCACCTTGAAAGTGTAACGAGGAAAACCGAATTAAAAATACGAAATCGTTATCCATGGCGATTTAAGTTATATTATCTTCGGCGGCATACGAACCATGTTTATTTAAGAATTCAATTAATCACTTAGTCGTGGGATAGCGAATACGTTTGGCATTTCCAAAACTATAATTGGAGAAGGATTGGACTAAAATTTGGAGCAGACTCACCTAAATTCTCGCCGTAAAGCTCGGATGTTACTAGAGCGACGCCGAAGACGGCCAAAACTGATAACGGCACACTGCACATAGTTCGAAAACTGCACTAAAACAATTCTATACTCAGGTTAAGTTAAGTTTAGGGAATACTAGAACTGAATCATTTGTGCTTGTAACCGGACGTCCATCTGATTACGCGGAGGCATAGTGTTTGATTTGATCGTTCTTAACAACGCGCCGTATACAGAATGTTGAAAAAAGTTGACAGCAGATAAATAGATATAATCGCGAACGTTGTCTTATAATAAGCAAATAAGCGTTAATTAAACGAACGCGTTACATTTCGATACGTTTACGTTTTCAGATACGTTTTGTTTCATTGTTTAGAAAAAAACTCATGTCTGGGTTAGTCCTGTAAAATATTGTGGAAAACTTTCAAAGGTACAATGATATTTACGATGTGTAAATGTAATAAAGATCATATAGATAATTAATTGTGTGGGTTCTTTTAAAGAAAGTTATTTTCATACTACACCCAACCTGGACATAAAAAAATGTTAAATTATGAAATGTTATGTTCTCTACCTAATTAGAATATCCTAATATTATTAGAATATTACTTGTATTACAATATATATATATATATATATATATATATATATATATATATATATATATATATACCTATATTGTATACGATATTATAAGAATAGTGTCTCTTTTTGTTTATATTATATTAGCGACCAACCCCGGGTTTGCAAGGGTAGAATGCTGAATGTTTGTTGTCTGTCGACATTGCATTAGAAACCTCTAAAAATATCATTGATTCTTTACTATTACGTATGAATTATACACATAAACCTTCTTCTTGAATCACTCTATCTATTAAAGAAAACCGCATCAAAATCCGTAACGAAGTTTTAAAGATCTAAGCATATATAGGGACAGACAGACAGCGGGACGACTTTGTTTTATACTATGTAGCGATTTATTATGTGTTAATTTCTTAAGTGATAACATAAGTTTCATGTCGAAATGTTGTGCACACCTTTAAGTTAAATACATATATAGTATAATTCTGTTAGTATCCGCAATTTTTAATTGACAATACAAGACATATGTGATTAGTTGGTAAGCCTAAATAAATAAATAAACTTTTTACGGGAAGAAATTTGTTCAGCTTAAATAAATACTTAACACATTTTGTAATGTGGTTGATGTTATCCTGATTAGGTTTTCGTATACGAAATTATTGACATAAGATCTTAAACCTTTAACCATGCTTTACTAGATTTCAAACTACTACTAACTAACTACTAATTGCATATATGTAATTTATACGATTTATCCGCTCAAAGAGCATTTTACATGTATGTGGAGGATAATCTCCGGAACCCTTCCAACTTCCCAAGATTACCAACAATTTTTATCTTTGAAGTTTTTATCGATATTAAGTGCAGAGCTTTTAAAATCAATGTCATGTTTTATGAAATAGATTTGTTTGTTGTTGTCACTAAACGGGCTTTCTCTATAAAATATGACATAAGAAAACACTATCTAAAATTAGATAAATAATTACTACTACTACTACTACTTGAACTTGAATGAAATAAACAACTTTAGGAGAACTTTTCGCGTTTCTCATGTTAACGTAAAGGTAGAATAATAGCTAAACAATAGCGAAACGGGTAGAGTCACGAAACGCAACTCAGATTTAGCTTTAACAATTCTATCCAATCTTATCAGGAGGTTTGAAATTTTTCCAAAAATTTTTCGGTGACATTCTATTTTCTACAACCAAGTTACTTCTCTCTTCTCCGACAGTTGCCGAATCATTACTTAAGAAAAAAATATGGAATGTAAAGAAAACTTTAAATTTACTACTGTTAATAATTCTCTGGATATTAAAAGAACTGCCGATCTATGGAGAATCTCTGTCAAGTTGATTAGTTCTATTATTGATTGAATCTCTAAAAGACTTTGTTTTATATTCTGTAAAGATAATATAGTTATAGTTGATGTATGTATGTATATATACATGTTTGGTTCATTACATCACCTTATAATCGTTGTCCTATAGATGTGTCAATGTTTTGATAGTTATTATGTTAATTGTGTAAATTTATTCCAGCAAGGTTTCCATGATTTATAATAACTAACTTGTTTGTTGTTATTTACGTATCTCTGCAGTAAAGATGAGACATTGAAATTTTAAAATTGAATGTTTCATCTTAAGTGCTTTGTTTTTAAAAAATAGCAACGGCGATATCTCCCGTTCGAATTGTCGTTGTAAAACGATATTTGAAATTGTTTGTTTGCTGTAAATGATATAACAATAGATGCGCCAAGCATTGCTTGAAATAAGAAATAAAAAATCTGATGTAGATATATAATTTATGTGAGAAGGTGGCAAACGAGCTGGCGGTTCACCTGATGTTAAGTGATAACCGCCGCCCATGGACATTTAAAACACCCGTAGGGTTGCAAATGCGTTGCCACCTATAAATAAAGTGGGCCCCGGCTACCTCACTCACCCGACGAAACGCAGAAGTGTAACACTTCTACTTCATGCCGGTCTTCTGTGAGGTCGTGGTACTTACCCGGACGGACCTGCCCATTCGTGCAACAGTGAACACTGTTGCGTGGTCCTCCCACCGCGGTTTCTTCGGCGTGGTAATCAGCCGTTTAGCTTAGCAGTTAAAGCGTCTGGGCACGAATCCGCAAGACGTGAGTTTTATTCCCGCAGCGGCGACAGTTTGTTACCAGAAATTGTAGACACGCACGTCCATATCCATGCCGCTGAGAAGCACGACTTAATTTTATTTACCTTTACAACCTTTATTTTAACCTTTATTTATACCTATATGAAAATGAAAAATGAAAATGAAAATATGTTTATTGACAAACTAACTACTTCTTCTTCTAACTATAACTTGTTGTTTACGTATTACAAGTTCATTTTTGGTGGCCTGCAAATAGTATATTTATTTTATTATTTATAGTTTTACAATCATTATTTACGATATGTCGAGTTCAATTTTTTTATTTAATAATTAATTACTGAATACTGAGCGACGAGCATTCTTGCAAGGAGGCCACCTTTAGTCTTCTTTAAACGTTGGGCCTTACTTTTGGATAACATCGTCCTGTGTTGTAAGGACGTTTTACAAACATGAATTTCACGCGGACAAACAGCCAGATGCGAAACAACTATCTATGGGTCACACAAATAGTTATCCCGTGTGGGAATCGAACCGACCACCCACGCATGCCTCAATCAAGCTTTTTGGTTGTTTAACTGCGAAGACAAATGACCGATAGTTCATCCCAAGTATTGGGACGCCCTGGTGAGGACGGCGCGGCAGAACCTCAACCTTCTGCCCAGGTCTCTCCCGTCTGTCCCAGTCGAACGATCTAGAATACGGTGCATTTGTTCGGTTAACAAGCTACGAGAATCGTGTTGTTTTGAGTAAGCTTAAAACAGACCAGACACTATCACTAGAGTGTGCCACCGATATCCTACTCTCAGCGACAGTTGCAATCAAAGATCTAGAATACGGTGCATTTGTTCGGTTAACAAGCTACGAGAATCGTGTTGTTTTGAGTAAGCTTAAAACAGACCAGACACTATCACTAGAGTGTGCCACCGATATCCTACTCTCAGCGACAGTTGCAATCAAAGATCTAGAATACGGTCCATTTGTTCTGTCAATAAGTTACGAGAATCGTGTTGTTTTGGAGTAAGCTTAGTACAGGCCAGAGACACTATCACTAGAGTGTGCCACCGAAATCCTACTCTCAGCGACAGTTGCAATCAAAGATCTAGAATACGGTGCATTTGTTCGGTTAACAATTTACGAGTATCGTGTTGTTTTGGAGTGCGTTTAGAACGGACCAGAGTCACTATCACTAGTGCGCCAACGATATCCTACTCTCAGCGACACTCCCAGTCAAACGATCTTGAATACGTTTTTTTTTTGTCTTTTTAAAAAACGTTAAAACAAACTTTCGCATTTATCGGTCTACATCGCTCTACAGGGTGACAGTGGTGGTCCGCTGACGGCCAGAATCCGATGTTGAATTTGTTCGGTTAACAAGTTACGAGAATCGTGTCGTTTTGGAGTGCGTTTAGAACGACTTTCGGCGTCAGGCCAAGAGTCGCCAAGTTCCCTGAGCAGCCCTGTTCCGGGCTCATAGAATAGGAGGACTAAGGTATCTCCTGCCTGTCGAAAAAGGCGAGTAAAAGGGGACACGGATTGGTATCAGGTCGAAGTGGCCTCGAGCTGCTGCAAGATGGCGAGGGAATCGGGGCAGGTTTACCCTTCGACGCGTGCTCACGCCCAGTACCGAGGGACACCGTTGCGTTCATTAAGAGATCCCGGGGTCCCTCCAAACGTGCAGAAGGGCGCCGCCTTGGGGGTTTTAGTGGGTAAGAACCCCACATAACCCTGTCACGTAAGATGACAGGGTATCTTTTGAAGATTTCCCCTCGTGATACCAAAAAAAAAAATGGCTAGAGTCGCTATGACTAGAGTGTGAAGTACACTTTCAATGACACACTAGCACCCAGAGCGATTTCTAATCTTACTTTGATTAGGCTAGATCTTTACTGCAGATAAATGTAAGGTACGAAAAATAAGTGACGGCTAAGCACATACTTAATTTTTTTTGCGGGTATGTAGGCCTTTATCGGTAAAGCAGAAACAATAACAAGGGGTTTCAACTTGAACTCGGCAATCTATTTACAACCAAGCGTAAGCATTTTCAAAATCACTAGATTGTGAACGAAAATTGAAAGTACTCACCAGTTTTTCGGTCATCTTTACCACACAATGGTATATACTACTGATGTAACAGCAAGGAAAAATGAAATAACCTCGCTTTTGTAACGCGGCAAGAAAAGAGGGAAACAAATAAAGTTAACCGATTTGAATAGCCAAACTGCCGTACCTCAGGATTGAAAAGCGAATATGGTCGCATGAGAAAACGAATCCCACTTCAGATGTTACGAAACGAAAGTAAGTTCCTCTTAAAAATAAATCAATAAAACCACTGGAATATATAATTTTACGAAAATCAAATGCAACTTCCTAGCATAATTATTGCGAACAATTTATAGTTAGTTAGATTTTAAACTTCACGACATAAAATCACGGCAAGAATCGACACTTCCGAACGCACAGAGTATAGATGATTGTTTTTTTTTAAGTGAAACTTTTGAAGTGAAACTTCTTTATCGGGGTTGGAAAAAAATTTAGTGTAACATTTTTGCGTTACGCGCCATCTTTTTCTTAGTGGTTTTAATAGTTGACGCTAGATGGCGTTAGTTCCTGTGTGTGTTCATAACAATATATATATATATATATATATATATGTTATATTAAAGTGATCAGCAAAATCAAAGGGTTTATTTTAATTCTAATTCTAAAATGTAAACAATATATTTCGTATTTCAGTTACCATAAGCCATTAATAACACAAATATGTAATAACGACATCAATGATAGTAATAATTCTATTACAATTAATGAAATTCAATAATAGTATTTGTAGTAATGACAGTGCTACAAGTTCGGTTTTCCAAAAAAACTTCACTCACAACACGCGCGCGAGTCGAATGTCTGCCTTCTACTCACTGGCTGACTCTTCGGCAACGAAGGACCATGTACAAATTCAAGGCGGTTGTATTTTGGGTCCGTGAGCTTAATTGAAATAAACAAGGTTCACGTTGCAAGTTTTTTAATCAACAATTTTTTGCGGACCCTCATACTAATTACAACGGTCAAACCATAGTGTGTTTTAATTTACTACTAACGCCACCTATGTATTACAAATAAGAAACTAAATATTATACAAAGCTAAAATGAAATAATTGTAGAATTTGTATTTATGTCTATGATAATAAAAGCCTTTTATTAAACTTATCTAATTTAACTTTATTTAACCAATTTCTGTAAAGTTGCATATAGTAAATTATTTTTTGAAAAATAACGTCATAAAAAAGTTTCACTTCTTACGAGTGTACGCTAGTACACGCACACACATTTATTTATATTGCCGTGCTAGTTTCCGGTCTTGGGAAGCTTGAAAGCTTCGGTAATAAGAAAATTTTATAGATCATAAAATAATAAAAAAAATAATATATGTTTGAAATATTTTATTACATTTTTTTTATACCTAACTTCGAAGGTGGCCATTCCATTTAATGGAAGATAACGGAGAAGAATTTTAATTTGGTGTGCTTCAAGATTAGCTAAATCTCGTTACAAGCGAGTAAACAATCTTCTAGTAGCCAGAGTGTAGAGAATTACGCGTCAGACGATATTTATAGTATAAACGGAATAAATAAGTTGTGCAATTAACATTTTCTAAAACAGCGTTTTGCGACTGTAAAAAAAACTGAAGTAGTAGTAGTGGGTAAAGTAGTAGGAGTGATTTATTATTGTTATTCTCCAAGGCCCACTGACTAGCGGTTAAGAATTGGGCTGTGATGTTTTAGCCTGTCGCGCCTTTGTCCGTTCAGTAAAGAGCTATTCGCGCGTCCAGTTTCTTCTGTTTTAGCCTGTCGGGCCAGACGACGCCTGCGATCCACTCGAGGTATCCCACGTACGACGCGTTGGTGTACGATGCCGGTGCACCCACGCCGCACATGTTCCCCCAAGAGACCACCGCCACCACCACGCTGGAGCATGGCAAGCCCTCGATTCCGGCCGTCAGCGGACCACCGCTGTCACCCTGTAGAGCAATGATCCTTACTAAAACTATAAACGCGAAAGTTTGTATGTATGGATGGATGTTTGTTAACCTTTCACGCAATACTGAATGGATGTTAATGAAACATTACAATATATATAATTTATATACATATTT
>OW152841.1:289784-800919 GCA_933534255.1 Iphiclides podalirius | reverse complement strand
CACTGCTTTGGTATGGCACTCAGCCGTTTGGTTGTGGTTAAAGCGTCTAGGCAGGAATCCCGAAGACGGGTTTGATGGTCAATCATCATCATCATCATTTCGGCCTGTTTGGGTCCACTGCTGAACATAGGCCTCGATCTTGAGCCACCTGTATCCATCGTCACATCGAGGAGCACAGGTCGTCACTCCATCTATTGGGGCCCACACTGCGATCGCCAGTACGAGGCTGCCACTCGAGAACCTTTCTTGCCCAAGGGTTATCGGGTCGGCGAGCTATATGGCCGGCCAATCGGCACTTCAGCTTGCTAATCTTCTGAGCTATGTCGGTCAATAGGAGCTTAAAATAACCCCATATTGAATAAAGAAATTTTCACTTCGACTTTGACTTTGAAAGCCTTCTTACGCCTGCTTACGTAGCATCGTGCTGGACGAGTTCACGGTCCCGGCGTGCCTCCACGACGGTCACCACCTCAACGACAGCACTGCGATGGTCACCGGCTGGGGCACCACCGTCTTCCGCACGGACAAAGTGTCCGACGTTCTGCAGAAGGTATTTCCTGTTGTCACCAGCTGCTTTGATGACTCTGTAGCGCAGTTGTCGAGGTATTAGCTTTGGCATCGGGTTCTTGGGTTCGATTCCGACACGGAACTACTTTAAGTGTCCCACGAACCATTGTTTCGGATCTGGGTGTGTCCAGTCGGAATGTATGCATGTAAGACGCTCTTACAACACGGGATTATGTTGTTAATTGTCATCACACAACTAATTTAGATAAATATTAAGTCAAGTATATATAATAATAAATAAAAAGCCTTTATACTTCTTGCAAAAAATTATACATAAACAAAAAAAATCTTATAATCTCCTACGCTAAATCTGCTTATATGTTTTTTTAAATTTTATTTTACAATTTTTTTAAATATTATTGTTTATGTTTATTTGCAAGAACCCCTCCTCGGGTGAAGGCCTCCTCCAAATTAAGACAAGTAACAGTAAATGGGGATACAGGGATACCGGGCAATGGCGTCCTCTGTACAGAGGGTATCATGGCATAGTCCACCACGCGGGCCCACTGCGGATTGACGGACTTCACATATCTTACAAACATTTGTTGTTATTATTTCGAAAATATGCAATTTTTCTCACGATGCTCATGTCAGCACTTAAAATTAATAATTTCATTGGTGCCGGCACCGGGGATCGAACTCGGGTTGCTCGAGTATATTGAATTAAAGGCGAGCGCCCGGACACTGAGCTATCACGGGTCTCGCGTGTAGGACTATGCTCTAATGCCTTATGTACAGAGGAACTGTGGCTTTTTCTCGTATATGCCTATAGGCTTAGCGGCCGATAGGCCGAGCCGTGATAGCTCAGTGTCCGGGCAATCGCCTTTAATTCAATATACTCGAGCAACCTGAGTTTGATCCCCGGTGTCGGCACCAATGAAGTTTTTAACTTTAAATGCTGACTTAACACATGCTCTGCGATGAAGGAAAACATCGTGATATAAAAAACGCGCTTTTAGATATTTCCGAAATAATGACAAAAAATACATATTTCGAAGATATGTAAAGTCCGCCAATCCGCAGTGGGGTCGCGTGGTGGACTATGCCTTGATACCCTCTGCATAGAGGAGGCGTTTGCACATGTATAGGCTGTTACTTTATTTTTTTATACTTTTAGCGGCCTTAATAGCCTTTCGCTTCTATACACATTTCCCATGAACCTTAATGCTGCTTACAGGTCACACTCCAGAAGTTCACTGACGAGCAGTGCGCGCTTAGCTACGCGCCCAACTCGCCGGGGATGCGTCATATGAAGAAGGGCCTAAACAGCACAACACAAATGTGCTATGGAGACTGGCACGTGGCCAAAGACAGCTGCAATGTAAGTTAATATTTAGAACACATTTTTACACAATAGATGAAATCTATGTTTCTCATGTCGATGAATTGGTTGATGATTTTGATTTTGATTTATTTATTTTTTCCTAAAGGGAGACAGCGGTGGACCTGTCCAGGTTAAGCACCCCCATGTCTACTGCATGTACTCCGTTCTGGGCATCACTTCCTGGGGCAAGCAATGCGGCCAGCCCGGGGAACCGGCCATTTACACCAGGCTGGTCCCCTACGTGCCCTGGATCGAGAGCATCGTGTGGCCTTGACCCAACCCCGGCCACCCTCGGGACAAGTTCAAAATGGCGTTCCATTTACTATCCCAAACAGAATGGAATCTTGACATGACAGATATCTTGTGATAATTATGAGATCTTTATAATTAAATAATCGTTTTTGACGTGTTTTGTTTTTGTACCAATCTGTGGTGTTGTCTTCCGATTGAAAGCTCTCGTTGATCTTTTTTATGCTCAATAATTATTAAACAGCTGTAATATAATCAATAACTTATATAATCAATCGCAGCGCCTTGGTACTTGGGATTTTATCACGAGGGAATTTTGAATTGAAATGTTCCAATTCACAAACTTGTAGAGTAGAGTCGACCAATCCCTTAAATATCGCCGGTTGGAAACCCATTCGGCTGCTGCACGAATGGGGAGGCTCGTCCAGGTACCACGACCTCACAGAAGACCGGCGTAAACTGGAAGTATAATACTTTCGCGTTTCGTCTGGTGAGTGAGGTGGCCGGAGCCCAAGTTTCAAAAGGTTGTCGACACATCTACAACCCTCAGTTGTAGCAGATGTCCATGGGCGGTGGTATTCACTTAACATCGGGTGAACCACCTGCTCGCTTGGCAACTTTTACATTAAAAACAAAAACGTGGTGAGGTTTAAGTTTAACGCCATTTATTTTAAAATTTAAAACAAACTTTCAGCATACTATCGTTTAGCCAAAATAACAGAATAACTGGCGACTGAAGCAGCCGGCGATTCAAGGTGACGTTTTACTTACGTGATATCTTACTACACCCCAACTCCCCCCTCCTGATATTTCGTGACCTGTCGAGCCTGATTAATGGTTTTGCCCACGTGTTGTGCCGACCCCCCCTAGGTGGGATAATGACAGGAGGATGATGGTGACAATTGTAACTCAATGTTGCTACATACGTGCATGTCGATTGAATTATCGGTCCCGGGATTCCGCCTCTAGTATTTTATTAGTAAAAACCCACCACTGTTGTAGATCATCAAGTGAACCTGGTCACATGTTTCCCATTAGTATATTAAAAATACCTAAAACTATTTAATTAAAACAGATTTATTTCGGAAAACCTACCAGGGGAACATAAACGACTTGATCCATTAACAAATTGCGCATTTAATCTAAAAGCCGTTAGTGTCACGTTCATTAGGAAACTATTTTACAATTTGTTTTAGTAGTGATTACAGACGTCGTCTAGTTCCTTGTGTTCTAAATTTGAATTTTTTTTTTAGTTTTTTACGTTGCCCGTTGCTAACTTTAGCCATAGATAATATATAGCCAGTTTTTGTTCGTGCCTTCATAGATCTATGTTCGTTGTACGCCATGAAGTATACAGTGACAAATGGAGTTTGGATTGCTTCGTTTATTGTCTGCATTTCTGTTACATCAGAAGCGCAATATGAAGGTGAGATAAGCGTAACATCTTTGGAATATCCTGATGCCAACTACATTGACCATGATATTATAAGAACTTTATTAACTGGCATAGTTTTAAAAGATATTGTTAACGAAATTCGGAGCAATTCGGAGCATGAAATAATAACACGGCTGAACCCATCTGTCCGTCATTTTGTTCTTTTGTTGACATAGGTAGTTTCTGGAATGTACTGTCTGAAAGCCGTTTCTTAATATATATACAGCGTGTCTTTACAATCGCGACAGTAAATTAACACACATATAGAGGATAACTTTTTAAAATGATATTAAAATTTTATATTTTTTAAACATCAATATTTACTGATTTATTAAATCTTCCCAAAACAATCAATTTTAGAACACCCTTACGTATAAAACTGTAACGTAAAGTTCATTTTTAAAGGTCACAAAGCATATGAATGGGTTGAATGAATTAAAAAGAGATAAAACATACTGTTTGTAATGCGTCGCTGTGGCAACGAATGAAAAAGTCTCTGAATGAATGAATCAGTCAGTTGTAGTTGTGTGGCATGTTACAAATTTTGTTTCTTTTTTATTTAAGTACCTGGAGGACCGAGCTTTACTCGGTTTTTTTTAAGTAAATCGTGTATTTTGGAAATAAAAAAAAAGAAAAAATAAACAAAATGATCTGGTTTTTTTTTGCGGCGAAATTTACCGTCATATTCGGATTATATTTTTCATTCCCTAACAGGGATAAAATAACATTTTCTAAAAATTAAACCAGATAGATCGATTTTTCGCCCCCGAATGTACGCACACGAATTGCTCGTTTAAAGGATAAGATTAGTTTGTTTGACAAATATTTTTTTATAATTATGGATGTTTTTTAACACTTATATTTTTTATGATTATTGGCAAGTAGCGTTAGACGTGTGTTCATTTTCTGTCGCGGTTGTAACGACACGCTGTATAGTTTGTAGTGTAAATGTAACATTACCACTTACACTGCAACAAACAATCCAATTTCTCTTCCTTATGGTAAGTGTGGAAACGCATATCTTGCGTATTTGCAGGATCCCCGTGCATGCAGAACGGGTACCAGGGCGTGTGTACTGCAGCCAGGAATTGTAGGACGGGCGGTGGCAGAAACCGGGTGCAACCATTAGTGAG
Source organism: Iphiclides podalirius (assembly GCA_933534255.1). NCBI lineage: Eukaryota > Metazoa > Arthropoda > Insecta > Lepidoptera > Papilionidae > Iphiclides > Iphiclides podalirius. The sequence goes on along the minus strand of OW152841.1, from coordinate 796,211 downwards.
TAGACAAGTCACTGTCGTTTGCGATTATGTGATTTTATGTCTTATGAAACTTAAAATGTGTTGATAAATGATCAATTTGATGATATATTTTGATCAGTAACTAATAATAACAAATAAATATATATTTGAGACACTTTTTACACAACGTTCTCAAGTTGTTACACAACGTTTTGGTAGGACCACGCAACAGTGTTCGCTGTTGCACGAATGGGCAGATCCGTCCGGGTAAGTATCACGACCTCACAGAAGACCGACGTGAAGAAGAAGTGTTGCGTGTGGTGGGTGAGGTGGCCAGGGGCCACATCATTAAGAGGTGGCAACGCATTGCAACCCTACGGGTGTTGCAACTGTTCACGGGCGGCAGTCATCACTTAACATCAGGTGAACCGCCAGCTCGTCTGCTACTGCCTCAAATAAAAATAAAAGTCTCAAACATCGAAATAATAATAATAATTACCCAATGCAATATGTATCTATATTTTTATTTATAAACCCAACCAGACGAGGAAACAAATGAATATCCCCCCCATAATAATAATTACCCAATATCATTATTCATTCGTATTCGGTCAGGAGTAGTACGGCAAATAGGGAATAGCCCCACGCACAAGCGTCTTTTATGAAACAAAACCTGTTGAAATTATAGCCAAGAAGCCACTTCAGTTTCATTTTCCCCGAACGTACCTTGTAATACTAGTTGATAACCCAGGTCTGCTCGGGAAGGGGAAGGGAGCGAACAGTCTGCTGCGTAAATTGGTACCAGCCGCAGCCTACCACCAGCTTCACCACGTTCCCGCCAACACGGCCCACGCCCAGGCGCAGGTAAAAGCAAAGTGTAAAATAAGAGCAAATATATATCCCTCTGCTGGTCAAAGATCAGGCATTAAGGCCGACACGTGACCCTAAATTTTATAAGATTTTGTTCAATACATAAAGTATTCTACGTTTAAATTTTTTTTTTTATGTGAAAAGTTGCCAAACGAGCAGACGGTTCACCTGATGGTAAGTGAATACCGCCGCCCATGGACATCTGCCACAGCCGAGGGTTGCAGATGCGTTGACAACCTTTTGAAAATTGGGCTCCGGCTACCTCACTCACCAGACGAAACGCGAAAGTATTTGTCATACTTCCACTTTACGCTGGTCTTCTGTGAGGTCGTGGTACTTACCCGGACGGGCCTGCCCATTCGTGCAACAGCCGAGGCTGCTGCGTGGCTCTACCACCGTAAAATCCTTAAAATGGTAAATCCTTAAAATTTCCGTAAAATTTCGTAAAATTTGCAGTGGCAGGGCCACGCAACACTGTGGCACGAATGGGCAGGTCCGTCCGGGTAAGTACCACGACCTCACAGAAGACCGGCGTAAAGTAGAAGTGTTGCACTTCTGCGTTTCGTCTGGTGAGTGGGGAGCCGGGGTCCACTTAATTTAAAGGTGGCAACGCATTTGCAACCCTACGAGTGCTGCAAATGTCCATGGGCGGCGGTTATCACTTAACACCAGGCGAACCGCCAGCTCGTTTGCCACTTTCGCACATAAAAAAAAAGAATTCATACGGATATACATACAAGCAAGTAAGAGTAGTGGAGGTATAATTTTTCTGTCTAATTAGAAATTGGGTTTTAAAAAAAGTACCTAGGCTTTCATTTGGATAGTGCGCACAGAGGACTTTCCCACACTGCCCGTAGGAGACCCTTGAGATGAAGTTACTTATGTTAACTAATTTGGCTATAGTCAAAGTGAAAGTCAAAATTTCTTTATTCAAAATATAGGCTTATTTTCAATGCTACTTTGCTCGCGAATTTGGTATAATAGCCATGTGCTGGGACCACGCAATTGCCTTGCTGTCGAACCAATGGGCAGATTCATCCGGCGAAGTACCACGACCTCACAGAAGACCGGCGTGAAGAAGAACAGTTACAGTTCTGCTTGTCGTCCGGAGACGTGCCTAGGTTTCTTCGATCTTACGGGTGTTGCAAATGTCCATGCTTGGTGGTTTGTCTTCACATCAGGTGAACAGCTCGCTTGCCTCCTCAGATTTGAAAGTAAGTATTTTGTTCCAGACCTGTGTACCCTCAGAGCTCCTGCGAGCCAGTCTCTCCGCAGCTGACGGCGCCAAAAATCGGTCGCAAGGCTTGGGACAGTGAGTATTGAACATTCCCGACGAAAGCTTCCTTATTTCACAGGTGGTCAGCTGATTGTAAATGAACACCGCTTGAAAACAACTGACTGCTGACGTGTAAAATGGTGTTGTTTACACTTCTGTGTTACGGTTGACGATTGAAGTAGCTGGAGGTGGAGGAACCCAGTGCTGGATTAACCACGCAGCAGAAGTAGCAATTGGTACGGACCCCGCATTAAAACCCACTCATATCTGCCTGAGCCTTAATTTTTTGGGTGAAACTTATTGAATAAGCAAAGGTATTCAGTTGTTTTTTACCACTTTGTATTTAAGAACCCATAGCGGATCAAGGGCTGTTTGAAAGTATTTGCTACGGGCCCCGCGTTTGCTCAGTCCGATACTGCTTGAACCGATCCTTCGATAGTAACAGTTTTTTTGCTTTATTCTCTACGAAAATGTCCCATTTCAGTATTGGGATAATCCTAACTTCCTTACTAATATTATAAAGTCGAAAGTTTGTATGTATGGATGAATGTTTGTTATTCTATCACGCAAATACCACTAAATGGATTTTAATGAAACTTTACAATAATGTAGCTTATACATCAGAATAACACATAGGCTATAGTTTATATATATATATATATATATATATATATATATATATATATATATATATATATATATATATTTATATATATCTGTCTTTCTGTCTGAATATTACGCCTTCAGCCTATTCTACGCAAACGTAGTCGCGGGTAGCAGGTAGGTATTGAGAAAAGTTCGCAATTTCAGAATGCGTGGAGTACCAAGAGAGGTTTGTGTACCCTTGCGTGAAGAGCGTCGACTTCTCGGACGACATGGTGCGCGCCAGACGGTGCTATCATTCCACCGAGGACCTGGTGGTGGGAGGTCTGAACGCCTCCAAGAGGGAGTTCCCACACATGGTAATGGTTTCTGAGAATCTTTATCACTACAGAGGACGGAATCCTGAATTCCGTCTTATGTATGTAGCAAACCGATATCCGTTGGGGAAGAAAGGTTCTCGAGTGGCAAGCCTCGTACTGGCCATCGCAGTGTGGGACGACCCCCCACTAGATGGAGTGACGACCTGTGCAAATGTGCGGGAAGTCGATGGATGCGGGTGGCTCAGGATTGTACTTCGTGGCAGAGTCTGTGGGAGAGGCCTATGTTCAGCAGTGGACTCAAACAGGCTGAAATGATGATGATGATGTCATCATCATCATCATCATTTCAGCCTGATGTAGCAAAGAGATATCTTTTTATAAGTACACGCTTTCGAAAGCAAATAAATTGTTAATTTTAAGTGCTGACTTACCACATGCTCGGCGGCGAGTTAAAACATCGTGAGGAAATCTGCGTATATTCGAAATAATCACAAAAAAAATCGATATGTACGTGGTCGACCATGCTGTTACTCTCTGACAGAGAAGGCCTTTGTCCAGCTGTGGGACATATATATAGGTTGAGTTGGCCGTAGAGGATGCCTGCTGAACGTTGTGTGAAAACAAGTCCAGAAATAACGCGTTGAGGATGTCGACCACGTAGCTTAGTGGCTAGAGCGTATGGACGCGTATGCGGAAGGCGGGGTTTCGGATCCCGATAAAGATAATTGTTCTTTTTTCCCACAAAGGCGGTTTCACTCTTATCCATAACGGAAACCAGGTGCTTCTTGGATTCGGGAGCAGCCCGCAGACGGCGAGCTGGGCTTGCGGTGGCTCCATCATCAGCGAGCGCTTCATACTCACAGCGGGCCATTGCACATCTATGAACCGCACGTAAGTCACACTTTGCGTAATCAAATTGCCCAGTAAGACCTCTCATAAACAGTATTAAGTTTCAACCGACTACAAAAAAAAAGTATATGTATTCTTATTGCACGTGAGAAACTATACTCCTTAGCGTAAAGACATTAAATCAAATTGATGAGGGTTTATTTAAATAACTTGGTATTTTTTGGTAAATGTCAAAAAGTTATTAGTTGACATGGTAATGCAGTGAAATTGTTTAGCCACCTACTCAGTGGGTTCGATCCCCACTATTGGAAAAATAATGTGTGATGAACTTAGTGTTGTTTTTCTAGTGTCTTACGTCCGGTTTCTGAAACATTGATCATCGTAGATGTAAACTAATCAGCTGTCAATTGACTTTTCAAATGTCATTTACGTTGCCAAAAGGGTGGTTAAACACTCTGAATTGATCAGAATGATCTACTTAATGATCAATTCAGAGAGTTTAACCATTCATATTGTAGATGGTAGGGCCACGCAGCAGCCTCGGCTGTTGCACGAATGGGCAGGCTCGTCCGGGTAAGTACCACGACCTCATAGAAGACCGGCGTAAAGTGTCGGCGTCTGGTGAGTGAGGTAGCCGGTGCCCAATTTTCAAAGGGTTGTCAACGCATCTGCAACCCTCGGGTGTAGCGAATGTCCATGGGCGGCGGTATTCACTTAACATCAGGTGTACCGCCTGCGCGCTTGTCAACTTTTCACATAAAAAAACGCATACGCATAAAGCATAACCTAATCGTGTTGAACACCCCCATTGGTGTGGAACAGGTCCGTGGGCTTCGTCCTCCTCGGTGTCCTGGACAAGCGGCAGCGCGTGGACATGTCCCAGGTGTACAGGATCCGGCGAATAATCAAGCACCCGGGGTACAGGTCGCCCTCAAAGTACAACGACATAGCGCTCCTCGAGACGGAAAACGAGTGAGTATGTGCCAGTGCTGCAGTAAAAGGAATTGACTGTGGTAGGGCCACTTCCAATGTTGCAAGAATGGGCAGGTCCATCCGGGTAAGTACCGCGACCATTTGCATCCGGGTGTTGCAAATGTCCTTGGGCGGTTATCACTTAACAGCAGGTAATCGTGTTCAAGGTTTCTAAAAATCTCAAAGCAGTTAGCTCTTGACGATTTCTAATATTATGCGACCGATTATATAAATAAGTGGCAATTTATAAAAATACAATTTCGACTTACAAATAATCACTCTATATTTATTTAAGAAAAAGAGAAAAAGTATTAGTAACAATTAAACAAAACCGTAATAAATGGAAAGAATAGCCACTTTCATCTTTAAATTACGTTATTTTTAAATTAGAATTAAAATAAGTAAAAAGTAAACAATGCAAAAATGAAATGTAATTAATGGCACATAGGTGCATGACAACCTTAGAATGGATTCCGGGGTTGATTCACAAATTTGGTGGCCGTTCCAGCATGAGGCTTAGCGAGGACGCGGTCCCAGCTTGCCTGCACATAGACACGCGCGTCGACGACGAGCGGGCGATCGCAACCGGTTGGGGCGCGACCGCATACAAAGGCGACAACTCCGACTCCCTGCAGAAGGTCACCCTCAGGAGGTTCCCCGACCACGAGTGCATGGCCAAGTACCCGCCCAAGCGCAACCTGGAGAACGGGTTCGACCCCAAGACCCAGCTGTGCTACGGCGACAGGTACGAGTCGAAGGACACCTGCCAGGTGAGTCGGCCGTCAATGTCATTGTTGCGGACCTTTTTGCTGTTTTGATGGCTGATGTAGTTTTTTTACTTTTTATTAAACGGTTTTATTTAGCTCGACCCGTACGGAATTTGTTTGTTTATTTGGGTCAAAATTAAAAATTGAAATTTAAGCACCTTCCCGTTGTCAGATTGATCTGAAATTTGGTACACACATTTAATTTAGATGACAATACAATATTGTAGTTTTCAGTGCACATAAAATAAAACCGTTTAACTTAAAAGTTTTTAAACGGTTTTATTTGCTTTTGACGTCTGATTTGATTTGATTTGATTTGATTTACCTAATTCTTTCTGTTTGCTTGATTTTTCTGTTTTTATTAAGAGATAATCATTCTTCAACTTGTATCATCGTTTTATCATTTGATATTTATTTGGTTTGTTCATTTCAGTCATCAAAGAAAAACATTGCCCTCACTTTAGGATAACATTATCCTGTGTTGTAACGAACACCCTGATGCGAAACAACTATCTGTGGGTCGCACAATTACTTGTCCTGTGTGGGAACGAACCCACGAGCCCCGACGCCGAAGCCGATACCTTGGCAACTGTGCCACGGAGTCATTAAAATTTTTAATGTGTGCGTCTAATCAGTCCAGAGCTGGGCAGTATTGACGCCATTTATAAGTAAATTTTAAGTGCATGCAACTAGATGGTAGGTGTGATGAGGGAAGGGTGGTAAAGAAAATAAATAAAGTATTTGAGTACTTATGTGTTGCTTTGCAACCAACTTCATTATGTCGCTTTTTGGGGATGGAGTGTGCGTATATCGTAAAAATTTTACTCACATATTTTTTTTAAACACGCCAAAAGAGGTATAACTTATATAATCGTCTCCGTTAAAAGCTGCGGTGGAGTCATACTAGGTTTTGGTATGTATAACTTGAATTTAGTTGGGTGAGTAAAATATAGTCCCATAGTTAACAAAAACCGATGCCCATGAATGACAATGAAAACTTACCTTTAAGCTTGCCCTTTTAACATATAGGTTTCTATAAAACTTTTTTAATTTGTGTCCTTAATTTAACCTCCATCAGATCCACGTTCTCCGTCATAATAATTTTCTTGTGATTAATTCCATCTTTATCTACGTTTATAATTTTTCTACGTTTATCTTTATTCAATACCTATGTCATAACCATTTCAATTTTGGGTATCACGTCCAATCTATACTTGACTTCGCCATCAGAAATGTAATCGTAATATTTGTCATCATAGCTGCCAATCTAGTCATCTATATCATCAGCACTGCTGTTCTTTACGTTAATATTAATCGATAGTTCTTACCATGCTAACATTATTCTCGTTTTCATTGTAGTCACAGATCTTACTGCCCTACCATTAACATTATTGAGTTCACATTTTAAACATAATTTAACATTAATGGTGTAGACCTCACGTTTATCTCCATTATGATGACGGAAGTCAACATAGTTATCAATTTTATTATAATCAGTTATCATAGTATAGCTGTCCACTTCTGTGTGGTTTAAATTGAAACCATCATTGTTTTCCTTGAAGTCACCTTATTCGTCTTCAGCGAGAGATGAGGACAGCGTACTATTTCAATATAAATTGTACTCTAAATTATCTCATCATACTAATAATTTATATAAGTCTTTCAGCTTATCTGGTTATCTTTTCCTTTTTTCTCATCCCACACTACGTGGAGTCAGTACAACGCATTCTTTCCTTTCACTTTCCTCTATCAATCGCCATTCCAATACTCACCCCTTTCACAAACATATCATTTCTCAGTCTTCCTGTACACCCTCCAACCACATTCACATTCATCACTCTCCTATCATCATCACCGTGAGTATACAGCGTGTCGTTACCATCGCGACAATAAATGAATACACATATAGAGGATAACTTTTAAAAATTGTATTAAACATTTACAATCTTTAAACATCAATATTTACCGAGTTATTAAATTTTCCAAAACAAAGAATTTTAGAACATGCTAACGTATAAAACTGTAACGTAAAGTTCATAAAGGTCACAAAGCATATGAATGGGTTGAATGAATTTAAAAGAGACAAAACATACTGTTAGAAGGAGAGACTTGTAATGCAACGCTGTGGCGCGTGTTGTATAGGATGTTATAAATTTTGTTTCTTTTTTACTTAATTAGATTGTTTGAAAAATATTTTTTTTTAATTATGGATATTGTTTAACGTTAATATTTTTTTATGATTATTGGTAAGTAGCGTTAGACGTGTGTTCATTTATTGTCGCGATGGTAACGACACGCTGTATATCACAATTATAACCGAACTCTCGAACCGGCTCTATACGTGGTAACCAGAGTCAACTCCACAAATGACTTTACACAGGGAGACAGCGGCGGTCCTCTCCAGCTCTCTGCTGGCCGCATCAACTGCATGTACACAATAGTGGGGGTGACGTCATTCGGCAACGAGTGTGGCTCCCCTGGCATGCCAGGGGTGTACACCAGGGTCTCGGCCTACGTGTCCTGGATTGAAGGCATCGTCTGGAATTGACCCTTCTGATTGTAGAAGGTGTCTGCGTCGAAAGCTGGAGGCTAATACAGGAATATAGACATTAAACCTTTAAATAAATAAGCCTCACCCGCTGTTTATTTTTATCATTATTTTTATTTTATATGTTTAAAACATATACTTTTTAAAGTTTTACACTTAGGTCCAATTTAAATGCGAGTCTAATAATGAATTGTCGAAGAATTCTGCGTCCTCTGGATTCGTAGACGCGTTGCCAACTTTTAACAAAATGGGGGGTCCACCTCACTCACTAGAGGAAACGCAGAACCTGAAGTGGAACACTTCATGCCGGTCTTCTGTGAGGTCCTGTTATTTACCACTACCAGGGCGGACCTGCCCATTTGTGCAACAGCGAAGACTGCTGCGTGGCCCTACCACAGCAAACTGAACTAAGCGCGTGATACTCTCATGACGCAGAAATAGTGTCTTCTGTATAGTATTAAGTAAAATTCAAAATGAAAAGTTGATTTATTATAGTATTTTATCAACTTTTAGAATTAAAGAATTAGAATGAAAGATTTATTACGCGGTCAACAGTTTAAAGACCCCGACGCAGCTGTGGAAGCGAAATCGGCCATTTTGTCAACGTCAACTTCAGACCGGAATTATTGTTTTAATGATTGGTTTGCACGAATGGGAAAGTGCATTAAGTTGAACGGAGAATACTTAGAAAAACAACAAAATACAATTGAGCTATACTGTGCATGCGGTTTTTCTTATTCCCGATCTTTTCACTGTGTCCCTCGTATGCGACGGGAAGTCTGCAACGCTCTAATGTTCTGCGGCTACTTTGTAATCAATGCGTTTAAATATTTTAAGGACATTGCTGTTTGTGATTTTCCTTCCGCCCTGAACTATCTATGTGTTGTGGACAATAAAGTGTGTAAGTTACGTGTATACAGTTTCTTCCTATCTCTTCGCTTCGCTCCATCCTGTCGCTTCCATACTACTGAAAAGCCCAGTACAACCCACATAACCACTCCAAAACGTCACCACTAACAAAAGCACCAACAGGGACCAAATAAAACACAGTCCAGAGTCAATTATTTATTCTCCCCCCCCCCCCCTCCAACACTCGTCAAGGCCAGACGACGCTCTCGATCCAGGGCACAAAGGCGGCCACCCGGGAGTAGATCCCCGGCTCACCGACCACCCCGCACGCGCGCCCGTACGAGGTCACCCCCACCACGGTGTACATGCAGTGGATGCGGCCCCCCGGCAGCTGCAGCGGCCCCCCGCTGTCGCCCTGTTCGCGACGAGCTGGTCACTGCCACCAGGCCGGGTGGCGGTGACCACCGCAAGGGTAGCCTAACCATGAAGTGAGGTAGTGGACCTGGTGGACGACCACCGTAGGCGAGGCCTTACCATGAAGCGAAGTAATGGACCTGGTGTGTGACCACCCTAGGGGAGGCCTAACCATAAAGTGAGGTAGTGGACCTGATCTGTGACCACTGTAGGGGAGGACTAACCATGAAGCGGGCTGGTGGACCTGGTGTGTGTCCACCGTAGGGGAGGCCTCACCATGAAGCGAAGTAATGGACCTGGTGTGTGACCACCGTAGGGGAGGCCTAACCATAAAGTGAGGTAGTGGACCTGGTGTCAGTGACTACATTACGGGGTAGCCTAACCATGAAGTGAGGTAGTGAAAGTTTGACATTTAATAAGAACGCGCAAGTGTCTATGTGAATAAATATATATATCTGATTTTTGATTTGTTTTTGAATGGTCCTGGTGTATGATCACCTTACGGGGTAACTTAATTTTTGTTGTTGTCATTATTCCGAAAATATGCAATATTCCTCAAGATGTTATCCTCGACGCTGAACACGTAAGAAGTCAGCACTTAAAATCGTAACTAACACTTTATTGGCATCGGCACTTGAACGAGATTCGAACTTAGGTCGCTCGAGTACATTGAATATAAAACTTCCACTTCGTGCCGGTCTTCTGTGTGGTCGCGGTACTTCCACAGACGGACCTGCCCATTCGTGCAACGGCGAAGACTGTTTCGTGTACCGTGAATGTGGGGTGTAGGGATGAGGCGTATATACTGGCACAGGTATAAATACCCAGTATGAACATACCAGTACGCACACCGGGTATGTACGGCAGAGGCCCGTTCCATACCCGATAGGTATGGCCGCCTCGTCCGACGGTGGCGGAGTGGGGTGGCCACACCACCAGTTACCCTCTGGCAGCCGGGGCTGTACGCACCTGGCAGGTGTCTTTGGACTTGTCCTTGTCGCCGTAGCACAACTGCGTGTTGGCGTCAAACCCGTTCGCGAGCAAACGCGCGGGCGGGAACAGCAGCGCGCACTCGAACTCCGAGAACTTGTTCAGGACCACCTGGAGCCAACGTTAGCTTGGATGCCTGAGGATCCTAATTTATGCCTCCACCGCCTTTAAGGTGGATGCTTGAGGATCAACTCTTAGAGGGTGGATGGCTTAGGATCCATTATTAGGGGAAGGATGCCTGAGAATGCTCTCTTAGAGGGTGGATGCCTGAGGATCCAATCTTAGGGGGTGGATGCTTGACGATCCACCCTTAGAGGGTGGATGTCTGAGGAGCGATTCTTAGGAGGTGGATGCCTGAGGAGCCATTCTTAGGGGGTGGATGCCTGAGGATCCTAATTCATGTCCTCCACCACCTTTAAGGTAGATACTTGAGGATCCATTCTTAGTGGGTGGATGCCAGAGGATCCATTCTTAGGGGGTGGATGCCTGAGGATCCTAATTCATGTCCTCCACCACCTTTAAGGTGGATGTTTGAGGATCCACTCTTAGAAGGTAGAGGCCTAAGGATCCACCCTTACAGGGTTGTCCGAGTATCCGTTGCAGGCGACCTAATTAAATGTGTGAAAGAAACAGGCCATTTTATAAATAACATCGGAAAGTTAGGAATGCGTGGTGTGTTATGAATTTGGAACACTTGGGCATAATCCAGGAAGAGTCGACAAATACCTTAAAATCATACTTGGTGTCCAGAAATTATTTCACGTCATATAGCTCTGGTCTAAACTGTAATCGAGCCCGCGAGTCGAGACAAATATTCTATTATCTTAATAGATAATAAACGCCAGCGAATTTTAACTTTGAGTCATACTTTCACTTACACACCTTTGCGAAATACTTTTCAATTTTTCACAAAGCGGCAAACGAGCTGGCGATTCACCTGATGTTTAGTGATAAGCGCTGCCTATGAACAGTTGCAACACCCGTAGGCTTCAAAATGTGCTGCTACCTTTTAATAGGTGGTAGTTTTTGACGTTAAATAAGACATTAAAATAAGCCTATTTTAATTTTAATTTTAATTTATTCGGAAAACTTACAGCTATTAACAAAGATAATTGAGTGATATTAAATACTAAAGAAGCCATTTATAAGTTTTCACATTTAGAAATCTTAAATTACAATTGCTATAGAAAATAAATAAATAAAAGGAACAAGGAATAAAAAAAAGACACGTGAGTACAATGGCATGAACATAATTATGGTAAAAATAACAGTAAAGCTAATATATATATACATATTATATTATGTGACAAAGTGGTCTTTAGTAAGAAGTTAGTGGTCTTTAGTATGTTGAATAAAGAAAATTTGACTTTGAATAAAGTGGGCCCCGGCTACCTCACTCACCAGACGAAACGCAGAAGTGTAACACTTCCACCTCACGCCGGAGTGCGAGGTCGAGGTTCTTACCCGGACGGACCTGCCCATTCGTGCAACAGTGTACACCAAAACGGCCCCACTAAAAAAATGCATGTGCAATAAACTTCTTTAAAAGCAGTTACCCTTATTGAGGGGACTCTTACTTCCTTGTTACTTACTTTAAATACCTTTTTTTAATAGTGTATAACTACTAAATTTACTACTTTTCTTTTTATTGTTTAACGCTTCTCCACTGAACATATAATTGTATACCAAATTTCCTAATAGGAAAACTTTTAATTGGCCTTTAATTTTGTTAAATTTGATCAAACAATGACTTCTAGCTGTAAGTTTTCCAAATATGTCTGAGTATACTAGCAGTATACTAGCGCAATACACAAGAAATGTTGTACTACACAAGATCTCTTCTCGAAGGAAACTTTTTCTTGAAGACCCACCCGGTTTGGCCTTACCTTCTGCAGGACATCAGGGCTGGTGCCCTTGTTCTGGGTGGCCCCCCACCCGGTGGCCCACACGCGCTGATCCGCTGCAGAAGTATCTACGTGCAGGCAGGCCGGCAGCACCTCCTGGCTCATCGCAATGCTGTGGGCATCCGACTAGGTCAGATGTAGACCGAGTCCCAAATTTTGCTGCCGCGTTGGCCCTCCAATTTGTTTCAGCCGAGGAAACTATCGTTCCATATGAAAACTTGTTTTTTGCAAAACGAGCAGACGGTTCACCTGATGTTAAGTGTGCCGCCGCCAATGGACATCTGCTACACCCGAGGGTTGCAGATGCGTTTCCAACCTTTTGAAAATCGGGCTCCGGCCACCTCACTCACCAGATGAAACGCGGAAGTATTATACTTCCACTTTACGCCGGTCTTCTGTGAGGTCGTGGTACTTACCCGGACGAGCCTGCCCCACCACAGTTACTTTGGTAGGGCCTTAGGCATCCACGCTTAGGGAGTGGATGCCTAAGGATCTTCCCTTACGAGGTGGATATCTAAGTATCCTTTGCAGTAACATAATTAAATGTGTGTGAAACAAACGGCCCATTTTATAAATGTCTGGTAAATCGGAAAGTTCGGAATGTGTGGTCGGTTGTGAGTTTGGAACACTTGGACAGAACCCTGATATAATGGTTGGGGCGATTTAAATGTTCACATACTGCAGACTTATTTGTTCCTTCCTTCACGCGGGTTTTTATAGCTCCAACGCCTCAGTCTGTCCCGTGACCATGAACGCCGTAAAGGGTTCGAGACGTCGGAAAACAAAATTAAAAAAAATCGCGACAAATCCCTAAACATGGTTTCATTTAGTAATGTGTTATGATGACGTGTAGTGTAAGTAGTAACGTGTAACATAAGAAATTATCACATGGATGTATAGAGATACAAGCAGCTATACTCACTCTCTGTCAGTCCTAAGCAGGGCGATATCGTTATACTTGTGTGGCGGCCTGTATTGGGGGTGTTTTATTACTTCAACCCTGTACAGCATCGAGGAGTCCACGTGCTCCTTCTTGCTGAGTATGCCCACCAGCGCGTACGTCACTGGGCCCCTGGAGTGCACCGGAAAGTTCATTGGAAACAGACAGGGTTTTTATGGGAGAAAGTGGTGAAAGATCCGGCGGTTCGCCCGGTATATCACCGGTGTGATAACTGCCCATGGGCATTTGCAACAGCCGTAGGGTTGCACATGGATTGCGATCTTTTAATAAAGTGGGCCCCGGCTACCTCACTCGCCAGAACGCAGAAACACTTCTCTTTCACGCCGATCTTCTGTAAGGTCGCGGTACTAACCCGGACGGACCAGCCCATTCGTGCGGTTGCGTGGCCCTACCACAGTTAAATCATAAGGTGAAAAATAAATAGAACCACTGTACAGTCGTCCTTTAGATGGACGTTTAATCCAGAAGGTGCCAGTTCGAATCCTGGTGGCAGCAAAAATTTTGTGTCAGTCTTATCTATAACAACCAATTTAAATGTAAAATTAAAAATCAACTAATGATTAAATCATATTATACCATTTCGGAATATCTCGACGACGGCAATGTGTGTGTGAGTTAATACTGTTGATACTCACGTAGGCTAGAATAAGACTATTGTACCTGTTTATTATATTGTAAATTGATACTTTTGAAAAAGAGCATCTGTTGAGTTTCTAGCCGGTCTCTTCTCAACAGAAACTGCTTTCCGAAACCGGTGGTACCTTTCGAACCTGTATACATAATCTTTGATGTAAATTGACGATTCATAAGAGCGCGCAAGCGTCTCTTTGAATAAATATATTTTTGATTTGATTTGATTATACATTTTTAACAGGCTTCAAAAGAAGAGGAGGCTCTCAATTCGACTGTATTTTTTTATGTTTTTTACCTCAGAACTTTGGGCTCGGGAGATACGTAGGGAAGTACAGAGAGATATAATTGAAGTCGGTTTAATTTTCCTTAATAAAAAATTGACTTAAACAAATAATAAATAAATATTATCGGACAAATTTTTACTCAACGTTCTCTAGTCCCAAACTAAGCAACGCTTGTACTATGGATACTAGAAAACTGATAGAGATATTTAAACATACTTTTCTTTTGTAAGTAAATACATATCATACGTACCTATATAAACACCCAGACACTGGAAAAACACTATGTTGATCACACAATATTTTTCTTATAGTGGGGATCGAACCCACAGCCTCTGGCGCAAGAGGCAGGTGCATTACTCCCGCCTCCAATCGGGTCGTCAACTTGTTGGGACACTGTTTCTAAGTAAAGGCCCATTTACACGATGCCATTTTCTTGTACATACAAGAGCAATAATTGAATGCAATAAATTGCGCGCAATAATTTGTTAGACCATTTGTTGTTTAGACCATGCAACTCATTTATTGCTTCAATTAACTTAAGGGTCTTAACTTATCGGACGGAATGATGATATAATCAATATAGCATACAAGTTTCTCGCGCGTGTGCAGTGGCCCGCCGTCAAGATGAACCGTTCGCTGATGATGGAGCCACCACACTGCCACTGGACAGACGGCAGATCGGTGCCGAAGCCGAGGAGAGCCTGACGTGACATTGCCAAAGTCAAAGTTATGCTTGAATAATGATGGAGTGACGACCTATGTGGGTGGGTGGGCAGGAAGTCGATGGATGGATTAGAAGAACCCCATCACGAAACGGTGGTAGATTAAAAAAATTACTATCGATATATTAAAATGTATATTTCTTAGTACGATGAATAAATGATTTGTCTTGATTTGATTTGATGCGGGTGGCTCAAAATCGTGCTTCGTGGCGGTCTGTGGGGGAGGCCTATGTTCAGCAGTGGACTCAAACAGGCTGATATGATGATGTTGATGAAGTAAAGTTACAGCATACGCCACTGCTCGAAAGAGGCCTGTACAGAAGGTATAACGGAATAGTCCCCCACGTCTTCGAAGCATTGTGTTTGTTATTACTCGTATTTCGACAATATTGTTTTCTTTTTCTCACAATGTTTCACCTCGCCGCTGAGCACGTGATAAGACGGCGATAAAAATTCACTATTTCCTTGGTGCCGGCACTGGATCGAACTCGCGTCGATCGAATTAAAAGCGAGGGCCCGGACAATGAGCTATCACTTCTCTTTAGGTTAAATATGCAGAGGGAATTTTCCTCAATTAATTCATGCTCGTTTCAAGCCGCCGCAATACATAACGTACATTTATACGCTGCTTTTTGGAGTTGAAAACCAAAGAACCGGACTACTTATTCGAAAAGCTTAAATTTTCTCAGCGCTCCGTTAGAACGGCGCCTCGGCTTGTTTACCCATCGTCTCGAACAGCTGCTTTTCGAGGTAGTTTCCGGTTCGCTGCTACCAAGTGCTGGAATAATATCCCTCCCCCCATAAGAAATTTAGTGTCTATTCATTCCTTCAAAGCTAAATTAAAAACCTTTCTGATATCAATGCAAAAATCCACTTGAAACCCTAGAGTGTATTTCCAAATAACAATACAATACAATACAATACAATACAATACAATACAATTCCAAAGCTTACATTACCACTTACAAATCATTTACAAAAATTACCACACCCACATACACATACAAACAGGCGCTAAATGCAATTGTTGTTATGTATATAAATAATCTGTTTTTGTTAAATTATACGACTATGTTATTATTGTTGTTAAAGTCATCTATCAATCTCTCCAGGCTCCACTGAAAATCAGTAATCGCAAAAATATCTTCTCTTTTTTGCGATGTAATGCTGAGTGGTGACCTTTTTGGTACATTGACTTCAAGTTGTGATTTCAAAATTTTAATTGTTATTTTTATTTTGTTTTTATTTTATGTTTTGTTTGGTATGTACCAAATAAATATTTCTTTCTTTCTTTCTTTCTACATAGTATGAACTATTAAAGCTTGGATGCCTGGACATCCAGGTGGATGCGACCACGGTCGTAATGTGCATGTCTAGACTTTTATATTTTACACATAAGAAAACAATCAAGGGAAGAATTTTAAAACTGTTTACAATAAAGTTGACCTATATGGTAGAATAGGTGTCAATACACACTTTGTGCCTTAATGCATTGTAATCATCCACTATAATTTTCCTCGTCAACGTAGCAGTGGCAGGGTCGCGCAACAGTCTTCGGCTGTTGCACGAATGGGCAGGTCCGCCCGGCTTAGTACCACGACCTCACAGAAGACTGGCGTGAGTTGGAGGTATTATACTCCCGCGTTTCGTCTGGTGAGCGAGCTAGCCGGGGACCACTTTATTGAAAGGTCGCAACGCATCTACAACCCTCCGTGTTGTAAATGTCCATGGACGGCGGTTGTCACTTAACATCAAGTGAACCACCAGCTCGATTGACACTTTCTTACATAGAAAAAAAAACTGACATTCATTGATATTGGATCTTGGGCTCCGGAGATGCTTAGGGAACTTGCATTAAATTATTAACATTTTACTTTTTTTATGTATAATTTAGTGTAATATTTATTATATTATACCTACTTCTTTTCTTTGTTTAATCGTTATCTCTATCTATCTCATGTATCTTACTCCTTGATCTATTTGCGAGAACTTGTAAATTTTTTCATTATTTATATATTAATGGTTGTATGTTAGCTGTAAGTTTTCCATACATAATAAAAAAAAATAAAAATAAACTCCTGAAAATCAATTACGAAATGAACACAGGGCCGAGATATTTCAAGTCGGTTTTGTTTTTTCGTCAGTGAAAAGTTGGTTATTTTGTCATTTGCTCCACTTCTCTGTATCGTAATTGTGTGTACAATAAAAGGGGGGAAGAAAGTCGGCCAGTTAGGACCACTTACCATGTGCGGGAACTCGGACTTTGAGAGGAGGGGGGGAGGGGGGGGGGGGGGGGGAGAAAGTCGGTCGATGGGAACTTACCATGTGCGGGAACTCGGACTTCGAAGCGTTCACGCCGCCAACGATCAGGTCGTCGGCGTTGTGCTTGCAGCGGTTCACGCGCGCCTTCCCGCCGGACAGCGCGTTGCCGTCCACGCACGGGTACACGTACTTCTCCTGGTACTCTATGCACTCTGGTGAGGGGGAAAGAGTGATCTAAAAGACTAGACAAGACCTGTTACTTCTCCTGGTACTCTATGCACTCTGGTGAGGGGGAAAGAGTGATCTAAAAGACTAGACAAGACCTGTTACTTCTCCTGGTACTCTATGCACTCTGGTGAGACAGACAAGGCCTGGAGGATCACAGGACGGAGCGGTGTTTTACTTCTGGGTTTCGCATCCGGTTTGGACACGATGTTTGTTTTGCAAGAGTATGAAACCAGTCAAGTGCGAGTCGAACTCGTGCGCCGCGAGGTTGACGTGGACAAACACTCATAACCGAAAATACTATCTGCTGGTCACACTAATAGTAATAAGTCTGCCACTTGATCAATTTAACGCAAAATTAATAATGAACTTACGGCTAAAGCATATTATACCATTGCGGAATATCTTGACGACGCCAATGTGTGGGGTTAATACTGTTGATACTCACGTAGGCTAAAGTAAGATTTATCCTATTACATTGTAAACTAATCGATTTAAAAAGCGCAACTGTTGAGTTTCTTGCCGGTTTCTTCTCAACAGAAACTGCTTTCCGAACCGGTGGTAACTTACGAACGTGTTATTTTTATGTACTTCCACTTCATGCCGGCCTCGTCGACGTCACGGACCTGCCCATTCGTGCAACAGTGAAGTCTGCTGCGTGGCCCTAGCACAGACGTGAGTCGTGTCTGAAGCTACTCACTGTCCCACGCCTTCCGCCCAGTCCTGGGCGCGGTGAGTTTGGGCGACACCGGCTCGCATTCGTCCTTCGCAGCGGTACTCGGGTCGTTCACCACGTAGTCGTAGACCGGGGGCACGTACTCTGTGGTGGTGGTGATCCTGGAACAAGTGCGTGTCCAGACGGGTCCCCACTTTGAATGGAAACATTTCTCGCGTTCAAACGAAACGTCCAGTTTGTGTTTTTTTTTTAAAGGATCTTTGACTTTTGGCCTCAAGGAGGCCTTTGGGGCCGCCCATTAATCACGTGAGGCTCGAAAGGGGGGGAGGGGGTTTGGCAAAAATCACGAAATATCACAAGGGGTAGGAGGGGTGTAGTAAGATATCGCGTGTATTTATTTTTTTGTCAAACTCGCGATTTCTAAACCGAAAAGCAGTATTAAGATTCTCTGCAGGTACTAAAAATACGCGTGATTTTGATTGGAGGGTGGGGGGTAGTCCTAAACCTCACCACGTATCACCAAGGGGCGAAGGGGGGCTAAAAATGCTTAAAAAAAACATCACGAGATTAATGGACGCCCCCTTTAGAGATCCTTTACATCTGTAAAGGTTGTCCTGTACCTAGATTATGGGTGACTAAGCCCGAGGACTCCCGAGGAAGCCTCGGCTCGGGCCGTCACGCTATTATTATTTTCACCGGTTTGGGACGACGCCAATCTCTTACGTCGCTTTGGCAGACGCTCCACGGAGTAACTAGGCTCAAGGGCCCCCGAGTTTGGACCTCGGCTAGTAATAGCCTGGTTACCGAGACACCGGCCGGATCGGTAGCTGACTGGTCCTTCGTGGAAGAAATACAGATTCGAAATAATTCCGTACGGCGTATACGAAAATTGAACGGTTCAATCTCGCAGAAGACCGTCGTGAAGTGGAAGTATCTATATTCTTCTGCGTTTCGTCTGGTGAGGTATCCGAGGCCCAATGTTTAAAGGTTATCAATCCATCTACAACCCCTCAGATGTTGCAAATGTCCATGGGCGGCGGTGAACAATTAAAAGCGGGTGAACCACGATTTGTGAATCCAAACCATTCTCTAATCAATCTGAAGATACACAAAATATTTCATTAAAATTCGTCCAGCCGTTTAGGAGTTCAGTCACATACACATAAAAATTATCCATACTAATATTATAAATGTGAAAGTAACTCTGTCTGTCTTTCTATATCGCTTTCACGCCAAAACTACTGAACCGATTAAAATTTAATTTGGCACACAGATAGTCTAGAGCCTGAGAAAGGACATGGGCTATTTTTTAATTGGAAAAAAGTGTTGTAAAAAGTTGAAAATGTCATTCTTTAAAAAATATATATAATAGTTTTTAAAGAAAGATATTTATTTAAGGGCTTCAACGCGGGCGAAGCCGCGGGCGAAAAGCTAGTATATGTATGTGCATAAAGATAGGTTGTGGAAAAACGCACCGTTGTTTGGAAGTCGTGAGGACGGGCGGTCTGGATGTGGTCGGCGCCGGTGGTCTTCTGGTCACAGTAGGCGCTGGTGGCGAAGACTCCACGCAGCAGACAATGGAGGTCATCCCACTGAACGAGCATATCTTGAAAGGACGGTGACAAAGGTGAAATTCAGAGAGTTTTGGTTAACACTTTGCAAGGTTGGCTAGAGCGTCTTCGCACTATCATACGGGTTTCGGACTTATAATTGTAACTTTAACCGTGGTAGGGCCGGCCACGCAACAGTCTTTGCTGTTGCACGAATGAGCAGGCTCGTCCGGGTAAGTACCACGACCTCACAGAAGACCGGCGTGAACTGGAAGTGCTATACTGCTGCGTTTCGTCTGTCGAGGGAGGTAGCTGGGGCCCACTTAATTAAAATGTGTCTACGCAACTGCAACACTACGGGAGTTCAAAGTGGGTGGTGGTTATCACTTCATATCATGTGAACCGCCAGCTAGTTTGGCAACATAATTGAGACTTTTTATTATTTATCGTTTTAAAAGATGGAAAAGGTACGAGCAACAAATTATAAAATATAAGAGTGAAAGTAATTGAGACTTATTATTAAAGCCGTTACAGTTTTCGTTTTAAAAGTGTGTGTGTGTGTGTGTGTGTGTGTGTGTGTGTGTACGAGCAACAAATACAATGTGTGTGTGTGCGTGTGTGCGTGCGTGTGTGTGCGTGTGTGTGCGTGTGTGTGCGTGTGCGTGCACTTAAAATCACGAAAAAAAAATTGTTTTATCAAACAATTTTAAATATTATCGATCAGACATTTCATGCATGTTTTGAATAATCAAATATAAAATATGGTAATATAGTTGTCGATAACTGGTACTTTTATTTTGACCTTTACAACATCGCCAATAAAAATAATAAATAAAAATATTTCAGAAGACATTTTTACACAACATTTTCTAGTCCCAAACTAAGCTTGTACTATGGGTACTAGATAACTGACACTGGAAAAACACTATGTTCATCACACAATATTTTCCCACTAGTGGGGATCGAACTCACACCCTCTGGCGCAAGAGGCAGGGCCACTACCCACTTCGCCAATCGGGTCGCTAATAGACGAAGGGAATTAATTGTTAATTTCTTACCTGTGGTGGTATCCTTCTCTTAATATCGTTAATGGCCGGTTGACAGTTGTCAAGGGGCAGGCACGTGCCACTCGCGCCGTTCTTCACGCAGGCATCCCCTGAAAAGGTAGTGGCAACACTTTAACTGTGGCAAGGCCGCGCAGCACTCTTCGCTGTTGCAAAAACGGGCAGGCTTTCCGGATTACCACTGCCCCACAGTAGATGGGCGTGCATTCGAAGTATTGTACATTCTCGTTTCGTCTGGTGGTTGAGGTAGCCGGGGCCCACTTTTTAATGGTTGGCAGCGTTACGTATCCACCACCTCGGTCTTGTACAGATATATCCACAGATATGTCCACCACCTCCGTCTTGGGCGGCGGTGATCATAACAGCCCAATCGGTTGGGAACTTTTCGCGTAAAAAAAAACATTCTCTCGAAACACGATACAGTTATAAAATAAATATCAACCTTTTTTTTGTTGCGGCACATATTAAACGATTTCAAAATTTGGTGGCACACAAAGTAAAAGATAAAAATTATTTACTTACTACAACACACTGCATAAATAGTTTATGATAAAAATTTTAAATATACGAAATAAACTAATATATATTACAATAATAACTAAACGTTTATTAATGGATAAATTACAAGCTAATAATAAAAATATTTTAATGCGAAATTTGAGCTTGATGTTTTTTGATAATTTCATTTATATTTAGTCGTTTAAATGACAATGCTACTCTCATATTCTACATTTAACAACCTTGATCTTTTTTTAGTTTTAATGTTGGCTAATGCCAACAAAATAATTTTCTTTTTAAATGATATAATTTAATAATATTAACATTATTATATATTTGCAAAATTTGGCGGCACACTTTTGAAATTTTCAGCACACAAAAGTGCCGCGGCACAGTGGTTGAGAATCACTGGTCTAGGAGATTATCTAATATACAAAATTCTCGTGTCACGGTGTTTGTAATTAAACTCCTCCGAAATGGCTCGACCGATTTTCGTGAAACTTTGTTTGCATATCGGTTAGGTCTGCGAATCGGACAACATCTATTTTTCATCCCCCTAAATGTCAAGGGTGGTCCACGACTAAATTATTTTAATTAATTTATTTTTAAGGCCCTCTTTTTGTTTTCATTTTCTTATGATACGGTTCGACGGAGTAGTAGGTACTTACTTTGAAGGGACTTTAACGGAAAAATACTTTCAAGTCTTGCAAGTATATCAGGTCTGTACCCGGTAATCGGTTGGTATACTTGCAAAGAAATACCTGGTAACGTAAATACTGTATGTAATGTACTTATTTACAAAAGAAAAGTATGTTTAAGTATCTTTATCAGTTATCTAGTACCTATAGTACAAGCGTTGCTAAACTTGGGACGGTAAATATTCCGAACAGTACGTCTCGTTTTTCAAGCTAGAACAAAATTTTAATCGATAAAGAAATGTTAATAATTAAATATTACATACGTGAAAACCAAGGCAAACACTTACTTTTAATAAAAAAATATTTAAAACTTGTTATTTTCACTAAATAAATCCGCCATTTTGTGTTTGACAACACAAAGAACCTAACAACGAAGGCTAACCTTCTAACCTAACCTATCTGAGTCGGATCGCTCTGTGTCGGATCTGTGACTCATTTTGAACCTAATATTCGAGACATTAAGTGTACACTAAGTCACAAATTTTAAATTTAAGAAATTGTTAATAATACATGTTCATGAAGTAGAAACTTGTGTTTTTGTGATATATCTGTGTATTTGTGTCTTCTTACAACGTAAAAACTGAATACGTAAGTTTTTAACTTAAAATAATAGTCTATAATGAATAATGGACGCACAGTAATGACGGATTTCAGTTGTATGAAATTTAAAAACTTTGTTAATTTTTTCCTCATAATCTAGTGGTTTTCATTGATTATAACTTATATAGTATTTAGTTATTAACATTTCTCTATAGATTAAAATTTTTTTCTAGCTTGAAAAACGAGACGTACTATTCGGAATATTATCCCTTGGGACTAGAGAATGTTGTGTAAAACCGGCCAAGTGCGAGTCGGACTGCCATTATCTATAAAAACGGCAAAAAATTCATACCTGTTGTATCGTATCTATGTAGCGGCAACAGAAATACATCATCTGTGAAAATTTCAACTGTCTCACTATCACGGTTCTTAGACAGACAGACAGAGAGACAGCGGAGAGAGCTTAGTAATAGGGTCCCATTTTACTCTTTGGATAACACTTATATTTATTATTATTAATATCAATCGTTTGAAACGCTTTCGCCAGGTCAAGGCAAAACTACCTCGTGTTATGTAGCTCATAAAAACGTCAAAACTTCACAGATGAAAACTTTTTGTCAACAGTTTGCGCCATTCCAAGTAATGTTACAAACAAACTTGACATATTTCAACCGACCTAAAAATATCGTAACTACTTGAACTTCTCAAAATTAAATATAAGACTTACACCCAGTTTCCGAAAGCGCAATCAATTTTAATTTACGATAAATCTCTTGTCAATCGTTGTTTAACATGATCTGAGTTGCTAGAACGTCTTAAACAACATTGATTTTGATTTGCAATTAGTCACTGATTAACGAACAATCAACAGAAAATCGAGTTTCTGAAAGCGTTTTTCGGTGGTCAACGAGCTGTCAAAAGTTTTATTAAGTAATCTGTCCCTAATACGTTGTTAGGACATTCATGTGTTCTATTACCTATTTATTATTTATTATTATGCGAACATATCATGTGATTAGAAAAAATACAAAATGCAATTCAAAAGTTAATAAATAATATGGATTCTTTATTTTTATAATACTTACTCGTTTATTATGGATTTCATGGATTTCATGGAAAAGTTCATTTTTTTCACGTTCTATAAAGTTTTTTTTTGACATTTTGCATGTATTTATATAAATTAAATTTTATTATAGCTCGGATTTTTACGTTGGCAATCACACGGTGACAGGACTGGATAGTGACGTTAATTTAAGTTTTGTTTAAAAAGGGACAGCTATACAATAGAAAGAGTTAGTTGAAGTAAATCATTCATTTCATTCATTATCATTGGTTATACAGTGATTAGCTAATTTTTCTTGAACAAACCTTCCAGAAACCCAAGGCAGTTTAACAGGAGATTAACAGCTGATCATTTTTGACATTGTGTTATGTGATTACTGCTTTGATTGGCCTTTCGGAAACTGGGCATTAGTGAGTGAGATATTTGAAGTCAGTTTTGTTTCTTTTTTTGTTTTGTTATACTTGTTTATAAAGACGCTAATTATTCAAGGTGGTCAAGGTAGTATTTTTTGGATAACTTCGCACTAAACTAAACTAACATTGGCTAATATTCCGAATAGTACGTCTCGTTTTTCAAGCTAGAAAAAAATTTTAATCTATAGAGAAATGTTAATAACTAAATATTATATAAGTTATAATCAATGAAAACCACTAGATTATGAGGAAAAAATTAACAAAGTTTTTTAAATTTCATACAACTGAAATCCGTCATTACTGTGCGTCCATTATTCATTATAGACTATTATTTTAAGTTAAAAACTTACGTATTCAGTTTTTACGTTGTAAGAAGACACAAATACACAGATATATCACAAAAACACAAGTTTCTACTTCATGAACATGTATTATTAACAATTTCTAAAATTTTAAATTTGTGACTTAGTGTACACTTAATGTCTCGAATATTAGGTTCAAAATGAGTCACAGATCCGACACAGAGCGATCCGACTCGGATAGGTTAGGTTAGAAGGTTAGCCTTCGTTGTTAGGTTCTTTTTTTATGACCACCCAGAAAACTTTAGTGTAACAGTACTTTTAGTATTTTTAAAGACTCTTTTTTAATAATGCGAAGGTTATAATTTGGAAAAGTGTGTGAATTCGTAAATTTATACATGTTGTCAAACACAAAATGGCGGATTTATTTAGTGAAAATAACAAGTTTTAAATATTTTTTTTATTAAAAGTAAGTGTTTGCCTTGGTTTTCATGTATGTAATATTTAATTATTAACATTTCTCTATCGATTAAAATTTTTTTCTAGCTTGAAAAACGAACTGTACTGTTCGGAATTTTTACCCTAACATTAAACGTCCTATAGGTCAAAAAGTATGTTACCTACATTAAAATTCGTGACAAAAGTTATGGAGAATTGAATGACCTTTAACAACGGATAGGCCATTTTATTGATAATACAATATTGAAAGAGTTATCGGCAGAGATAGAAAACTCCGTTCATTAAATGAGACATAAATCGTGAGCGGTAAGTTTTACTAAATAAGTTTATCGGAAACAGAAGATGCTAAATTTCACTTACTACAATAACGGTTTCCATGACTTTTGCCCTTTTTTTTTTTTTTTCAAGATTACGTTTGAATCTTAAAGGAAATCTGTCAACATTTTGTGATTTCACACTCGGTGTGTGATCTTTAACTTGATATAAAACAAAAATCGGTTGAGTAATTTTCGTTAATTAGTACGAAGTTAAATTCTATTCTATCTCGCCTATAAAACTAAGAAGGAAATGAAGATGGTTAATGAATATACAGCCAATATTTGTGGCTTCTTCCAATCTTGAAATTGGAGTGTATTACTACAAATACAGACTGATTTATTGTTTTATTTATGGGGAGATGAACAAAAATCTTTCCTTAGAAGGTTAACTACTGCACAGAAGTTGTCAAATTCAGAATACTAAGAAAATCACTGTCTTGGCTGCGTATTAACATAGTAGACAGCCAGCTGTCAAAGATAGTTTATCTTACAATCTTTCAAGTTTTATTTCACCCTGTATTTTTAATAAATGCACTATATAACTTACTGTGACGCATTCTATCTTATCTACACAACTGTGACAACAATGAATAAAAAAAGATTATGAATAATGATCGATTTTACGCGAATATTATACATATTAAATCAAAGTCAAAGTATATTTATTCAATTTAGGCTTAACTTAAGCTCTTATTGAACGTCAACAAAAAATCTACCACCGTTTCACTAAACTAGACCCGTACAGAGAAGAACCGGCAAGAAACTCTGCGGTCTTGTTCTTTTTGTTATATTTTTTTTGGATGAAATTATTCACACTTATTTAGGTATAAAATCAACAGCAGCCAGGTGTCTTGCAAGTGCAGAGCAAGAGTCATTTCCAAACATCCTTGTCCTCAATGTATTCTTGGATATTATTGTAGGCCCTTGCCATTAAGGTAGCTTTTACAAATTGTTTGAAACTAGTTTACGGATTTTATCGCGTTTTCTATTTTGATTTGAACTCCCGACGTTTCGAACCTGGCCGCTGAGCTACACAATGTCAAGCAAGTCCTGCGTGACAACAAGCTCCAAATCCCGCGCCTGCGTCACAGTGACCGAGTGAAACCAGCCACAGTTGAGCGAGTGCCTGCTGTATTGCCATATGTCAGAGGAGTCACTGACAAGATTGGCTATATCTTGAAGCGTGCTTCAATTAAAACATATTTAAGTCAATTTTTACCATCTGTCAAGTGTAATATCCCTCTACAAGATCCAAGAGTGTACAAGCTTGATTGCGATTGTGGGCTTTCTTATATAGGACAAACAAAACGATCAAATAAAACCAGAATTAAAGAACACATAGCTGACGTGAAGCACCGACGGTTGAAGAAGTCTGCAGTTTGTGATCATATTTTAGATCGCCCCAACCACTACATTAGATTTGATCAACCGAAAACAAAAGAACACCGATTCCTTCCAAGGATGATCCGCGAGGCTATTGAAATAAAGAAACATCCTAATTGCAATAGAGAAGATGGTTGGAGTTTATCATCTACATGGGATCCCATAATTTATAAAATTAAATCCAAGCACACCAACACTGCCAGACCTCAAGATACCAAAAGCTCCTTCTGCGTGGATCGGAATAAAAATAAATAAAATAACTGACGGTAGCCGGGGTTAACTGTAACATCAAGACGTATAACAACTTAGTCTGTCCCGTGACCATGAACGCTTGAAAGGGTTCGAAACGTCGGGGGTTCAAATCAAAATTAAAAACGCGATAAAATCCGTAAACTAGTTTCATTTAATATGTATAATGATCGATATAAGATTGAACCCATTCGCAAAATAAACACACATAGTGAAGTTTGTATAGTTTTATAAACTGGTCAATTACCCATTTATAGGCGAAATATCTATAAATTTTGTTTTTTTTTCTTATACATGACAATTCTTTAAAGTCCATCCATTCATT
Source organism: Iphiclides podalirius (assembly GCA_933534255.1). Taxonomy (NCBI): domain Eukaryota; kingdom Metazoa; phylum Arthropoda; class Insecta; order Lepidoptera; family Papilionidae; genus Iphiclides; species Iphiclides podalirius. The sequence goes on along the minus strand of OW152841.1, from coordinate 769,270 downwards.
CAAGGCCAATCACCTGGTATGGTTTCTATATCATATTTTCCTCAATTAAACATTATACGCAATAAATTCCAAGGATTCATATTCCTCATATACAGATACCGTATTGTGGTATTTAAAAAAAAAACAAATGATGAACTGGTATTAACTAGAACTAACAAATGACATACAAGTGACGAACTAGCTTCATAAAAATTTACAAGATACACGATTTTTATCGATAAATTGTCAAAAACTTTGGCGGCATTATTTGAAAGGGGAAATACAGTTCGAAAATTTTTAATAATTAAAACAAAATGAAAAGAAATAAATAATTAAAATTAAAAAAAAAACAACATTTTAAGTTTCACCTTGAGTTCAGAAACCAGCATCAAAACTATAATCAATCATAAATTACAAGATATCATTCCAAACAATAAATTTATCAACCATAAATAACAATACATGATTCCAAACAATATACATGTATATAAGCTGCTAAATGAAAACAATTTGTATACGAATTTATCGCGGTTAATTTTAACTATAAATTGCCGCCATTTCGAACACGGACACTGTTACTGTTACACTACGTCATCGGACAATTTCTGTGTTTACTGCCAAAGGTCAAAATTAACTCCAGTATACATATATTATATTATATTAAAGTACATTATATTATATTTTATTATATTATATTAATATTGACCTGTGAAATACCGTGATTACTCCGAATGGTTATATAATGATAAGTAAATTGGTATCGATGAATGATAGGTATCTCTATTTTAAATTATAACAATTTTCAGTCTACTGTGTTATCTTTAGTTTAAGAAAAATTGTCAATAGATGGCATTATCATACATTCTTTGTACGAAATTTGTAACAGTTTTTTAATGAATTTTTTTTTATGAAAACATTACAACTTTATTCAACCTTCTTCTATTTTTCGTCACTAGCGTCAAACAAAAACTTTAAGTGGTGTTTTGAATCATCAAAAATTATACAAGTTATGGCATCCGAGAAAAAACACCTTTGGGAAATAATATATATAGATTATAAAATGTTTATATTCACCTAATTGTAATCCCTAACAAAATGTTATTCCAATAGCGGGCATCGAACCCACGAACTATGACGCAAGGTTCAGATTTACCATCCACCACACCATTGAGGTCGTAAAACAAAAAAGAGTACTTAGAGTCCGGAAAAGTTTATAAAAATTAAGACTTCCCAACTGTCTTCATTTTCCTGATTACAAACAGAATTTGTACCAATTAAATGTCTTTGTTCAGTCGGTCATTATTGTACAATGACATCAAAGCTCACGCGTATTTATTGCGCGGAATATTTAAGAAAAATATCGTGAGAAAATACCAGTTTCAAAAGAAACTTTACGTACTTCGCCTACGTATCTTCCTCAAGTTATTTCTAATCGTACGATAGTTATACTCACCTTCATATTGAGAGTGAACCAACACAGCTAAACCAAAAAACAGAACTCCCGTCTCCCACATAATACCGAATTTGTTTTTAACAAGAACTCATCTACATAAAAGCAATCGGCGACACAAGATGGAAGTTTAATAATAAACACACTCGCGATAAATCGAAGCGAACGATGACCGTCGATAACTGGTTCGGTTAATTATTCTGCGTCAGTCTTTTTTTTTTTATTTTATTTATAAACAACTAAGGTGGTAATAAAACGTTTTTTAATCTACAACACGTCCGCACCGCTGGCGGGAAGCGACATACTTGGACAGACTGACACAGACTGACCGCGACGAAATGTTGCCAGCTCGTGATTTTGACCGACTTCAAAATGAGAGGTACTAACAGGTCCACAGTATCCAAAGGGTAAAACGGGACCCGACTCGCACTTGACAGGTTTTTTTTGTGTTACTTAATACCTCAGAACTCGGTCAGTTTTAGATCAATTTTTAAAATTCTTTTTGCGTTAGGTTCACGGTAACACCCATTTAGATATTATACTCACTGGTATTTGACCTTGGACTCAGGAAATAGATCAGGCAACTCCTTCATCAAACGGGAAATGTATAGTGAATACGATATTTGAATCTTTTTTTGGACTCAGGAAATTTAGTTTTTTAAACAGAAAATGTATAGTGAATACGATTTTTTTTTTTTTTTGACACCAATCCCGGTGGTTGACGACAAACATTTTAACGATGGTAGGGCCAACAGTCTCCGCTGTTGCACGAATGGGCAGGTCCGTCCGGGAAAACCACAAACTGAGAAGACTGGCGTGAAGTGGAAGTGTAATCATACTTCTGCGTTCCATCTGGCGAGTGAGGTAGCCGGGACCCACTTTATTAAAAGGTAGCGAAGTATCTGCAACCATACGGGTCGTAAAAATGTAAATGGGCGGCGGTTATCACTTAACATCTGGTGAACCGCCAGCTCGTTTGCCACCTTCTCGTATATAGAAAAACCTTGACCGTACGATTCACACCAAGCGGGTTCCAGTGGACCGGAACGCACTACATCATCATTTGGCATTTGGCCAGGCCAACTAGACGGCCATTGATGATTCGTCGTTTGTCGGTGTTGTGCAAGAAAATTATCTGTATTATTTAACATAAACAAATTAATTAAAATAGTCCCAAACTAAGCAACGCTTGTACTATGGGTACTAGATAACGGATAAACATACTTTTCTTATGGAGATAAATACATAATATACATATATAAACACCCAGACACTGGAAAAACACTATGTTCATCACACAATATTTTTATTTATAGTGTAGTATTTTATTAGTAGTGGGGATCGTACCCACACCAACTGGCGAAGGAGGCAGGTACACTACCCACTACGCCATTCGGGTCTATAAGATAATTCTTTAAGATAGTTACAAATCCGAGGTATTTTTAAACACTTTGTAAGTCCCTAGATAATCGGATAGTATTGTGTCTACATAGTGAATGAGGTGTTTTAAAATTTGTAAACGATACTTCTGCTCTGTTATGCTCTGAGAGCCTGCGTGAGTGTTGTTTAAGGTATTCTGTTTGTTGGTGAAAATGATCGCGTTTAGTATGGACACGGAAAAACATGGGCCCAGATAAAGTAGTTACAAACTTAATTATGTCCCATAACTGCATGCTGCAAAAACATCCGGTGACCTCAGACTCCCATACGCTGGAAAACAACACTGATTAATGAGTCAGAGCCCAATGCAAAAAAGGGCCAAATGCAGAGCAAGTTATGGTGTACAAGTAATTTTTTTTATAAACGAAAAACAAAATCGACTTCAAATATCTCGCTCTGTATTCATTTTATAATTGATCTTCAGGAGTTCCCTGAGTATCTTCGGAGCCCAAGATCCAATACCAATGAAATTAATATGGGACCACATGGCAAGCACCAGCTTTCAAATAAAAAACCATCAAAATCGCTTCACTCACCGAAAGTTCCGAGGTAACAAACATAAAAAAATACAGTAGAATTGAGAACTTCCTCGGTTTTTGAAGTCGGTTAAAAATTGAAATATATGTATATTAATACAGAATCCTCCAGATTTATCTTTTTTGAAATGTACCTTAATTTTATATAAAAAAAGTAAAGTAACAGCCTATACATGTCCAACTGCTGGGCCTGCTCTACATCAGGGCATAGTCCACCACGCGGCCCCACTGCGAGTTGGCGGACTTCACATATCTTCGAAATATTATTTCGAAAATATGCAGGTTTCCTCACGATGTTTTCCTTCACCGCGGAGCACGTGATAAGTCAGCACTTAGAGTTAAAAACTTCTTTAGTGCCGGCACCGTTGATCGAACTCAGGTTGCTCGAGCACATTGAATAGAAGGCGAGCGCCCGGACACTGAGCTATCACGGCCGAAGTAATCAAATGGGTCCTGGAAAGGGCCTACGACCATTGTCAGATCATTTCACAGAATTTTATATAAACTTTTATTTAAATAAATTTGAAAATAAAATATATGGTTGCATTTTAATTATTACAAATAATAAAAATGCAGCAATGTTCTTTTAAATCATCTTTATAACCATAACATTGTTGGAAAAGCATCTGTAGTGGCTACACTGTGAAGCTAATTATTACAACTCAGCACTATAGTAGCGGAACAAGTGTTTGTGCAAAACAAAAATTGGGAAACAAAAAAATTATTTAATTTAGTCCTTTTTTTTATCAATTATTATACACCTCTAAAGCGTTGTAGATACTATAAACATTCTTATTGTTTATAACGAACGCATTTTCTTAGTCCTGGTATATTCACTATTGTAGCTTTTCTTATTTTACCTTCCATAATTTAACAACTATTTGGTTACTCTTTCCTTTAAATTTGTACATCATGTCATGAATCAGGTCGGATCAATGACTAATTATATTTAAGTAAAAGTGAAAAGTAACAGCCTATATATGTCCCACAGCTGGGCAAAAGCCAAAAAAAAAAGCAAAAGCCTCCTCCGTACACTGCCGACGTTTTTTGGCGGACTTCACGTTTGAAATTTTTTTTCGTTATTAATTGGAAAATATGCAGGCTTCTTCACGATGTTTTCCTTCACCGCTGAGCACGTGACAACTCAGCACTAAAATTAAGAATTTCATTGGTGGCGGCACCGGGGATCGAACTCGGGTTGCTCGAGTATATTGAATTAAAGGCGAGCGCCCGGACACTGAGCTATCACGGCTCATGACATTTAGCAACGTAATAAGGCTAATAATGTTATTATTTCCCCCAATTATCGTACCTTGTCACACTGTTTTTTCCTGTTTTCCCGCCATTCGATGATCTCATCCGACGCAGAGCGGTGATTTGTCTACACCGTTTTTTTTTTAATTAACCTAAGCGGCCGTAAACTTTCGGCCATTGACACACATACATATATTAAAAAATTAAAAAATGTTTAATAATTTTGTCTTTCGTGTAAAACAACGTCCTAAACTATTACTTTTTAGAGTAGCAATGTAGGTCACATTGCTACTCAGTACACGTAAGGAGTTGTAAAGAAGGCACGTCATACAAATAGAAAAAAAAAACTATCGAAAATACATTGCACTTGGCTGTTTTTTTTTTTATTAAACTCCAACCTGCAATGGCAGTGATAGTCGTTGAAAAACAGATGATGTATTTCGTGCCGCATTGATAAAAATGTTTAACGTTACAAAAATGATTTTTTTTAATAATGGTACGGAGCTCTTTGGCTGCAAAAAAAATGTTGTGCGGCTTCTGTGTTCTCACAACAACTTATATAAGGTGTATTTCTAAAGTATGGTCACAATGGGGTTGACATATCCAAAAAGGCTAAAAACCCCAAAACAAATTCGGATTAAAAAAAATCTATTTTTGCAGTGGCAATATGACAGATATTGCTCGAGTAAGGAGTATGGAGTATGTGTTTTATACACGTCGAATTGGCTAAGTGCGAGTCGTACTCGCGCACGAAGGGTCAGTGAGTACAATATAAAATTGTTATTAGTTTTATTTGATTTCATTATTAATTTGTATTCAAGCATTACTTGGGCTTTTGCCTGTAATAAAGAATTATCATTATTATACTCGCCACAACTCGAAACGATGTAGATTTTAATGAGTTTATATACAATGTTTGTATGAACACTATAATTAAACTGTTTGATAGCTGGGTTGATGCCAAAAGTCACAAGTTTAGTAATCATTTTATACTTTGGTATTTCCAGAGCAGGGATAGTAGCGAAATTCTGAAGTGTTGCATGTATAAGAATTGGAACTATTTAAATACTAATGTTATGAAAAGGACAAAACGGTTTTATCAATCTTATACACAATAAAAAATACAATCGCTTCCGATGTTTGTACTAGCAACTACATAGATCTTTTAAACTACGCAACGGATTTTAAAGCGGTTTTCAGCAATAGGTAGAGTAATTTATCATTACAGTAGAGAAAAGCAATATTCGCGAAACGCAATATGTAAATTGCATCCGTGCGAACAGGGGCGGGTCGTTAGTATCTTATAATTCATAACAGTTTATAAAATAACTGTAAAAACTTTGTATTGTTATATATATATAAATTTTGTATATAAAATATATTGTACAGTTGTAAAATAAACTATTTTTGCGAATTTTATCGTGATTTTCGAAAATAAAGATATTCTTGTAAGAAAATATCAATGGAGATGCTTTAGTGTTACCAATGGTTTATATAATTAAATCAAAGCACATCAAAATTGTTGCACATAAGTAGATACCTACTGTAATATTTTTTGTGGATCCCAGCAAAATAAATATTCCAAAAATTAACTACAACTTTAAGATACCGAGCCGTTAAATATTTTCAATTTTTTATGTGAGAAGGTGGCAAACGAGCCAGCGGTTCACCTGATGTTAAGCCATATCTGCCACCCTTTGATATGTGCAACATATCTATGGGTGGCAGCAGGTGGCCGTAGGGTTGCGAATCCGTTGCTCCTTTTTAATAAAGTGGGCCCCTGTCACATACGCGACGAAACGCAGAAGACATACTTCCAGGTTCCACCTCACGCCGGTCTTCTGTGAGGTCGCGGTACTTATTTGGACAGGTCCGGCCATTCGTGCAACAATGAAGACTGTTGCGTAATCCTACCACATGTCTGTGGTAGATTTACTGTGGTAGAGCCATGCTGCGGTTTCTGCTGTTGCTAGAATGAGTATGTTAGACAGCAATGGCCTTCAAAAGGTCGGTACGGCAGGTGGATTGGAAATACTTATATACTTTAGTGTTTTCGTTTCAAGCCGTGATAGCTCAGTGTCCGGGCGCTCGCCTTTAATTCAATATACTCGAGCAACCTGAGTTCGATCCCCGGTGCCGGCACCAATGAAGTTTTTAACTTTAAGTGCTGACTTATCACGTGCTCCGCGGTGAAGGAAAACATCGTGAGGAAACCTGCATATTTTCGAAATAATAACAAAAAAAATATTTCGAAGATATGTGAAGTCCACCAATCCGCAGTGGGGCCGCGTGGTGGACTATGCCCTGATACCCTCTATATAGAGGAGGCCTTTGCCCAGCAGTGGGACATGTATAGGCTGATACTTTAGTGTTTTCTGGTTAGCGAGATAACCGTTACTCTTTCAAAGGTTAGAAACGCGTTCAAGCGTCTTAGATATCTGTGGGTGCGGTAAAAGATAGAAAAATTAGGAAATTACCAATCCCCGTTGTCCACGCTTAGAATCAAAGAATCGGAGACTGCTTCAACTGACTTCAAAGGAGGAGGTTCCAAATTCAGTTGCATTTGTTCTTGTTTGTCACCCCAGAACTTCGTCATTTATTTAGAACCGATTTGGAAATATATTTTTTTGCTTCGGGTTCGGTTTAACTGGTCCCTGGTAACTAATCGTTCGAATTATCGTTGTAAAATGATATTCGAAATTGTTTGTATGCTGGAAAGGATATAACAATAGATGGCGCCAAGCTTTGCTTCAAATGCTAAGAAAACAATGTAGAAGAATGCGTTAAGATTTTCGTCGGTGTGGCAATCAGCCGTTTAGCTCACTGGCTAGAGTGTCAGGCCGCGAATGCCGAAGACGTGGGTTCGATTTCCACAGCGGCGACAATGTTTCGTACTTTTTCTACATATTTTAATGGTCCCATATTATTTTTACTGGTATTGGCCCTTGGTCTCCTTAGATACGGTCAGCTTACGACTCAAAATCAAATAGACTACGCATAGTGAGTGGGAGATTTGAAGTCGGCTTTGTGTTTACGAGTATTTTCATTTAATCATCCCGTAATTGACGCTTAAACAAGTTTTTCTTAGTGTGTCCCTTCGGACACGCGTAAATTTTACTTTAAAATTGCTAATTCTTACAAATAATAATCAAATAATTAGAAACAAGTTTATTTAGTAGTAATTGAAGGATCTGTTTATTAGTAATTGATTTTTTTAATCAAAAATCGTTTATTAATAATCGGCCGTTACAAAGAATTTAAATATGTTTAAGGCTGTGTGTGTAAAACATTTCATAACCATGTGTATTGCAATTGTATGTCTGATAGTTTTTTTTTCTTTTAAACCTAATTTATTTATCTGCATCACTTAATAGGTTGACTGATAGAGAATTTATGTCCGCCTACACAAGATTAATGTAAAAGTTAAATAAATAAAAAACCTTTCCAAATTGTCACAGTAAATCAGTCAGCGGAACCACAAGCACTGGGGAAACCCAAAGTTCGATGGCGTAAGACAAAGCGCGAGTGGGTAACATAATAACCGTCCGTACATTCGACTTGCAATTTTCCTTATTACGTGGCAATTATAAAATAGCATAGCAATTACCTAGTCGCAATGCGAAACAATCACTTTGTACGCGTGTAATAACAAACTTTTTAGATTTAAAGAAAACGAGATATAGGCAAGATTCTGATTTTGATAATAACTTCATCCTAAAACAAATATTTACTAATTATTTAACCCACCTTTGTGGGATCGGCACATGTGAATTATGCTGGTATTGGCTTTAGTACTTTTTATGACTGGCTGCTTGTCTGACGTTGACCTTGGGAACAAAAATACAACTATCAATCATCATTGTACCCCCGGGTTTATAATAAAAGCTAAATTATCGTTAATTATTGGTAATCTTTTCTTAGTGCTTTAATAACTTCGAATGAAAATTCTATCCCCTAAAATTGTAAGGTAATATATAATTTCTTCAAAAACCACGACGAATTCAAAACGCTTCTTTCAATTTCTTACAGAATCTTTTTCGAGCCGGCCTCAAGGCATTATCCTCTCTCCGGTAATGTTTAATAATAATAATAATAATAAAATATCTTTATTCACATGACGCTTGCGCGTTCTTATGAAACGTCAAAATTTTACAAGAAATTAACACGTTCGTAACTTACCACCGGTTCGGAAAGCAGTTTCTGTTGAGAAGAAACCGGCAAGAAACTCAACAGTTGCAAGTTTGTTACAAGACCTACGAATAAACTAAAATTCATCTACCTTGTTACAAACTGTTACAACTTACTGTGAATATTGTGTAGCACCAATGGGCAGGCTTATCCGTGGACATCCCTGTAGGGGCTCATATAAGAGGGCTAAGGTATCCCCTGCCTGTCATAAAAGGCGACTAACAGGGGACACGGATTCAAAATCAAATCAAAAGTCTTTATTCAACATAGGAGCATTACACTCGCTTATTGATAGTCAAAACACTACCACCGGTTCGGAAAAGAAAGCCAATGTACTGAGAAGAACCGGCGAAAGAAACTCAGCGGGCTTTCTTTTTAAATAAGCAGTTTGACATAAATTCATTAAAAATACAATATAAGAACTCCGATTGAAAGAGCCTGGAGCGATCAGTTCTTTACCAGTGTGTTGTCATTTTGCAGCAGAACGAAGTGAACTCGTGCTAATCCGTGCTTTGCTCTCCTAAAATATCTGTGGTTTGCATAAATACCTACCCCCGTGTGGAAATCGAACCCACGATCCCCGACGCCTAGCTTAGCGACTGGACATAGACTTTAAGAGTTCCTTTAGATAAGGCGGAAAGTTTCTGCCCACCCCGTTAATAATAGCGTGATACCATAAAGTATACAGATTCAACTAAAAATACTTATTTTTCAAGATGTCTTGAATTTACATACAGCTTTTTTTGTTTTACATACAATGTCATAGCTTTCATTAAACTATATTGAGTTACTTTTTATCTATCATCCGTGTCTTTATTCCAATAACATGTAAAAACCGGCCAAATGCGAGTCGGACTTGCGCACGAAGAGTTCCGTACCATTATCTATAAAACGCATCTTTTGTACGGTAGCCTCACTTAAATCTTTTTTTCTTGTTTTTTAGTTAAGATGAAATACATCATCTGTGAAAATTTCTACTGACCAACTATCACGGTTCATGATATACAGACAGAGACAGCGGAGTCTTAGTAATAGGGTCCCGTTTTACCCTTCGGGTAGGGAACCCTCAAAGTGGACTTGATATTTTCTACCTTTATGGGGGATCGCTGAAAAGGGGAAATATTAAACATAATACATTGACGGCATCATTTTATTTAAATGGGTAAGTTTTCTTTATTTCTCAAGCGACGATTTACAAAAAAACATTAGGTTATTGTCAACGGGCTACACTTAACAGATAAGTTACAGCTAAATTGTTCGTCTTCCGATTTGCGTGTATTTATTGTGATGTTCCATATCAGCCAGCTGTTCACACCCAGGGCTCCCATGGCGACCTGGTGACGCTCAGGACCCGAGGGTCGGTGCAGTGACGCAGCAGGTCCGAGATCTGGGGGCATAAATCACCAAGAGGTTCCTTCACAGAATTTTGTTTGGACAGCCTGATTGGCACAGTGGATAGAGAGCCTGTCTCAAGCGCCCGATTTGGGTTCAATCCCCGCCACCGTAAAAAATATTTTGTGATGAACAGTGTTCTTCTAGAGTTCGGGTGTTCCTTTTTGTATATCTATAATTTGTACATTTATTTACAAAAGAATAGAATGTTTTATCAGCTCCCTAGTTCCTATAGTACAAGCTAAGCTAGGGACTAGATAACGTCCCTTCCGACCGTTCCCGCCTTGAGGTGGCGGAGAGGCTTAGCAGCCGTGGCTTGGTCACCAACGGCGAAGCTAAGAAGAACCCACACTGGGCCGGCCTGTGGTGTAAGGCCGGCCCGAGTGGGCTCAATGAGCCTACTCTGGATGCGTGCTGGAGGGTGCAGGCGACAGGTCGAGGCTGGTAGAGGTGGAGCCACTCTCCCTGTCTTCTGCTACCGAGGAGGAGTCGCGTGGGAAGAGGAGTGTCGGTATTGCGATGCGCCGTTCTCCCTACCCTATGCGGTCGAAACGTGGTGAGCGGCGGAGCCACAGACCAGGCCCGCCGCTGGGGGCTGGGAGGCTTGCTGCTTTTTGGCACTGCCTCCCCTGGCTCCCATGGTCTGTGGTCATTGAACTCGGGGGAGTTCGTTGGCCATAATTTGGAAGTTGGAAATAATAATCAACACGCTAACCACCAACAGTCATTCTCAACTCATCAATTGCTATCACCCCAGCTCATAATAGCTCATTGTCCGAGCGCCCGCTTTTAATACAATATACTCGAGCAACCTGAGTTTGTACCCTGGTACGGGCATCAATGAAATTGTTTATTTCAAGTACCGACTTATCACGTGCTCAGCGGAAACCTGCATATTAATACGGTGGTAGGGCCACGCAGCAGCCTCGGCTGTTGCACGAATGGGCGAATACCCGTCCGGGTAATTACCACGACCTCACAGAAGACCAGCGTAAAGTATAATACTACGGAAGTATAATACTTTCGCGTTTCGTCTGGTAAGTGAGGTGGCCGGAGCCCAATGTTCAAAGGTAGTCAACGCATTGGAACCCTCAGGTGTAGCAGATATCCATGAGCGGCGGTTTTCACTTAACATCAGGTGAACCGTCTGCTCTTTTGGCAACTTTTCACATAAAAAAAAATATTTTCGAAATAATAACAAAAAATATTCGAAGATATGTGAAGTCCGCCAAACCGCAGTGGGGCCGCGTGGTGGACTGTGCCCTGATACCCTCTGTACATTTGCCCAGCAGTGGGTTATATATAGGCTGTTGCTATTTCAGCTAATCTAACAAGACGACCTGCTCTTGCACGCAGTAGCTCTCTTTCTGCACGCAGTCGTGGAAGGCGCGTTTCAGGAGATCAGCGCCACGTGCCGCTCGGCCTCCAGGGCTCCGCTGCAGCCCCCGCAGGCTCACCTGGTGCGGAAGGGCGGAGCCCGACACCAGATCACCGACATCCCGCATCTAGAGATAGAGTTTAACGCGTGAAGCACTTTTCCTTTGGATTTTTTTTATTTGCCAGTCACAGTTTAGTATTTGTGATGACGAACTCGTAACGTGACAGTTGATGACAAGATAATCGCCTTCAATAATTTAACAAGCTAGGTGATAAGTGACCTTCTTTCTTCGCAGTAGTTTATTGTTTATAGTTGTAAGTTTTACCTCCCTTTTGAATAATATTATGTTGTATTTAGCGGTTAATTAAACAAAACATATAATGATAAAACTATTTTGCGCACAAATAATTGCTTATTTACTTTACTGTTAATACCCGAATGTGTGATTTTTGTACATGAAATAAAGCGCCGAGTTAAGCGCAGTGGAGCAGGTTGGAATACTACAGATTCGAATTCATCAGTTTTGTTTGTTTGTACATTCTTTATTGTACTAAAAGTTTGTACAAATTGTATGCCTATCATAAAGAATATGGCGAAACTAAATATACTTCATCAAAAACAGTGTGGAGGCTAAAACTAAAATCAATCTCCGATGTGATTAAAACGTTAAAATTACGGGTCATTTATTATACATTAAGTTCATCCACTTGAAATAACAATAAATGTGTAAACATCAATGTTGTCGGATTAAATTGTGACAACTTTAAATCTTACTTCATTTGGCCCAAGTGGCCCAAAAAAAAAAAAGATTTAGCTAGTTCCCAGCTAAATCTTTTTTTTTTTTTTCTTAATAAGGCAGGCTAGCCAGTTTGCTATAACTATCCGTGGGGCACAGAAATATTTGTCCCGTGTGGGAATCGAACCCACAACCTCTGATTTTTAACTTTGTACGTACGCCGTCCTCGAAGTCCCGGCCCATCCAGCCGAAGGACACTCTGAAGACTGCCATCAAGATCCGTTGGTGCTCTCGCGCCGACTCGGCCAACTGCTGTAGTTGACTCTCCAGCACTGGATTTCATAGTTGAGTTCATAATAAATGATAGCTGAGTTAATAAAAAAAAGGTAAGCTGTAAGGTTAGACTGGAAACGATGGCAAGTTGTATATAGGATGTGACCGTGACAAATTGTGTATTACATTGTGTACGGCGTAACATTACAGGTCATGTATTGCGTTGTGTACTACGTGACATCGGCAACTGTGTATTACCTTGTGTGTAAAGTGACAATGGCAAGTTATGTATTACATTTTGTATGGCGTGACATTACAAACCATGTATTGCGTTGTGTACTACGTGACGGTGACAAGATCGCTATGAGTTCACGTGTCAATATTGGTGTGAGTTGACGTGACAAGTTGGTACGAGTTCACGTGTCAAGAGCTTTACGAGTCGAGGTGTCTAGATTGTTATGAGTTGACGTGGCAAGTCGGTGTGAGTTGACGTGACACCGACGTGTTGGTTCGAATTTGAGGGCGTGACGGAGGCACCTGCGGGGCTGCAGGGCGCCAGCAGGGCGCGCGTCAGCCGGGCGGGCGGCAGCTCGGCGCGGCCGTGCCGCAGCACCGGGTTCCAGTCCACCGGCACCAGCGAGCCGTCGCGGTTGCTGTACATCAGGTTGTCCAGATGCCGGTCCCCAAGGCCTAGATTTTTTCTTTTTTTTAAATATTGTCTTTAGTTTAGGACAACACTATCCTGTGTTGTAAGGACTTTCTTCATATATTTCACGTGGACAAACACACAGATGCGAAACAACTTTCTGTGGGCCACAAGAATAGTTGTCCCGTGAGGGAATCGAAGCCACGACCCCGAGAGACAGCCGTGTCTTGCACGATGAGTTGAAATGACGCCATGGTGCTCCATGGCATCATTTCAACTTTTTAGTACATTGACGCCCGATTTCTGGAAGACAGATCATCGTAGATGTCAAGTAATCAGTTGTCAAATGGCTTTTCAAATTTCATTTGAGTTGCCAAAAGGATGGTAAAACTCTTTGAATTGTTCATTCTGATCATTAAAAACATCATTTTAGTCAATTCAGACAGTTCAACCATCCTTTTTGCAACTAAAATAATATTTGAAAAGCCATTTGACAGCTGTTTAGTTGACATCTACGATGATCAGCCTTTCAGGAACCGGGCGTGGATGTCTGTATTTAAAGGTCCCCCACCCAGAATCCAGCTGGAGAATGTGACGACGCTCAGGCATTCCTGGAACCGCCGCTTCCTGGCGATGAAGTCCTCGACGCTCGGGCTGCGAAACTCCATCACGGACCTGGGGCAGAACGAGTCTTAACCCTAAAGAAGTGCTATTATAGCTAAGCAGTTATATTATTACTTATATCTTCTATTTTTTGCCAACGACATCGCTGAATTTAATACGTGCCAAAAGTGACAAGGCGCACATGTGTATGAGAAATTTTTCACGTGTGAAATCCAAGGGAACCGGTCCCTCTTTGGTCTATTAACATTTTTATGGTAACTATGGGCAGGTCCGTCCGGGTGAGTACCACGACCTCGCAGAAGACCGGCGTGAAGTAGAAGTGTTACACTTCTGCGTTTCTTCTGGTGAGCGAGGTAGCCGGGGCCCACTTTATTTATAGGTGGCAACACACCTGCAACCATACGGGTATTGCAAATTGCCACGGGCGGCCGTTACCACTTAACACCATAAAAGAAAAAGTACCTAACCTTACGTACATCGAGTACAGTTAGTGATTTGCTAGACATATATGTATATAGTTTAATGCCTCTGTATTGAATAAAGATATTTGAATTTAAATTTGTAGCTTTAGAATTGGAATCGTGTCATGCAGTCAATCAGTTTAATATTTATTTAAGTTGGGAATTAGTTAAGGTAGAGTTGGTAGGTTGGAGTGGTAGTTAAGTAAGGTAAAAAAATTAAATAAATAAAGTAAACTTGGATTGAGGGGATATTCCATCCAAGTTTAATTTTTTTTTTAAAGTTGTGAGGTATTTGGGATCTCTACCCTATTTACTCCTGCCCATGGAGCGGGAAGCGTAAAGTGTATTCACTCACCGCAGCGAGTGCGCGGGGACCTTGGAGCAGTTGAGCCTGAACCGGCGGAGACACTCCTCGGGGTCCGGGTTCAGATCCTCGACATCATTCTGCAGAACGCCTGAAGGGAAATCGCCAGGTCTGCTGGTACACTTAATACAGTAACGGCTTTTATATGTCCCACTGCTGGGCAAAGGCCTCTGTACGGCATAGAACGACAAGCGAGCTTTGCATACCTCCCAAATATTTTTTGTGTGGTATTACTACAATTATTTGTCGGTCACACACACAGGTAGGCTTTTCTAAGTGTATCATTTTTTTTTAATTAAATTCTAGACATAAATAATGTTATATAAAAAATGATAAATATTTAAAATCACTCGTAATTAATTAATTAATTACATTCATTTAAACTTTCTCAAAATGTGCGTGATTTATATACGCAACCCATTCATTTTACGCGCGATCATTCATAACTAACACGCAGACAAGTTCGTTTCAAAACTATACGACGCATTTATGAATGACTACCGCATTGTCAACAAGTTCTGTTTTTTAGGGAAAGGAATGGCGATTTTTTGGAAAAAAAAGTTGTTTTTATTTCAATAAACGATTCTACTACAGAGTCTGAACCTCCTGTGTGAATTTGGGCACCTTCAGAAAAACCACCCTGTACACTTGTCCCCTGTGGGAATCGAACCCACAACCCGTGAGCAAACGGTGGGAGCGTGGTCTTAAACTCACCACCTATCACCAAGGGGGCGGAGGGGGGTTGAGAAATGCTAAAAAAACATCACGTGACTAATGGACGGCCCCTCAACATGTTTTAGGTTTTTTTTTTTTTTTTATTTAAGACACACCAACAGTACACATATTTACACAACTTACAAAAAAGGAAAAAAATAAGAAAACATTGGACCCAATATGTACACCTATAACAGGTGTGTACAACATTTACAATATTGTGACAAAGTTTAATGAACAAAAAAAAAAAACTAATTCATAAAAGAGTACTTCATAGATGTTGTTGGCAGTAGCCTTGGAGTAGCCATGGGCAGGATGATGAGAGACACATTGTTCGAGGCTCGTAGTTACCTTCGAGGTCGTATCTGCTCGAGATGACGGAGCGCAGCGTCTCGTGGTCTTCCAGATATTCAATGAGGCCGCAGTCCTCGCCGAGAGGCGTCACCTAGAATACAGACAGAGACGTTTATCCCTCACCTCCATCTAGGCTTAAGATATTTCATTAATAACACAAAACAACATAGAAATAAAAAAAATGAAATGAAAAAAAAAAAAAAAATACACATGTTAAAAACCGGCCAAGCGCGAGACTGAGTCGCGCACGAAGGGTTCCGTGCCATAAAAACGACAAAAAATCGTGTCTGGGAGTTGTATGTGAGCCCCGTATAATATTCTTTTCCGTTTTTTTAGTATTCGCTGTTACAGCGGCAGCAGAAATACGCCATCTGTGAAAACTTCAACCGTCTAATTATCACGGTTTACGAGATACAGCCTGGTGACAGACGGACAGACAGACAAACAGCAGAGTAATAGGTTCCCGTTTTATCCTTTTGGTACAGAGGCCTAATTATGTGGTGATGAAGAGGGCTGAAGTAGAGACGGCGACACGGCATTTTTTTATGTGAAAACTTGACAAGCGGGCAGGCGGTTCACGTGATGTTAACTGAATACCGCCGCCCATGGACATCTGCTATACCCGAAGGTTGTAGATGCGTCGACAACCTTTTGAAAATCGGGCTCCGGCCACCTCACTCACCAGACGAAACGCGAAAGTATTATACTTCCACTTCACGCCGGTCTTCTGTGAGGTCGTGGTACTTACCCGGACGAGCCTGCCCATTCGTGCAACAGCCGAGGCTGCTGGGTGGCCCTACCACCGTGAAAATTTCATCAATAACGACCCAATTGGCACAGTGGGTGGTGAAACTGCCTCTAGCGCCAGAGGGTGTGGGTTCGATCCCCACCACTGAAAGAATATTTATGTTTATTGTTGAACTGTGTATGTTTATTAGTAATCTAGTACCCGTAGTACAAGCTTTGATTAGTTTGGGACCAGATAACTGCCCATTCTTGCAACAGCTGCGTGGCCCTACCACAGTTAAAGGTAAAGCTCGTCACTAACGTTGTAATGGATGCGCGGTGTTGGGCGCCGGCCGCCCAGGGTCAGGGTCCGCAGCAGCCTCATGGCGGCGGCGTCCCTGCGGAGGGGCTCACCGCCCTTCACCAGCAGCCGCCGCCGCTGACCGTCCGCCAGCAGGATGGTGACCAGCGCCGGCCGACGCGCACTCCTGAACACCGTCACCTGCATCACATAGGGACAGTGCTAAGAACGGGAGACACCGTTGACCAGCATCCTCGTCAGCCGCTCTCACTTTTATTTATGTGAGATGGTGTTAAACGAGCTGGTGGTTCTCCCGATGCTGAGGGATAGACATCGCCCGTGTGTATTTGCAACACCCGAGGGGTTGCAGATGCGTTGCCAACTGTTAATAAAGTCGGCTCCGGCTGCCACACTCACCAGACGAAACGCAAAAGTGTAACACTTCCACCTCACGCCA
Source organism: Iphiclides podalirius (assembly GCA_933534255.1). NCBI lineage: Eukaryota > Metazoa > Arthropoda > Insecta > Lepidoptera > Papilionidae > Iphiclides > Iphiclides podalirius. Next base: position 751,997 of record OW152841.1, on the reverse strand, counting down.
GTCTGCGAGATCGTGGTTCTGGTATGGTTGTGATGTGGTGGTACCCGGACTGTGCCCATTCGTGCAACAGTAAGAGACGCCCTGGGTAATATATGTTTATTTATTTATTTATTTATTAAGGTCTATCCACAAAATTACATGTTTTTAGAAATAGCATACAAGATGAACATAAACTCAGATTGAGAACAACATGCAATTTCAATTACAGACAGACACTGCATACACAGAGTAAAGGTGCTTAAACAGTATTATAAAACAATATAAGAAAAACTAGAAGAAAAAAAAAACAAGGAAACAATATAACTAACACTACAATGCTACTTAAAATATAATAATTAAACTATTACATACTTAGATATTATAAAAGTGATGCGACATAAATATGTACACATAAGAGCGAATGTTAGACTTCTACGGCGCTAATTGGATTCAGTACCCTGACAATTTTCGATTTGAATACTTATAATTTGTCATGAAAAATATCTATTGAACTATCTTTATTTGTAAAAAATTTTAATAGTCTGCACAATCTAGGAATTACAGCATGGTGACCCAGGTTAGATTTGTATGTTTTATGAGTGAGGATAGATCTTGGTTGGCGCGGCAAACGGGAAGGAACGCCAAGGGAAAAACGACTAAGTAACTCTGGGTTATCAAATAAATTTTTCAACAGCTTATACAAGAATAGCATGTCTTGTATTGTGCGCCTGTCAGATAACTTCATAAGGTTAAAATTCTTAAGTCGCTCAGGATAAGGCACTCGTTATCCTGACCCAGTTAAATAGAAGAAAGTAAAACGTCTCTGAATAGACTCGATACGGTCTTTATGAACCTGGTAATTTGGATTCCATACAACCGAACAATACTCGAGCTTGCTTCTGACCAGTGTGGTGAATAAAAGTTTTCTTGTACTCGGTCTTTTAAAGTCTTTGGAGTTTCTGCACACAAACCCTAACATACGCCTAGCAGATTTACAAATATTTAAAATATGGTGTTTAAAGCTTAATTTGGTATCGAACGTTACACCCAGATCACGCACCACTTCCTGTTCATTGAGCGCTATGCCGTTAATATGTAACAATAGTTTTATGATTGCGAGTAAATCTTGTAAATGAGTATTTTACCGGATTAAGTGCCATTCCATTTTGTTGGGACCATTAATATAATCTATCTAAGTCCTCTTGAAGAGCCCTACTATCACTGGGCGATCTTATTTCTTTCGCAATTTTTAGGTCGTCCGCAAAGATAAAGCATTTCGAGTTACGAAAGATTTCCGAGACATCGTTTATATATATATTAAATAAAATTGGCCCTAGGATAGATCCCTGGGGAACCCCAGAAGTAGAAAGGTATGACGGCGAAGCGTACCCTTTCACAACAACAAAAGATGATCTGCCCGCAATATACGTCGCAAGCCATGACAGTACAGACCCTCCACAACCAAAGTGAGACAATTTTTCCACTAACAGTGAATGGTTAACTTTCTCTGTATAAGCGAGTCAACTGATTCAGATAGGAAGGTTATAAAATTACTTAAGTTGGTAGCAGTAGATCTACATCTAGTAAATCCGTGTTGCACATCAGATATTAGGCGTTGTACATGACTAACAATAATTGGACATAGAAGGGCCTCCAACATTTTGGGTAGAACTGAGATCATTGAAATAGGTCGGTAATTAAGTATATTGCTTCGGTCCACTTTTTTGTAAATCGGCACTATTCTCGCTTGTTTCCAAATATCAGGATAGATTCCGGACTTAAGGGATTTGTTGTATATAATACTAATCGGTAATGAGAGGGGTTCTGCACACCTTAGCAAGAATACAGGAGGTATATTATCAGGACCGGTACTTTTATTTAAATCTAGTCTTTTTAGTTTCTTAAAAACTTCGAATTGAGTAAATTGAATAGAACATATAACATATTAGAAACTGTCCCCAAGACAACGCTTCCCGAAGTATAGTTATTGTCATATACTGACGAAAACTAACTCCATCTGATGCTATTTGATCTTCTAAGACCATCCTAGAGGGGTAAGTGTTTGAAGATTTTTTTAAATTCTTAAGATGAGTCCAAAAATATTTAGGATTCTTCGATATATTTGATTCAATCCTTTCGATGTAGCATTTATATTGTTCTTTTATTGATTTGTTACAACGTTCGCGTAAATTGATAAATTCTAAACGGTCAAGAGGATTTTTATACTTTTTGTATTTCAGTCTAAATTTGTTTTTTGCTTTTAATAAATTTATAATTTTTTTAGTCAACCACGGTGGATATATATTATTTTTAGGTGTAAATTTGGGTACGTGTTTTTTGATTACTTCGTCCAATTTTTGGTAGAAGGTCGTTAGCATAATATTAACGTCTTCGTACTTCGATAGATCTAACCAGTGTATTTAATTTTACTCCGAAACTATTTTCTCATAGTCAGCTTTGTAAAATTTTAATCTCTCATTGTGCATTTCCTTGACGACTTGTATTTTGTTAGTAATCACTGTTATATTTAAAGGCGGGTGGTGACTATCAACGATACTTATGGGGTTACTATTCTCATTGATTATAATTTCAGTGGAATTACATAGTATCAGATCTAACAGCCGTTGGTTACCGTTAAGAACGGAATTAAACTGGTTAAGGGCATTTTCCTCTATAAACTCGGAAAACATTACATCGAGATTACTACTGGGGGTACCAACAAGTCGCAAATATGAAACTCCTGGCATTTCAGACCATGTAAGGTTACATATAAGGATATAAAAATGTTAAATGTTTAATACAACTTTAAAAACTTATCCCCTATATGTGTGTTCATTTATTGTCGCGATGGTAACGACACGCTGTATACTCGAGCAACCTGAGTTCGATCCCCGGTGCCGGCACCAATAAAATAGTTAATTTTAAGTGCCGAATTATTACGTGCTCCGCGGTGAAGAAAGACATCGTGAGGAAACCTGCCTATTTTCGAAGTAATAACAAAAAAAATTATTTCGAAAATATATGAAGTCCACCAATCCGCAGTGGGGCCGCGTGGTGGACTATCCCCAAATACCCTTAGTACAGAGGAGGCCTTTGCCCATTAGTGGGACATGTACAGGCTACTTTACTTTTTTTCTTTTTTTATATAAATTATACTTGTCCATGGAAAATGCATATAAAAAGTTAACCTTCTTGGGATGATCAGCAGATGTAGAACATCAAAGTTATTTTATACAGAAAACTGGCGGACCGGACAGACGTTGTCCTGTACCCACGGCTTAAAACCTACAAACACTTGTAAACCTACAAAAAATAAAAAAATAAAATATCGACGGAATTGTGAGTCTAAGCCATTCTCGAATCGACCTGAAGACACACAAAAAATTTCATTAAAATCGGTCCAGCCGTTTAGGAAGAGTTCAGTGACATACAGACGTACAGATTTATATATAGGATGATTTTTTAGATGAACTACATAGTTTGAAATAATGTTAATTGAGCATTCTATAATTCAAAAAAAAATTCAATATTTTATTTTGACAAGAAAAAAAACCATAGAAAGATCAATTAAACATTCTTAGTTTAATAATAATAATAATAAATTTTATCCCATTTAGTTTTATCCCATTCAAGTTTATCCCATTAAGAGTAGTCACCCTATTGATAAGCGGTATAGTAATTATGCGTTCAGCGAAAAGTTTTAGTGCTCGTCAATATGTTATTGTATTGAGATGGTAAGATAGGAATTTCTTAAGGTGTCCATAATGTTTGAAAAAATTAAAAATAAATGAAACTAATTTTACGGATTTATCGCGTTTATTTTTAATTTTAATTCCCGACGTTTCGAACCCTTTACAGCGTTCATGGTCACGGGACAGACTGAGGTGTTAGACGTCTGATTGTCATAGTTAACCCGGGCTACCGTCAGTTTTTGAATTATTAATTTTGTGTCCGATCTATGCAGAGGGAGCTAATTGTATCTTGTCTTGCAGTAGTGGTTTGTTTGGGCCTAGATTTAATTTTATTGATGACAGGATCCCAAGCTGATGGTAGTACCCAACCTTCTTCTCTATTGAAATTAGGGTGTTTTTTAATTTCAATAGCCTCGCGAATCATCCTTGGGGGGAATCGGTGTTCTTTTGCAAGGATCTGTGGTTTGTCAAACCTGATGTAGTGGTTGGGCCTATTTAAAATGTGCTCACAAACTGCAGACTTGTTCAATCTATTGTGTTTATGTCAGCTATATGTTCTTTCACGCGGGTTTTTATTGCTCTTTTCGTTTGACCTATGTAAGAGAGCCCACATTCACAGTCAAGTTTGTACACTCCTGGATCTTGCAGAGGGATATTACACTTGACAGATGGTAAAAACTGACTAATCTTCTTCAGCGGCTTGTAGAATGTATTAATTGAAGCCTGCTTTAAGATATAGCCACTCGCTCCACTGTGGCTGGTTTCACTCGGTCACTGTGACGTAGGCGCGGTGCTCGAAGCTTATGTCATGCAGAACTTGCTTGACATGTTGAAGCTCAGCGGCCAGGTGTTGTTTGTCACAGATCCCTTGTGCTCTCTGAAATGCATCTCTGCATGACAACAAGCTTCGAGCACCGCGCCTACGTCACAGTGACCGAGTGAAACCAGATAATGATGAATAGAGAAGAAGGTTGGGTACTACCATCAGCTTGGGATCCTGTCATCAATAAAATTAAATCTAGGCCCAAACGAACCACTACTGCAAGAAAAGATACAATTAGCTCCCTCTGCATAAATCGGACACAAAATTAATAATTCAAAAACTGACGGTAGCCCGGGTTAACTATGACAATCAGACGTCTAACACCTCAGTCTGTCCCGTGACCATGAACGCTGTAAAGGGTTCGAAACGTCGGGAATTAAAATTAAACATAAACGCGATAAATCCGTAAAATTAGTTTCATTTATAATGTGTAATCGCGTAAATACAAGAAATTATTATTAAAATTTTTAATTAAATTTTTTTTTATAATAAAATAGGTGACATCCACAAACAACTAAGTATAAACAATTTCAAACAATTTGTAAAAGCTACCTTAATGGCAAGGGCTTATTATAATATCCAAGAATACATAGAGGACAAGGATGTTTGGAAATGACTCTTGCTCTGCACTTGCAAGATCCCTGGCTGTTGCTGATTTTATACCCAAATAAGTGTGTATAATTGCATTAAAAAAAAATATATATATAACAAAAAGAACAAGACCGCAGAGTTTCTTGCCGGTTCTTCTCTGCGCAGGTCTAGTTTAGTGAACCGGTGGTAGATATTTGTTGACGTTCAATAAGAGCTTAAGTTAGGCCTATATTGAATAAATATACTTTGACATTGACTTTGAAAATTAAAAATAATCTTTAAAAAAAAAGAACTAGGTCACAAGTACGTCACATGTGCTCTGTTAATATGTCCCTCGTCTATAAAATCACGCACAAAGATACGTGAAAATAGTTACTTAACATCAGGTGAACCGACAGTCTTTATACCTGCTCCTCGAACTTGTGGACTCGTCCGCCTCTGGGCAGCCCCAGGAGGCGGGAGAGGCATGCCGTCTCGCTCGCCCCCGCGTCCGAGAGGCGCGCCAGAGCGGGACAGAGCTGCGACAGGCGCAGCTGCCTGGGTCCGCCCTCGGCCCTGCGGCTGGAGTCCAGCTCGCCGACGAGACGGGCCAGGGTTTGTTTCGTCGACTCCTTCTTCTCGGGGTCTGTGAAGCACCGAGGAGATTTATCTAGTGGACTGAGGGATAATATATATACATCCTCACTTCCTTACCCTTACTAATATTATAAAGGCGAAAGTTTGTATTTATGGATGGATGTTTGTTACTCTTTCACGCAAATACTGCTGAATGGATTTTAACGAAACTCTACAATAATATAGCTTATACATCAGAATAACGCAGGTTATAATTTATATATATATTTTTATGTATATCTGTCTTTCTATCTGAATGTTACGCCATCAGCTTATTCTACGCAGACGTAGCCGCGGGCAGCAGCTAGTAATCAACTAAATACCCGCCCCGACTACGCACGGATAGCGGAACGTAGTCAAGTTTATTTTTTTTTACATTTATTATTTCGCTTGTATATTTTTATGCTTTTTGTGTTAGCGGAACGTAGTCAAGTTTATTTTTTTTTAATTTATTATTTCGCTTGTATATTTTTATGCTTTTTGTTTTTCTTTGAGTGAACGATAATATAGCTAACAACTCGACCCGGCTTCGAACGGATAGCAAAACGTATACGCTTGAACAGACTTCAAAAAAGGAGGTTTTCTATTGTATGGGTTTCGATTGTACACTTTTGTGTTTGACACCTCAGAACTCGCCGATTTATGGAGAGGTTTCAAAAATTTCTCTTGCGTTGGGTTCGGTTTGGCTTCGTTAATTTCATCGTTACTTGACCCTTGGGATACGAAAACACATCAGGAAACTCCTCAAAATCTAATAGAAAGTGCACAGCGAGTGCCATATATGAAATAGCTTTAATTTTTTCTTGGCAAAAATAGGTGTAATTTCATTGTGTCGCATCAGCTTGTCGCGTCGATGTGTCATAAGCGTAGAATCTTCAGCATTCTGCGATGGCGTGGTGCGTGGCAGGATCGGAGGCCAACAAGTAGGTGTGGTAGGGCCCCGCAGCAGTTCACTGTTGCACGAATGGGCAGGCCCGTCCGGGTAAGTACCACTACCTCACGGCAAAACCGGCGTAGAAGTGAGCGAGGTGGCCGGGGCCCACTTTACTTAAAGGTGGCGTGCTGCCACGCCCAGCCGTGGGACTGGCCTGCTCCTCACCGAAGTCCTCCAAGGCGTAGAGGGCGCCCTGGTGCTTGCCCAGCACCTTGTAGTCGGGGCCGGCGTGGGGGTTCTCGAACATCTTCCGTCTCATTCTCCCGAAGGCGTTCGCCCAGGCGGCGCCATCTGCAAGAGAGACTCTTTTATCAGCCAATAGGACAAAGCGAGACAGCCAGTGATGTCAGCTTTTAATTTTAATAACATTTTTTTTTTACCGTAATGTTCGTGTTGCACATCATCTTACAGAAAAAAATTCTGCTCCTGTGTTCTTTATGCTTAAATTGTTACATATTTTATCTTTGGCGGTAGGGCCACGCAACCGGTCACTGTTGCATGAATGGGCAGGTCCGTCCGAATAATTGTCACGACCTCACAGAACAAGTCTTACACTTCTGCGTTTCGTCTGGCGAGTGAGGTAGCCAGGGCCAACTTTATTAAGGCTAGCAACGCATATAGGTAACCCTAAGGGTATTACAAATGTCCGTGGGCAGCAGGACTCTCGCTCTGCACTTGCAAGTCCCCTGGATCCTGCTAATTTTATACTTAAATACTTTTGTAATTAAACAATTATTCGTGTAATTAAATAATTTATTAAAAAAAATTGTAATATGACAACAGAGTTACATGCCGGTTTCTCCCTTGCGGGTATATTTAAGTGAACCGGTGAAATTTTGACGTTCATTAACAGCTTAAAATAAGCCTATGTTGAATAAAAAAATTTCGACTTGGAGTTCTCAGTTAACATCAGGTGAAATGCCAGCTCGTTTGCTCCTTCGGTTGCAGTCTCGCAATCTCGACGAAGCAAATGTGTCGAGTTGATACTGTCGATACTCGCGTAGGCTAGAAAAAGACTATTATGTTGCCGGTATGTTGATATTTTTGAAAATGAGCAACTGTTGCTTTGTTCTTGCCGGCGTCTTCTCAACAGAGACTGCTTTTCGAACTGGTAACTTTACCAACCTACATGTATGATTTTGTATGTAAAACTTGACGATTCCTAAGAACGCGCAAGCGTCTATTTCAATAAAAATATCTGAGCGATCGAGTGGCCGTCGGGACTCGTCGACCGCTTCCACTCCATCCAGCTGTACCTCCCCTCTCTGAGGCGCTGTGGAGCTCCCTGCAGTAGTGGAGCAGCGAGTGCTCGGGGTCGGCCACCAGCTGCAGCCAGCCCCTCGCCAGGCCGGCTGCCGACTCCTCGCGGAGCAGCTCCTCCACGAGGCGGGACGCCGCAGCGCCCAGGGCGGGGGCGCTGCCCTTCAGGGCGTCCACGGCGAACTCGTCTAGCAGCTGGGCGAGCGTCTCCAGCTGGAGGGACGGGTGACAAGTTATTTACTATGCACGAATAGTACGTATTACTAGTGTTTAGACCGCGGCTCCACTCGCATGTACTACATTTTTTTTTTATTTATTTATTAACATAGTAAATACAATTGGTTCAAAAAACATTAAGTTCGCCAAACTGAGAATACAGTCTATTGGCGAAACTGCACTCATTAAGGTTTACAATTGCATTTTAATACTTTAAATTTAAAACTTTATAAATTTTAATACAAAACATATTAGTAAACATATAAAGTAATTAAAAACTAAAGACTAAGCAGGTAAAGTACCCTAAAGTACCATATAGAAAAAAAGGAAAATCTTTAATTAAATTAATAATGAATAAAGATTAATAAAAAATAATTAAGATTAATAATTAATAATAAACTAAATATTACTACTACTAATACTACAGGTCGTCGATAGCGTTCAATAGCCAATATTTCAATTTGTTTTTAAAAATTTGTTTTGTCCGACAGGCCTCTTGTGGCACGTTTTCATTAAATATTCTTGGCACTAAATACCTACGCGTCCTTTCACCAAAGTAATTTGATTTCCTAACTAAAAATTTACTTTCGTATCCTTCAATTGCTAATAAATAATAAATACTTTTTTTGTTTTTTCACGTACTGGTAGAATACTGCATTTCTTAAACAATAGATTGTAGTTACCCTTACTTTTCTCTTTAGCTTGCTTATTAACTAACAGTTTAATAAATCTTAGTTGAACATTATGAGCCGTGATAGCTCAGTGTCCGGGCGCTCGCCTTTAATTCAATATACTCGAGCAACCTGAGTTCGATCCCCGGTGCCGGCACCAATGAAGTTTTTAACTTTAAGTGCTGAATTATCACGTGCTCCGCGGTGAAGGAAAACATCGTGAGGAAACCTGCATATTTTCGAAATAATAACAAAAAAATATATATTTCGAAAATATGTGAAGTCCACCAATCCGCAGTGGGGCCGCGTGGGACAATGCCCTGATACCCTCTGTATAGAGGAGGCCTTTGCCCAGCAGTGGGACATGTATTGGCTGTTACTTTACTTTTTTTTTACTTTGAACATTATGTATCCTATCCATGTACGTTCGGAACGTACGTCCATAGGCTGAAAGGCCGTAATTAATTACAGAATCCACGAGAGCATAGTACAGAATGCGTAAAGTTCTTTTTATCAACAACACTTTTAAGGTGTACAAACTTACATAATAACGATCTTAATTTATTACATACTCGTTCTATATGGAAATTCCAACTAAACTTAGTATCTGTGGTTAATCCTAGATATTTGTAATTATCAATCGATTTACAACCAATGCATTGTTTATTTCTATGCAAGCAATCATACGAATGGCCTATGATATTTATAGGTAAACATGGTTTATGCAGATATGGCGATGGAATGAGCATGCATTTCGTTTTCTCTATATTTAAAATTATTCCATTATCGTGGGACCATTTGATTACGTTATCAAAATCCGATTGTATTTTGTTCTCAATCACCTTTATATCCCTGTCAGCATACATCATGCATGTGTCGTCAGCATACATGTATGTTCTGCAGTTTTTTACAACGTTTACCATGCTATTTACATGCATGATATAGCCCACAGGGCCAAACACAGAGCCATTAGGAACTCCAGTACTAACTAATTTACCATGACAAATGGTTTCTTTCATCTTTGTGCACAACATTCTGTTATGTAAATAATTACGAAACCATGAGCTGATTGGCCCGCGGATTCCGCACTCTTCCATAGCCACCAACAGCTGCTCATGGTCCAGCGTATCAAACGCTTTTTTAAAATCTATGAATAAAAGAAATACATACTGCTTACTACCTAAGCATTCGTTGATGTCGTCGGTGAAAATAGATAAGGCCGTCGATGTACTACGTAATTTTCTAAATCCGTGCTGCTTTTCTATAATTATGCAGTTCTTTTCTAGATACTCACTAATTCTCTTAACTATCACTTTCTCCACTATTTTATTGATAACAGACAATATTGCAATGGTCTCCTTGCTTATAAACAGGGCGGATAATAGACTTTTTTAAACTGTTTGGGTATAAGCCTGTTTTAAAACTAAGGTTTACAAATTTTGCTAATATTGGACTTATTTTTTCTTTAACTAAAATCAGATCTTGCGGCCTTATTCCATCTAAACCTGGTGATTTTTTTACTATTTAGTTGACTAATTTTTTTTTTTTATTTCATTTCCGGTTACCTTTTTATAATAAAAATTGGTATCACTCGATTTTACATAGGACTTAATATTACATTGATGTTTTATTTTATCAATTTCTTTTGCAAATGTTTGTGTGAATTTTGAACGTATGTCACTTAAACAATAGATTTTTCCTAGATACTTGATTACTACGTCATCTAAGCTATTTTTACTATTACCTAGCCAGCAATTTATTGTTTCCCATAATTTCCTAAAGTCTCCTTGACAGCGTGATAGTTCCTGCCTTCTATAATTATTTTTAGCTTTGTTAATAATTTTATTTGTTTGATTTCTGTGTGTTCGTATATTCTAATCTATAAGTAACATTTTGAGGACTAGTCTTCCACCTCCGGAATAAATAATCTCTTCTATCTATCAATATCTTTCGCAGTGGTTTGGAATACTGCAGCGTTGTGTGGAACCCATTTTACAACGTTTATGTAAAAAGACTAGAAAGCGTCCAGAAACGTTTTATGTGATGACTCCGTGGCGCAGTTGCCAAGGTATTGGCTTCGGCGTCGGGGGTCGTGGGTTCGATCCCCGCACGGAACAACTATTTGTGTGACCCACAGATAGTTGTTTCGCATCTGGGTGTTTGTCCGCGTGAAATTTATGTTTGTAAAATGTCCTTACAACACAGGATAATGTTATCCTAAAGTAAGGGTAATGTTTTTAAAAACAATAAAAAAAAAAAAAAATGTGGCATCTAGCGTATAAATATAGTTTAGCAAAAAAAACTACCTAACTATAGTGGCAGGCTAAATCATTTTGAAATGAAAACACTCGTCGAGCGAAGATGTATATTAGACAACCTGTTCTCGTATAAACTTATCAACGGTGTATTGGATTGTCCTGAACTTTTGACACGTATTAATTTAGCAGCTCCCTCTAGATTGAAACGCATTAAAGTCAGAAAAATGTTTGCAACTCATCGCTCTAAAACGAATCTTGGCAATAACTTATCACTCAACCATTTGTCAAAAACTTACAATAAATTGTCTGGTACTTATATGACCATAGACATTTTTAACGACAGCATAGACAAGTTCAAGAGAAATCTGTCCACTTACAGTTTTTTATTTAATTAGTAATTAGTTTTCTTTTTTTGTTATTTTGTTAAAAATTATGTTATTTTCGGTTTTGATTATATGTTTATTTTAGTGTAAAGTCAGTCAACTACTGTATTAATTCTTTGTTAGCATTTAGCATACTTCAATTATTATTTTTTTATTATTCTTTTTTTAGCAGTTGTCAATATAATAACTTTTGAATGTCGTTTCACCTGTAATTGAGATACCATTTAGTTGAAGATACTATGTAGGTACTTATTTATGTTTTAAGCTTGTTTTGATGTGTATCTTGTTGGTGAAGTAAATAAATAAATAAATAAATAAATAAATATTTTAATTTTTTTAGAGATCCACGGCTGTATTACTCGTTTTTTTCTATCACAATTAAGGCTAACTTTAGCCTTATCGTAGATAGGTGCAAAAACATTACACAATTGTTCATAAATTATCAAAGGGCAGTCCATCCCTACGAGCTTACTCCAATCAACCTGCTCTAACTCACGAGTTATTACTTTATTATTCAAAGTGTACATATTATTTTTGCCACTAGTAAAAAAGTAAAGTAAAGTAACAGCCTATACATGTCCCACTGCTGGGCAAAGGCCTCCTCTATATAGAGGGTATCAGGGCATAGTCCACCACGCGGCCCCACTGCGGATTGGCGGACATATCTTCGAAAAATTTTTTTGTTATTATTTCGAAAATATGCAGGTTTCCTCACGATGTTTTCCTTCACCGCGGAGCACGTGATAAGTCAGCACTTAAAGTTAAAAACTTAATTGGTGCCGGCACCGGGGATCGAACTCAGGTTGCTCGAGTATATTGAATTAAAGGCGAGCGCCCGGACACTGAGCTATCACGGCCACTAGTAAGACTTATTCTATTTACCCCTTTTGATTCTTTGGTAATACTTACACATACCATATAGTGATCCGACAATTTGCACGTAAACATATGTGAAACGAATCGGCGGCTGAGTGTACGTACCCGCACATGATCAATGCACGACGTTACGACTCTACCGGCTAATATTTCCTCGCGAGTACATTCACTGCTAACGCTCTGTATTCCGTAACTATACATTGCGTTTTTGTATTTATCGATGGTTGTATTTTTTTTCTAATAAGTTGATATTCATATCACCTGCAATAATGACGTCCTCGTATTCGTTAATTTGCTTAATTAGTACAGATAATTCTTGAATACAGCGTAACTCATTTGTGTTTGGCGGTTTGTATACGGCGATTATGTGTATGGTGGTGTCAAGAGCTGTTAAGTTGACCGTGCAATATTTCCAAACCACAGCTTTGCGGGTTTACTGTTTGCAGGCGCATTTCATTTTTGGAGTACACTAACAAGCCTCCTCCTCGTCGATTTTCTCTTGTAAACCCGCGCATATCATACCCATCTATACAATATAACGGCAACTCCGCTTGTCTGATATTTATTTCACTTAATAATAAAATGTCTATACTAAAATTAGTGCGCTCAAACAATATTAGCAATTCATTAAACTTCTTCCTAAGAGAACGAATATTTAGGTGAATTATTTGTAGGTCCTCCATGGATGTTTTTAAGTATGTGCTCCACGTATTTGCATCTAGAAATTTTTTATACTTTTATACTCATATTTATCCTCGATGTGTGATAAAATATCATCCATTTTGTGGATTTAGGTATTCACATACAGTGAGCTACCACAATACTTATTTTATAACGTGCTTAAAAAGTACCCACTTTTTTTTATCTTTACATAAACTTACAATCATCATAAAAGTATGAATTAAATAGTGTTACAGACCATAACATAAAGGTTCACCATATAACCGCCGCCCATTGACATTTGCAATACCATTAAAACATGTAGAAAAAGTACGAAAAGATTGTCGCCGCTGTGGGAATCGAACCCACGTCTTCGGCATTCGCGGCCTGACGCTCTAGCCACTGAGCTAAACGGCTGATAGCCACAGCGCCGGAAATCTTAACGCCTTCTTTCTACATTGTTATTTAGCATTTGAAGCAATGCTTGGCGAATCTATTGTTATATCCTTTCCAGCATACAAACAATTTCGAATATCGTTTTACGACGATAATTCGAACGAGAGATGTCGCCATTGCTTTTTATAAATTTTAAAGTTTTTTATAGTGCTAATCTGACGCTATCAGCCGTTTAGCTCACTGGCTAGAGCGTCAGGTCGCGAATGCCGAAGACGTGGGTTCGATTCCCACAGCGGCGACAATCTTTTCGTACTTTTTCTACATGTTTTAATGTTCAAACTTAGGTGCAGAGATTAGCACTATAAAAAACTTTAAAATTTATTTGCAATACCATTAGGACTGCTGATGCGTTGCCACCTTTCAACAAAGCGGACCCCGGCTACCTCACTCAGCAGACGCAAAGCACAAGTGATGAGGCCGTGGCACTCCCGGACGGAGCTGCCCATTCGTGCAACAGCGGAGACTGTTCCGTGGCTGCCGCACCTGTTTCACGACCGCCCGGGCCGCCTCCTCGCCGATGGCCTGGGAAGAGCCGACCCTGTGCAGCATCAGGTCTGCTAGGGCGGCGTAGTCCAGCGCCAGGCCCAGAGCCAGCGCCCAGTCCAGGGTGTGCGCCATGTCCGTCAGGATTGAGTCGCGTTCCCCGCCGGCTGAAACGTTTCAGGGCATATATATGGGATACCAGCGAGGTTAAAATAGAGGCGACCTAAGGTAAGTTGAATAATAAAATAAAATAATAGGTACATATGTTTTTAATCCAAGGCGATGGGGCCACAAATCGGTTTTCGCTGTTGCACGAATGGGCAGGTCCGTCCGGGTATGTGCCGCGACCTCGCAGAATGTTCATTACGTGTACTTTAAAAAAAATAAATGTCTCGAATATACTGCGCCCTAATACTTGGGTACACGCCGTTTTGCCCAGACTTTGACTCTGTGGCGCGGTTGCCAAGGTTTCCCCGGTTCGATTCCCACACTATTAGTGCGACCTAGTAGTTTCGCATCTTGGTGTTCGTTCACGTGAAATTTATGTTTGTAAAACGTCCTTAAACTTCAGGATAACGTTATCCTAAAGTATAGGCAATGTTCCAAAGAGCAAAAAAACTTGAAGAAAAGGAACATTTGTGTGTTAATGGCTATTATAGTATTAGCGATGTGTTATAGTATTAGTGTGTGAATAATGACACACTCTGGAAATGAATTGATCGCTCCATATTCAAGTGGAATGTAATAAATTGTACTCATGTTTGTAATTTTTTGTCAAGTTAAAACAAAAAATGTCCCGCTGAGTTTCTTACGCTGGTTCTTCTCAGGCTTTCCCTCCGAACCAGTTGTAGAGTTTTTTGACTATCAATAAGTAAGTGTAATGCTCCTGTAATGAATGAAGATATTTGACCTTGACCTTGACTTTGAAAGAGCAGTGATGCCACTCACCCGAGGCCTGCTCCCACAGGGCGTCGTACTGCTCGAGACCACCAGCACCATGAACTGGAGCTCCCTCCTGCTGCGCCCCACCAAAGGCCCCTTTGTCTCTGAACACCTTCGTAGTGTCGCGTCCAGTGTGGTCTTCATCTTCTCCTTGCTGAGAGCTGAAAGACAATTCATTAAATGAGAACGGTAGAGCACTACAGCTTTGCAGAAGAGCGACAAGTGAGGTAGCCAGGACCCACAGTTTTAAATAGTGCCAATGCATCTGCCATCAAATAAGCTCATATACAACGTGGCGCTAAAATTTTATTAAACATTCTCTTTTTTTAAACATCAATATTTACAGAGTTATTAAATTTCCAAAAACAAACAATTTTAGAACATCCTTACATATAAAACTGCAACGTAAAGTTCATTTGTAAAGGTCACAAAGCATATATGAATTGGATGAATAAATTTAAAAGAGATAAAACATACTGTTAGAAGGAGAGACTTGTGATGCGACATTGTGGCAATGAATGAAAAACTCTCTGAATGTATGAATCAATCAGTTGTAGTTAGTTGTATATGATGTTGCAAATTTTGTTTCTTTTTTATTTAATTAGTTCGTTTGATTTTTTTTTTAATTATGGATATTTTTATAATTATTGGCAAGTAGCGTTAGAAGTGTGTTCATTTATTGTATATATGTATTGACATGATGTTTATGTCTTCATTTTCTTTTTTGTTTCATCTATGTTTAGTTTTTGATAATTGCCACAGCTCAGGTCATGTCCATGGGCGGATGATTAGTGACCCGCTTGGCAACTTATTTCGTATTTAAGCCAGCACAGGTATGCCGAAAGCATACAACCCGGGACCTCGGACAGCAGTAACAAAATCACTAGGTCGAAAATCGAACCGTGAAACTTATAAGTACCATATATATTAATATCAAATCTTCGGTAAGACAAATAAGACAGAACGAATATTCCTAATATAAAAAAATTCCTAAAATAAGAAGGCTACCATAAATGTACAAAATTATTAGGAAAATAAATAGAACATACATTCCCAAAGCATGCTTAGAGAGAGAATTAAGATACTTAAAATAAATATTAAAACCTTATTCATTCGCCATAACCAGTCAGGCTAAAAGGTCACGGTTGTTCAAAAGGTCATAAATATGAACCAAATAGTTACTAAAAAGCCACGATCATTTAAAAAAAGGTCACAAATACTAGCCAAAACGTTAGAACTTGATCGTTAATAAAGAGGTCAAAAATACAAGCTAAAAAGTCAGACCACGGTCGTTCCAAAAAGGTCATAAATATAAGCCGACAAAATTACACACAGGACATGCTGTTAATATAATAAAAAACCCAGACAAAATGCTAGTGGTTCATAAAAAACACTCACATTATAGATAGAGTTAAATATAAAAATCTTATAGGCTTACATTTCAAATCTCTGTTCAGCAACAACTCTAGATTGTTGATCCCAATGAAATGTTCCAACGGGGCGCCCTCTCGGTACAAAACCGCTTCGACTTCTGAAATTAAGAACATTTCTTCTTAATTTCACAAGAAAAAGTAACAAGTCGCGGGCAGAAGCTAGTGTTAAAATATTTATACATTCTTAGAATGGGACTCTTACGAATTTCCTAAAATTCGTAAATAAAATTTGAGACACAAATACGATGAAAGAAACATCCTCGTCTTGAGATAAACTAAATACGGGGGGTCATTGACTTAGCTTAGTTGGTAAAGCGACTGGGCGTGAAACCAGAAGACTCAGGTTCGAATCCCGCAGCCCGAAAGTTTTTTTTCTTCTTTTTCTGTTTTTTTTTTCTTTATTAGGTATACCAACAGTAAATATTATATAAAAGCCCATAAGAGTGGTTGAAAGAAAAATAACATTGCATATTTACTTGCCAATTATAGGCATACACAACTTTCAATTACAAAAACCCTATTTTTATCTATAATAAAAATGGCAAAAAGCAAAGAGAGTAATGCACAATATAAATACAGAACACACAATTTGACATTAAAAATCTAAAGTCAACATTAATATGTTAAACTGGCGGACCCAACTGTCGTTGTCCTGTACACAAAACATAATTCCTAGAACTTATAAATAAATAAAAAGTTTTAGTGTCCCGAATTCTTAATAAACCATTCTCGAATTGACCTGAAGACACACAAAAAATCTCATTAAAATCGGTCCAGCCGTTTAGGAGGAGTTCAGTGACATACACACGTACAGATGAATTACATACATAACTAGCGACCCGCCCCGGTTTCGCGTGGGTGCAATGCTGAACGTTTGTTTTCGACATAGCATTAGAAACCTCTAAAATTATCAGTGTTTCTCTATTGTATTATGCATGAATTATAAATAACCTTTTTCTTGAATCACTCTATCTATCCATTAAAGAAAACCGCATCAAGATCCGTTGCATAGTTTCAAAGATCCGAGCATACATAGGGACAGACCGACAGCGGGATGACTTTGTTTTATACTATGCAGTGAAGATAGTACATGACTATGTTATACAGTTTAAGAACGGCCGATTGAAACCACTCCCGTTCCCTTACCAGCCCTTTTTAATGTCACGGAGAGACCTTCCACATCACCCTTGTTCAGCGCCAGCCTCCTCAGGGCGGTCAGCTCCTGGTTCAGCCAGGCCAACGAACCGCGCTCCTTCCTGCGGTTGGAGTAAAGTAAGTTTGCACCGAGACGAGACTAAAAATACTAATACATGTACCATTAAACCGTATGTCAATATTTTTTACTCAACAATTGGCCAGTTCTCACATACATACTACCTACTGGAAAGTAATAATGTCCTACTGGAAAGTAGTAATGTGTCATATAATATACTTTTGAAAACTAATACAAGTAGTATAAATGAGCATTTAAAAATCTTCCGTTTAAAAATTTCTTATAAAGAATAAATTATGATTATGCCATTGACATTTTTTTTAAATGAAAGACAGTTACTCTACAAATTATGGCCTTTCATTCTTTACGTATCACGAGTATAGTGGATATTACAACAATAATATTATTGTTTTTTGAATTTTAATTGAACAGAGTTTAATTTAAGTTTAATTGAACAGATTGACTGTTAATTCACCAGACTTCGTATTTCTTTCTGCCAAGAAAAGCTCGTTCATTTAATTTCGTTTGCCGTAGTAAAGCTTAAACTGGAGAGCAGTTTACTTGTCTATGGTCCGCAGGCAATTGAGCACCTGCGACGGTAGCGCCATCTCGTTCGCGCTCGCGCACCAACGCAGCGCGTGCGAGAGGGACAGCGAACGGCTCGCGCTAAGCGCCTCCGGCTGCTCGGCCAGCCGCGATCCGAGGCACACGCACCTGGACGAAGGGATTTTTTCTCTCTTTATTTTATTTATTTTTTAAAGACATTGCCCTCACTATAGGATAACATTATCCTGTGTTGTGAGGACGTTTTACAAACATAAATTTCACACGGACGTACACCCAGATGCGAAAAAACTATCTGTGGGTTTCACAAATACTTGTCCCGTGTGGGAATCGAACCCACGACCCCCGACGCGGAAGTCAGTATTTTGGCAACTGCGCCACGGAGTCATCCATATATTGAGGGTGGGTGGGAGAATTGAGATGTGGTCCTTTCCCCGTCGAGCGTGGGCCAATTCCTCGACATGAATATTAGTCGATGACTCCGTAGCGCAGTTTCCAAAGTACCGACTTCCGCGTCGGGGGTCGTGGGTTCGATTCCCACACGGGGACAACTGTTTGTGTGACCCACATATAGTTGTTTAGCATCTGGGTGTTTGTCCGCGGGGTATTTGTATTTTTTTTAAGTGATAAATTGCCAAGCGAGCAGGCGTTTCACCAGATGTTGAATGAATACCACATAAACATCTGCTACACCCGAGATTTCCAGATGCGTTGACAACCTTTTGAAAATTGGGCTCCGGCCACCTCACTCACGCCGGTCTTCTGTGAGGTGGTGGTACTAACCCGGACGAGGATGCCCATTCGTGCAACAGCCGAGGCTGCTGCGTGGCCACCGTTAATAGATGTCCATGAGTGGCCGTTATCTCTCAACATCACGTGAACCACCGAGCTTCCTATTGTGCACAGCCGTTGGAAAAGACCACCTCCGTTTGCGACAGTCATATTGGCCGTGGGATCCCCCGACGGACGGTGACCATCACCTGGCCATCAGCCTGGCGGCCCACTCGGCGAGGCAGTCCCTCTCTCGTATGTCGCATAGCAGACGGCGGACGGTGACCGTCGCCTCGTCGTCCGCAATCCTCTCCAGCGCCACCGCTTCCACTGTCTGCGTCAAAACATCATCAGGTAAATCAAATCGCAACAAATCCTTACTTCCATACTAATATCATAAACGCGAAAGTTTGTATGTATGGATGGATGTTTGTTACTCTTTCACGCAAATACTACTGAATGGATTTTATTGAAACTTTTCAATAATATAGCTTATACCTCAGAATAGCACATAAGCTATAATTTATATACATATTTTATGTATATCTGTCTGTCTGTCCGTCTGACACCAGGTATCACATGAACCGTGATAGTTAGACACTTGAAATTTTCACAGACGATGATTTCTGTTGCCGCTACAACAACAAACTAAAAAATAAGTCTGAAGAACTAAAAAATAACCGAATAAACAAATATTTAAGTGATTTTTTCATGATTTTTTTGCCAGTTGAATAGATGCGGAAGCCTTCGTTCGCGAGTCCGACTCGCACTTGGCCGGTTTTTTATTTTATAAATCTAGCCCCGGTTCGTCACTTAGAAATTCCGTAGGCATCCTCTTTTCCGTCATTTTTCCTTGAAACTTTTTTTTCTTTTAAGAAATAGAAAAAACTCATTTCCATGTGTTAATATCATTAATGTATTCATTTAGATTATAAAAACCCTTTATAACTAGACGAGCCACCAGTCTAGTTTAGGGTTAGACAACAAGTAAAAATGTGACATGAAATATTCATTTTTTATTCTATTCAAGACGATGATGGGGGTCGATACTAGCGATACATGGTTAGGATAATTATTAAGTTGTCTCACCGCCGCAGCGGCAAAGTGTGAGCCGTCTCCAAGCCTGAGGGTCTGCAGCCAGCCGAGACCGCGGCGCGAATCGGAGCGCCACGCGGACGCCATCTTGCCCAGCCACCCAGCCCCACCGCTGGGCGTGGCATCTGCCGACAGAGATACAAGCGTGGTTTCTTGTTAATTATCTCTTCTTGTATCTTGTATTAACTGATGTTTTTGCTTTCCGTTCCGAGACTACTAAAGCTTCATCTGACGCAGAACCGGTGGGCTAGCCATAACCCACTGGTTTGGGTCCTCCGCTGTGGGTAAGATGTTTATTATCTGTGCTTATAATGTATACATATGGATGTAGACGTACGATGTAACGTCCGTACTTCTCTTTCTAACAAAGCTATACGACCGATGCAATAAAAAGACAGAGCTTGTGACAGTGAGTGTTCAGTAACATCTGTGAGAAGGTGTAACCGTTTTTATCTCTTTCTAACTAAGGTAACAGTCGTAAGCATGAATGAAGGAAAGCTTGTGACTGCGTGACAAGGAGGAATTTGTGTGGAATAGGAACTGTTATTTAAGTTTGTTCGTAACAGTCTTATTATCTCGAGATATCTGTTATATTAACAAGTTTCGACATATACACCTCACTTCTAATCTCCACAGCTCGCGGAGCAACGTGTAACCCTGCCCTATCATTATCGTTGGTGTCGCCCTACCAAAATTGGTCTCTCCCTACTTATCCATTTGGGCTCAACCGTGGAACTCGCATACAGCGGATGCTCTCCATCCTCGTACCTGCCCATTTCTCGAACTGCGCCTCGAAAGTGGTGGGGTCCGCCCACAGGGGGGGGAGCCGCCGCTCCAAAGACCCCTTCTGCTGCAGCGTCAGCTGGTCCCAGTCCGACAGCGTCCCAAAGGAGTCGACCAGTTCTGAAGGTAAAGAAGCAAAGGGCATGTCATTTGAGGTTTGCTTCACCTACAAAAATCTTACGTGCATTATACAGGGAGGCTTTTAAAAAATGACAAATATTTAAAATCACTCTTAATTAATTAATTACATTCATTTGAACTTTTCTCAAAAAGTGCGTGATTTATACGCAACTCATTTATTTTTACGCGCGATCATACAAACTAACACGCACATAAGTTCGTGCACAGTAAAATTTAGGGATTTATGAATGACTACCGCATTGTCAACATGTTCTGTTTTTTAGGGAATAAAATGGCAATTTTAAAAAAAAAAACGTTTGTTTTTATTTCAATGAACTTGGGCACCTTTAGAAAAGCCACCCTGTATAATCAATTCGACATATTGTTCAAATTATATAAATCGCCGCCACCAGAGCCACCTATCCGGCACTAGCTATCTGATAACTGTGGTAGGTCCACATAGCAACCTCAGCTGTTGCACGAATGGGCAGGCTCGTCCGGGTTAGTACCACGACCTCGCAGAAGACCGGCGTAAAATGGAAGTGTAATACTTTCGCGTTTCGTCTGGTGAGTGAGGTGGCCGGAGCCCAATTCAAAAGGTTCTCAACGGACCTGCAAACCCTCGGGTGTAGCAAATGTCCATGGGCGGCGGTATTCACTTAACATTAGGTGAACAAAAAAAACTATGTTCGTCGGAATGGTCGTGTCATGTGTAAGCAAAAACTTTGTACCTCTTTTTAAGAAAACTGCGCGGACGGAGGAGTATGAAATTTCCCTACACATATAGTTTATAGAGTGCAGAATGTTAATATTTTTTTCAAATAATGCATAAAAAGTACATCAAATCAATAAAAAAACCATTAACACATTACCAAATGCATAACATGCAATAAATGCGTCAAGCAATAATTAAAATGCGAAAAAACAATGTAGACAAAATACATTTAGAATTTCTTCGGCGTGCTAATCAACTTAGCGGTTAAAGCGTCTGAGTAAACATTAGGAAGACGTGGGTTCGATTCCCGCAGCGGCGGAATGCTTTGCGTCCATTTGTTCTACATATAATTACACAAAACGTTGAAACCACACCAGGATTTAATTGTAAAACAGCACCATCTATCGGTCGATTTACATAAATAACATTATAAACAAGCGCTTATGATGCCATCTATTGGATCTTACAAGAGCTTTCGAATTTGATTTATGGGTTTGAATGCTGACCTTTCAATGAGAACTCTCTAGTCACCGATTTCACAGTCACCGCTCTCTTCGACTGCTTTCCTGAAAACGTAACAAGTTTCAACATGACTCTATTTCAGGACATATTTTTACACATAACTGATAAACTTACTTTAAAAAAACTTATCTTTTATAAATGAATACATATAAGACACTAGAATACCACTATCTTCATCATAAAGTACTCTTTCAGTGGTGAGAATCGAACCCACGACCGCGCGCCGGTGCCAATACCTCGGCCACTGCGCCACGGAGTATTCAAACAGCCGCCTACCCCAAGAAGAAGTAGTCCATTCCCGAGGTTCGCACCAGCACATCCTCGTGAAGAAGTCTCACCAGCTCGCCACCCTCGGCGCCCCTCGAAGATGCCATCAACCTCTCTACTGTCTCCTTGAACCTGAAGTAAAAGAAAGAAAAGTAACAGCTCATATACGTCCCACTTCTGGGCAAAGGCCTCCTCTGTACAGAGGGTATCAGGGCATAGTCCACCACGCGGCCCCACTGCAGATTGGCGGACTTTACATATCTTCGAATTTTTATTTTATTTTCTATGTTATTTCAAAAACATGTTTCCTTCATCCCTGAGCACATGATAAGTCAGCACTTAAAATTAACAATTTCATTGGTGCCGGCACCGGGGATCGAACTCAGGTTGCTCGAGTATATTGAATTAAAGGCGAGCGCCCGGACACTGAGCTATCTCAGCTCACCTAAAGAAATGATAAGAAATTAAGAAAAAAGCATTCTACTATTTCATTTCAGATGACACGGTGGTGCCGTTGCTGAGACTATTGGAATTGGTGGTCGTGTGTTCGATTACCACACGGGACAAGTATTTGTGCGACCCACAGACAAATGTTCTGGTTATGGTTGTATGTAAACCACTTCAGTCGGGATTCGAACCCGACAAGCAGATCCTCGACCCTGAGCAGCCAGTGGGCTTCAGCCGGGATTCGACTCCACGAGCCTCGACCAGGAACAGGCATCCCCGCACCCGTCCGCAGCGCAGCACTCGTCCGCCAGCAGGCTGCAGGCGCGCAGCAGGGGAGCGGGCGCAGCGTTACGCAGCAAAGGCGCTAGCAGCGCGCCGGCATCGAACCCGGGCCCTAGCCGCCAGAGTAGGGACACCAGCTGCAGCCACAGCGCCGTGGCGGCCTCCGCACTCCGCTGCTTGAAACAACGCGACCTTGTGTTAGTATCAGCGCCCTCTACCGGCTCTTTTGTGATCATGAAGATGGGTAGTGACTCTTCCGCCAGAGGGTGTGGGTTCGATTCCCACCACTGGAAAAATATTGTGTGATAAATGTTGTTTTTCCAGTGTCTAGGTGTTTGTGTACTTATAATATATATATTTATTTATAAAAGGAAGTTATATTTAATTATGTTTATCAGTTATCTAGTAACCATAGTAAAAGTGTTGCTTAGTTAGGGACTAGACAACGATGTGTAAAAATGTGTCCTAAAACATTTATTTATTTGTTTGAAATCTAGTCGCGTGTGAACAGAATACCATCACCACCTATAGAGTGTAGGTGATGAAAGGATCATCACCAACCCACCTCCGCGAATTGCAGAACAGCTTCCAGTACGTCCCCCACCGTCTTCGCCTCCTCGGGCACTGCATCTGCAATATTAACAATAGATTTAGATTTTTTTATAATGCTAATCTCTGCAAAAAGTACAATGTAGAAGATAAAAGACGTTAAGATTTTCGTCGGTGTGGCAACAGCCTAAGCTAAGCTAGACTTAGTGGCTAAAGCATCAGTCCGCGAGTGCCGAAGACGTGGATTCGATTCCCACAGCGGCGACAATCTTTTCGTACTTTTTCTACAAATTTTAAAGATTCAAAATTAATATTAATCCCTCTAAACCCTTATATTATGTGTAATTTAATTATGAAATTTGTACAAATTATTTCATGTATATATTATACATACCACAACTTTAATTATTAAAAATAGTGATGTGTTAATATAATAACGCACAATTTTTGATTGTTGACTCCGTGGTGGAGTTGTCAAGGTATTAGCTTCGGCGGAGGGGGTAGTGGGTTCGCTTGCCACAAGGGACGAGTATTAGTGTGACCCACAGATAATTGTTTCGGATCTGGGTGTTTGTCCATGTGAAATTTATGTTTGTAAGAGGCTTTTACAACACAGGATAATGTTGTCCTACAGTAAGGACATTGTTTTTTCTTTAGACGGCCAAAAAAATCAAGTCTGCTGTATGGGAGCCGCGCTTAAAATTCTTTTTATTCCGTTTTTTAGTGTTTTTTGTTATAGCTGCAACAGAAATACATCATCTGTGAATACCGACAGACAGCGGAGACTTAGTGATAGGGGGGAACCCTAAAAAAAGCAAATTTCCAAAGTGTAACGATTTAGAATAGAAAAATATGTGGGGAAGGGAGACAGGTGGGGAAGGGAGATAGGTGGAGATGAAGTGGAGGGGACAATTTACCTTCAACGCTAACGATCTGCGAACGCGAATCAGCCTCCATCGAGACAGTCTCCGACGTTAATGTCGCGTTGCTGAAATTTAATGAGAAGACTTTTATTGATTAATTGAGTTTTTATTAAAGCAAAGCCGTATTGAATTTATACCTCAGATTTGTAACGCCACGCAAGAGCCTCTACTGTTGGACGAATGGGCAGGCCCGTCCGGGTTAGTACCACGACCTCACAGAAGACCCGCGTGGAGTGGAATTATGACAAATACTTTCGCGTTTCGTCTAGTGAGTGAGGTAGCCGGAGCCCAATTTTCAATTTTGAAGTCGGTTAAAACCTCCTTCTTTTCTGAACTCGGTTAAAAAAAAAATATATATGGTCGAATTATATATAAAAATATATATGGTCAAATTATATATAAAAATATATATGGTCGAAGAAACCTTCTTTTAGAAGTAGGTTAAAAACCTCCTTCCTTCCTTTTTGAAGTCGGTTAACGACTGTTCCTTTACTGAAGAGCTCATTTTCGAAGGTGTCCAAAGCTCACCCGCCCTCCCTGAGGGGCCGCTGCAGCGCCTCGGAGCCCCTCACCCCCGCGAAGAATATCTCCAGCAGGGCGAGGAAGGAATCGTGGCCGCACTCGCTCGGCTGGTGCGTCATCGGCAGGTGCACGCTGATGATGAACGCCTCGGTGAACCTGTTGAAGGGCATTCCCTTCAGGACACTTTTTTACGAAGAGCAACACCCGAGGGTTGCAGGTGTGTTGACAACCTTTTGAAAATCGGGCCCCGGCTACCTCACTCACCAGACGAAACGCGAAAGTATTACACTTCCGCTTTACGCGCGTCTTCTGTGAGGTCGTGGTACTTACCCGGACGAGCCTGCCCATTCGTGCAACAGCCGAGGCTGCTGCGTGGCTACCACCGTAAAAAATTAATAGTGGGTGGTGAAACTGCCTTTAGCGCCAGAGCGTTCGATCCTCACTACTGGAAGAATATTTATATTTATTGATGAGTACGTATGTTTATTAGTAATCTAGTATTCATAGTACAAGCTTTCCTTAGTTTGGGACTAGATAACGTTGTGTAAAAATGTCCCGGAATATTTATTAAATTTTTATTTATCATAATATTCGACTCACGGAGTTGTAGTAAACGAGAACTGACTGAACTAATAAGGGGCATAATATAGCATTATAACTAAGAAGTCAAGTTTAACACTATCTCCCCCTCTGATAGTGATTGATCATGTGAAACACAGGTGTAAAGTTTAAAACACAGTAAACGCAATATATATTTTTAAAAAAAAATATCTGTGAAGTACACATATACGTAGTGGGGTCGGGTGGCGGACTATGTCCTAATACTTCGTGCATAGAGGAGACCTCTGCCCAGCGGTGGGACATATACAGGCTGTTGCTTCACTGGCCGGCATATTAAAGTAAATGGGCAAGCTGTCCCTGGACGGTATATTAAAGAGGGGGGACCTTTCCCGGGGCGCGGTGGGGGGCGGCAGGGCTGCGGCGGCGCGGCGCCTCTCCGGGGCGGCGGCGCGCGAGGCCAGCGCCAGGCCCAGGGCGGCCAGCGGCGGCGCCCACTGCTGGCGCAGCAGCGCGCTGCCGCGGCCGGCGGGGCGCTTCGGCTGCGGCTCGCTGGCGCCGCGCCGCAGGAGACCTGCCCACGGCGAGGGCATGCGCTTCTTTGTCGCTTTCATAATTTTATACGTGTACAGTGTGCAAAATAAGTGGTGGCCGCTTTTGATTTGTTGAAAGCACCTAATCTCAGAGCGGTATGTCGTGAGTTTTATTTTCCTTTGTAATCACAATTTATCCATCCATTTTATAAAAGTAGAGAAATTTTCCCTTCACTCGGATAGGTTGCGAGCGTTTCTAAATAAGTTGCGATAGATTTTCTTTTTGTTTATAAAAGTCTTTGTATAACAAAACCCTAGTTTTGTTATTCAACTTTTCATAAAACACCATTAAACCGTACAATAAGGTTCCGTAGCGAGGTTGAAAAATTGTTTTTATTCAGTAGTAAGTGTAGTAGACGTTTTCTTTCTGACTTTCTGCAAATCAAAAACGGCCTCTCTCGACTGTGTTGGGCCGACACCAATGTGACAATTCAATTGTCGCCCTAAAGGTATTGCTAAAGTTCATGAGCGGCGGTTATCACCAACATCAGGTTAACCGCCAGCACACTTGTCACCTTCGCTACATAATATAAAACAAAGTCGACGCGCTGCCTGTCTGTCCCTATGTATGCTTAGATCTTTAAAACTACGCAACGGATCTTGATGCGTTTATTTTAACTATATAGATTCAAGAGGAAGGTTTATATGTATAAATACGTTGCAACCGTCTTACATATAGAAAACCAGTATTCTCCACTCCACCATCACGTAGGCTCATCCCAAAAAGCCATACGAACATCCTCCACATCCTCACCTTCGAAAGCCCTGAGCAGCACCCCCACGGCCGCCTTCCTGACCTTGCCGGCCCCCTGGCACAGCTCCCCGCACCTGACCACCAACCAGGTCTTCAGAGGCTCGACCAGCACCGGCAGCGCCGCCTCAGCCAGGCGCAACGCACCCTCATCCCCCTTAAAATTAGATTTTTTTTTTTTATTTATACTCTACTAAGCGAAAAGCTTTTCGCCCGTGGCTCGCGTTAAAACCGTTAAAGATCTTTCTTTAAAAAAAATTCCCATTTGAAAAATAGCCTGTCCTTTCTCAGGCTCTAGACTATCCGTGTACCAAATTTCATTTAGATCGGTTCAGTGGTTTTGCCGTGAAAGCGAGACAGACAGACAGAGTTACTTTCGCATTTACAATATTACTATGAATTGCAATTACCTTAATCAAGGATTACAAAGGGCGAACTTAATGCCTTTAGGCATTCTCTCCCAGGCAACCCGGGGCGTTGAGATAAATTTTGTGGGCAATAAACAAAAAAGTTCGTTGCATCAAAGTTTTACGGTGGTAGGGCCACGCAGCAGCCTCGGCTGTTGCACGAATGGGCATCCTCGTCCGGGTAAGTACCACGACCTCACAGAAGACCTGCGTAAAGTGGAAGTATAATACTTTCGCGTTTCGTCCGGTGAGTGAGGTGGCCGGAGCCCAATTTTCAAAAGGTTGTCAACGCATCCGCAACCCTCGCAACCCTTAACATCAGGCGAACCGTCTGCTCGTCTGCTTGGCAACTTTTCACATAAAAAAAAATTACATCAAATCAAATATCTTTATTCAACATGGAAGCATTCATCATCATCATGCCAGCCTGTCCGAGTCCACCGTTGATCACAGGCCTCAGACTGCCACAAAGCACAATCCTCAGCCACCTGTATCCATCGACTTCCCGCACATTTTGATAAATCGTCACTCCATCTAGTTGGGGGACCTACACTGCGATGGCCAGTACGAGGCTGCCAATCGAGAACCTTTCTTCCCCAACGGCCATCGGTTCTACGAGCTATATGGCCGGCCCATCGCCACTAAAGATTGCTAATCATCCGAGCTATGTCAATTACATGTAGAAGCATTACACTTATTTATTGATGGACAAAAAAAAAAACTACCACGTGTTCGGGGAAAAAAGCCACTGACCAGAGAAGAACCGGTGTGAGAAACTCAGCAAGACATATTTTTCAACATAATTTGACAAATATTACAAACATTTATACAGCATATTAAATTCCACTTTGAAAGAGCCTGGAGGGATCAATGTATTTCTAGAACATGTTATCATTTAAATAATCATTAATACTATAATAGCCTCTAACACACAAACATTCATTTAATAGTTTTTTTTTTTAATTTAGCAACCTATTCATTTTGAACGGTTTCTGGGATGCTGTTATAAAAGTGTATACATTGTCCCATAAAGGATTTACTTATTCTACACAATGCCGATGAGAGTAGAAATAATTTATGTTTCCTCGAAGTCTTTATATCACAATTATGTTGCTTGTGTTTGCACCTTGGCCGCCAACTCCTGGAGTCGCAGGCACTCCAGCGTCTCCCCACACTCCTCGCTCGGAGACCAGCGGAGGTGGGCGGCGAGGATCTCGAGCATCCTGTCCCGCACCCTCCCCACGGACCTGGACGCCAGCACCGCCATGCTCCTGGTGATCGAGGGTTGGGAGAAGATTAAGAAGATTTTTTTTTTCAAAAAAATTGCCATTTTATTCCCTAAAAACAGAACATATTGACAATGCGATAGTCATTCATAAATGCGTCGTATACTTTTAATTAATTACGAGTGATATTTATCATTTTTATATAAGATTATTTATATGTCTAGAATAAAAAAAAATGGATACAATTAGAAAAACTTCCCTGTATATTAATGAAGCTACTTAAATTATCTTGGAATATATTTTTTAATGTCAGCAAGACAAAGTTGTTTTACCTCACTGACCAAATGATAAGACTCCTTTGTGTACGCCCTTAGTACATACAGTTTAATTAAAAATAATATTCCGCGCCAAGTTCCCTCCGGATTATGTTGCTTATTAAATTGATTTGTGTTTTAATTTTGTTATCGAAGAAAACAGATTAGTAAATAGAAAATTGTATTTAACACAACATTCTTGTTTGTTTGCGGATTTGTAACTTTTTTTTTCATGAATCTTGTATCTGGAACCTAAATCTATTATTAAGTCCGTTCTCAAAGACTCCAATTAGTTAATCTAATTGATCTGCTTGTGAAGTGTAATGTATTTAGATTGAGCACCGCAAATCCCTAAAATAGAGCAAGTTTCGTTCGATTCGTCTTGTCTGGTGTACGGTAGCCGGGGTCCACTTTATTATTTAAGAGTACACAAGGCATTTGCAACCCTACGGGTGTGGCAAATGTCCACGGGCGGCGGTTATCTTAATACTTGAAATCTAACAAAAATGTATTGGTTTTACAGTTGTTTTTTTCAATAATAAATAATGATAATAAAATATCTTTATTCACATAGACGCTTGCGCGTTCTTATGAAACGTCAAAATTTTACAAAGAAAGTAACACGTTTGTAAGTTACCAATGTTTAAATAATCCTGTTTATCATGCAAATACTACATTTAATTGAAATGTCGTATACACCTATAATTGATGTGGCACTTAACATGATTTTCCGTATAATTAGTGTACACTTAAATTTTTTCAGCGTCCATTTCGTTGGTGTATCAAATAAATAAAAAAAAATATAAAAGAAAAATAAAAAAACAATCTTAATATCAGCTGACCCGCTTGCCACGTTCACACACACACACACACACACACACACGTTCACACACACACACACACACACACACAAAAAGTGTGACCCGGCTACTTCACTCACGAGACGAAACGCAGAAGTGTAACACTTCCACCTCACTCCGGTCTCGTGTTAGATCGTGACCTGACCTAACGGCACGTGATGACGGACGGACAGCCAATACTGCTGCGCGGTGATCGTACCGCGGCTAAAATAAATGTGAAGTCAACACTGCCCCCTACTCCCCTTCCGGACCGCTCCCACTTCCCCCACCTGAAGATTTGAGCGTCGCAGACGGCCGGCAGCTCCGACTGGAGCCCGTGCAGCAGCTCCACGTACTGCTGGGCGTCGCCCCTCTGGCGCTCCAGCAGCCTGCGCAGGCGGTGCAGCCGCTCGGGCTGCGCCCCCTCGGCCGCCGCGGCCAGGCCCAGCAGCTGCCCCACCCTGCCCAGCTGGCCCGGCTGCCCCGGCCGCTCGACGCCCCCTCGCCCCTCCAGCGCCCCCAACATCCCGCCCAAAAGCTCCGGCACCGGCACCCTCCTCCGGGTGACGCACCTGATCATCTCGAAGTACGCGCGCGCTGAATCCTTGTTCCCCCCTAAGGCGAGACATTGAAACGCTGAGTCCGATTTACACCCGTCAAGTGTTTAGTGAAACAGACAAGTACAGAGAGTGATTTACCACTGTAATTACAGTGGTGTAAATACAGAGGAGTGATTTACACACAGAGTTTGCTGTGTCCGACAGACAGACAGAAAGACGGCGAAGTCTTTGTAATAGGGTCCCATTTTACCCTTTGGGTACGGAACCCTAGAAAAATCACATCAGTCACATACAGTTACAATGCCAGTTAAATCACTTTACAGAACCTATCCCAATAGAAACACGCTTTAACTGATTCAATTTAAAACGGGCGATCACCGTCGGCTCACCTTCCACGAACTCCCGGAAGCAGTTCCAGCTGACCCTCACGACGGAGCCGTACAGCTCCAGCAGGGAGTCCAGCCTGGCCACCAGGCCGTCCACCAGCTGGCGATGGCCCGCGTTCCTGACGCAGGTGGCAATCAGCCTCTCGACTGCCACGCCCAGGCTGGTGGCAGCCTCATCCGTCAGCCGTCCTGCCTCCTCCCGCCAGTACACGATCGCGTCCAGCTGTGGGTTCAGTTTTTATTTTACGTGAAAAATTGCCAAGCGAGCAGGCGGTTCACCTGATGATAAGTGGATACCGCAGCTCATGGACATCTGCCACAACCGAAAGTAGCCGATGCATTGACAACCTGTTGAAAATTGGGCACCGGCCACCTCACTCACAGACGAAACGCGAAAGTGTTATACTTCCAATTGACGCCGGTCTTCTGAGAGGTCGTGGTACTTACTGCTACGCCATTCGGGTCGTCAAAGTTAAGCAGATATTATTTGAGATGGCGGAACTAAAGAACCAGCCCCCAAAAGGTTAGATGGAATTAAAAGTAAAAAGTCCTTTTTTAAATTTTGTTTTATAAACCTTACTAACATTGGCAAGGATAACATTAATTAACAAGATAACATTTACCAAACCACCAATGTGGGTTGTCCCGTGAATCGAAACCACGCCGGAGCCGATACCTTGGCGACCGCGCAAAGGGGTATACGTACCACTTCGACGTGGAGGCCGTTGAGAAGCCCCTCCTCCTCGGAGGTCCTGGCCACCATGTCCAGCAGCGCCGGCACGAGCACCCCGGCGGACGGCCCCAGATCCTGGCGGCAGTTGCACGCCACCTGCAAGCGGACTCCGTTAGGGCTTCGCACCCGGAGGGGAAAACGGGACCCTATTGCTACGACACCGCTGTACGTCTGTCACCAGGCTGTATCTCATGAACCGTGATGGTTGGACAGTTGAAATTTTCACAGATGATGTATTACCGTTGCCGCTGTAACAATAAATGCTAAAAACAGAATAAAAAATAATTAAGTGCTCCACTTTGTCCTCATGTATTCTGTATGGGAGCCTCCCATACAGAGTGCAGCCAGGGCCCACTTTATTTGAGGTGGGCAACGTATCTGCAGCCCTTAAGCCTACCGGTTTCCGAAACCCTGATCATTGTAAATGTCAACTAATCAGCTGTCAAATGACTACAAAGTTCATTTTAGTTTCAAAAAGGATGGTTAAACTCTCTGAATCGATCAGAATGAAATGATGTCTCCGTGGCGCAGTTGCCAAGGTTATTGGCTTCGGCGTCGCTGGTCGTGGGTTCGATCCCCACACGGGACAACTATTTGTGTGACCTACAGATAGTTGTTTCGCATCTGGGTGTTTGTCCGCGTGTAATTTATGTTTGTAAAACGTCCTTACAACACAGGATAATGTTATCCTAAAGGAAGGGCAATGTTTTTAAAAAAAAAAAAAAAAAAAAAGAAAGAAAGAAAAGAAAGAATGATCTTTTTAGTGACCGGAATGATCAATTCAAAGTGTTTAACCATCCTTTTGGCAACTCGGGAAACCATTTGACAGCCGATTGGTAGACATCTACGATGATCGACGAGTGTCTCAGAAACCGGGCGTTATAGTGTTGCAGACCGTCCGGTCGCCTGTCAACTTTTTTTTTATGTGAGAAAGTGGCAAACGAGCTGGCGGTTCACCTGATGTTAAGTGATAACCGCCGCCCACGGACATTCGCAACACCGGTTGCAGATGCGTTGCCACCTTTTAATAACGCGGGCCCCGGCTACCTCACTCACCGGACGAAACGCAGAAGTGCGACGATTCCACTTCACGCCGGTCGCGGTACTCACCCGGACGGGCCTGCCCATTCGTGCAACAGCCGAGGCTGCCGCGCGGCCCTACCACAGTTAAACTTTACGTATACAATGAAATGTATAGGGTTGGGCGTGCCTGAGCCAGCAGCCAGCTGACGTTCCGCCGGCCGGCGCGCAGCCCGTGAGCCAGCGCGCGCAGCCAGCCCGAGTGGGGCCGCTGGCTCGCCAGCCGAACGGCTGAGCCCAGCGGGCCCGCGCAGGGGTGCCCGTTCAGCCCCCCCTCCGGCAGCGGCTCCTCGCCCCCGCCCTCCTGCAACGACGCGGAGATATCGGCTTATGCCCGGTTCCTATATTCAACGGACGGCCGTTAGTTACTAGCTTCGTAACTTTTACAACGACTTGTGGATTAAAGGAAACGCTAGTCACTCTCCGTGTGTAATGCAACTTCTCGTGAGGAAAACGCCTCGTTTTGTTTATGTAAGTCATTATGAAACTTACGAAGCTGTGTAACCAACGGCCGTTTGTTGAGTATAGGAACCGGGTACAAGGCTATTTATGTACCACAGGGGTAAACAGCATTATGTGACAAAACACAAATTTTACAGGAGAGGCAGAAATGCGTTAGTGAATCCTTGAATGCATTATTGATTATGTCATATACGATCCATCGTATATGACATAATCAATAATGCATTCAAGATATCCATATCTTATTAATTAGGCTTCGCAGGTCTTAATACTTTACACTCTTGTGTAGAATTTGTTTCTGCGAATTCAACGGTGCAAGAAAAATAATTTTGAAAGATGTAGAGTTACTATTGTACGCCTCTGAAGTAGGGATGTGGGACAACCATTTGTAGTACCCTAGTATTGTTTCGATAATATACAAAATGATAAAAAAAAATAATTTTCTACAAAATTTAATGTTCAATCTAAAGTGCAGAGATTAGCACTATAAAAAAATTAAATTTCTAAGAAGCAATGGCGACATCTCTCGTTCGAGTTATCGTTGTAAAACGATATTCGAAATTGTCTATATGCTGTAAAGGATATAACAATAGATGCGCCAAGCGTTACTTCAAATGCTAAGAGCCAATGTAGATAAAATACGTTAAGATTTTCGTCACTGTGGCGTCAGGCCGCGAATGCCGAAGACGTGGGTTCGATTACCACAGCGGTGACAATCTTTTCGTACTTTTTCTCCAAATTTAATGTTAAATTTTAAGTGCGGAGATTGGCACTATAAAAAAATTTGAATTTCTAAAAAAAAAAACCAAAACAACACACTGTGTTCAACACGCAAGTTGCACACTGAAGCTGCATACACTAACAGCTAAACAAATAGTCCAAGAGCTAGCAACGCTTTCGAGAGGGAATTTCAGGTAGTCCTGTTTTTAGATATGCTATCTCTCTCACACTCCCGGACGTCGTGCGAGCTATCTAGCTGGCGTTAGAGGTTTTGTTAGTCAGTGTGCATCCTACATTGTACCCAACAAACAAAGGTTTAACAATTGAATTATATTTGGCAAATTAATTTTGGGTTTTTAGATGCTTAAATGAAATCATATTAAAATTTCAGTCAAACTATAATATTTTGAAAACACATTTACTTCAATTTAAAATCAGCGTTTGGCACAGTTTAAACGACAATAAAAATATCTTGCAACAATAGATTCACGTCGCAAAAAGTTCAATTAGAACAATTAAAAAAAAAAATAGAAACCTTCTTAAGATCATTTGAAAACTTTACATTTTACGTGTCACGTCCGGGAGAGTGAGAGAGACGGCGTATCTAAACGCTACTAGCCCGCGTGCCTTTGCTAGAACGAGATAGGATCAAGTCACCTGCTCCTCCGGGGGCAGCCCCTGGTCGAAGAGCAGCGGGTTCTCGGAGAGCGTGTGCAGGAAGGTGCGGGTTCGAGTCCGCGTGCGGGTGCGCGGGGGCGGAGGGGCGGAGCGCGGGAGCGGGGGCGCCCCCTCCCGCCAAGGCTCCCACCTGCGCTGCAATCATTAAACGAAGATAAATAAATAAGCGTCTTCACGGATTATCTAGTGCCAAACTAAACAAACGCTGCATTGTGGATAATGTGTTACATAAACGCACTTTCCTTTTGGAAATTAATACTTAAAGATGTATAAACACACGGACAGTAGAATAATTGCCTACGACCCTAGAACACACGGTCATCGCCATCGCCTCGACACACTCTCGACTGCGGAACGGAGGACACGCGCGATCGTTATACAGGGAGGCTTTTTTAAGTGTATCCATTTTTTTTTTTATTAAATTCTAGACATAAATAATGTCATACATAAAATGATAAATATTTAAAATCACTCTTAATTAATTATAATTACATTCATTTGAACCTATCTCAAAATGTGCGTGATCTATACGCAACCCATTCATTTTACGCGCGATCATTCATAACTAACACGCAGACAAGTTCGTTTCAAAACTATACGACGCATTTATGAATGACTACCGCATTGTCAACAAGTTCTGTTTTTTTTAGAGAATGGAATGTCAATTTAAAAAAAATTGATTTAATTTCAATAAACGATTACACCACCTGGAGTCTGAACCTCCTGTGTGAATTTTGGGCATCTTTAAAAACGCCACCCTGTATATTTCAAAGTTGTCAGAGTTTCATCGAAATACAGACCAGCAATTTATATACACTATTTATTTTTATCATCAGCTCAAGTTATTGTAGGTAGAGTAGCGATTGCTTCCAATAATACTATATTCATCACACAATATTTTTCCAATAGCGGGAATCGAACCCACTCTGGCGCAAGAGGCAGGAGCACTATCCACTACGCCAGGCGAGTCTAGCTTGGGACTAGCTTCAGCCTGGTATGGCTTAATTAAACTAATGCTTTAATTTCAAAGAAAGACAAGTATGTGTGGAAATGACTCTTGCTCTGCAATTGCAAGTCCCCCGGCTGCTGTTTATTTTATACTTAAATACTTTTGTGTTCTTAAATAATTAAAAAAAATAATACAGCAGAGTTTGTTGCAGGTTCTTTCTCTGGGCTAGCCTAGTTTAATGAGCTTGTGGTAGTTTTTTAGGGTTCTGTAACCAAAGGGTGAAACGGGGCCATGTTACTAAACCCCCCTGTCTGTCTGTCTGCCTCCAGGCTGTGGCAGACGGACCGTGATCTCATGAACTGTGACAGTTAGACAGATGACGTATTTTTATTGCCACTATTACAACAAATGCTAAAAAAAAAATAAAAAATATTTAAGTGGGGCTGGACAACAGAATAATTTTTTGCCTTTTTTATATATTGGTACGGTAACCTTCGTACGCGAGACCGACTCGCACTTGGACAGTTTTTGAAGTTGAATAAGAGATCAAAATTGTATATAAATAAAATAAAAAAAAGAGCCTTTTTTTTAAAAAAAAAAAAAAAACATTGCCCTTACTTTAGGATAACATTATCCTGTGTTGTAAGGACGTTTTACAAACATGAATTTAACGCGGACGAACAACCAGATGCGAAACAACTATCTGTGGATCATACAAATAGTTGTCTCATGTGGGGATTGAACCCACGACTCCCAACGCCGAAGCCAATTATTATCACAGTCGTATATTGAGTAAAGAAATTTAGACTTGGACATTGAAATGTGGCCACCGGTACCGCTTTCAGGGGTAGCTCGTAAGCCTTGTGGTGGTCCACGAGCCGCTCCCAGGCCTCCTGGTCGAAGACCAGCCCGAAGAAGCGCTCGTCCTCGGGGGCCCAGCAGCAGATGGCCGCCGTCAGGCAGCCGTAGTTCTCGCAGTGGAACTGCCTGCGACACGCGGACATATACAGAATAGTCTAGAATTTAATAATAAAAAAAAAAGGATACGCTTAGAAAAACCTCCCTGTTTCAACCGTACATATTTTATATACGAGAAAAAAGGTGATTATCGAGCTGTTGATTCACCTCATTTTAAGTGATAACCGCCGACTACTGACATTTGCAACACCCGTAGGGTTCGGATGCGTTGCCACCTTGCATTCAATTCACGCAGGTCTTCGAGGTCTTGGTACTCCCGGACGGACCTGCCCATTCGTGCAACAGCGAGGACTGTTGCATGAGTCCCTACCACAGCCAATAGATAATAGCCACGCCCAATTTGTCTCCCAGACCCCCACTGTATTATATAATTAAACTCACAAACGCATCGCACACACTACGGCACGTAAATGCACGAAAAATAACCTTCCCCAGTACCCTCTATATAATAATAATCTATGTATTACATAAAGAAAATTCTTTTAGAGTTCCGTAACCCGCACAGAGTGAAGACAGTTGAAATTTTCCCAGATGATGTGTTTCTTTTGCCGCTATAACGACAGTACTAAAAAAGTAATACTGAAAAATACCTAAGTGAGTTAGTATATACAACAGACATGATTTCTTTGCCGTTTTTATAGAGAATGGTACATAAACCTTCATGCGCGAGTTTTGAGAACATGGCCGGTTTTTCTCTTGCTCGCACCGCCGTTCAAACGTCTATCCGTCTCGCTCTAACTACACATTGCTCTCACTCGATTTTGTGTAAGACATTTCTTCAAAGGGACTGGGAAAACCCAGACGATACAACCCGACGGTAAAATCCATACACACAAACATACAGGGCTGCGGTAGAGCCACGCAGCAGCCCAATTTTCAAAAGGATGTCCATGTACGGCGGTATTCGCTTAACATGACTTACTTAGTACCAGCGATAGATGCAGGAAAGAAAGTTGATGTGGCCTATTTTGATTTTCAAAAGGCATTCGATACCGTAGACAATGATGTATTGCTAAGGAAATTAGCTGCTACAGGATGTACATCACACACGCTGACCTTCTTTGCAAATTGTTTAAGAGACAGACGCCAGTATGTTGAATTTAAGGGATGTCGATCAGAACAATATTTTGTGAGATCCGGCGTAAGTCAGGGTAGTAATTTGGGGCCCCTCCAATTTATCATCATGATCAATGATCTAGTGGATGTGGTAAAAAATTCGACATGCCTTTTATTTGCCGACGATATGAAATTGTTTCGCAGAGTGGAAGGCACCATGGATCATATTAAATTACAACGTGATATTGATGCGGTATACAAATGGAGTATAGAGAATAAGTTGTATTTTAATGTAAGCAAATGCTCATTAATATCGTTTAGCCGTTCTAGTACCCCGCGTTGCCACAACTACTGCTTGGGAGGAGAATCACTTAGACGTGTCTCCGAGATAAGAGACTCGGGTATTCGTTTTAGTTTGAGATTCCGTGAACATATTGTCGAAACCTGTAAAAAGTCGTACCGACATCTGGGTTTCGTCTTAAGACAATCGAGTAAATTCGATAACATAAAAGCTATTAAAGCCTTATATGGAGTCTTGGTAAGGAGTCATTTGGAGCATAATGCTGTGATATGGGCTCCACATGAAAATAAATATAAATATATGCTCGAACGTATTAATAACAAATTTGCTCGATTTTTGTATTTTAAATTATATGGAGTGTATCCGGGTTATCTTGTACTATATCCTACTTTATTTGTTTTGGGTATGGTAGGATATAGTACACTTGAAGTGAGGAGGGAGGTTTTTCTAGCCACGTACCTTTTTAAGGTATTGCGTGGCAAAATAAATCATCCGATTCTATTGCAGCAGATGAGGCTATGCGTACCAGAAGGATATTTGAGGAGGAGGCGGCGGCCGATGCTATTATCTGTACCTAGGTCACGGACTAATTTATTACGTTTTTCACCATTGACTCGCGCGTTTTGTACTTTAAATACAAGTTAGATTTATTCCATTGCTCATTGAACGAGTTCACATTGGCTACGATCCATGTTCTGAGTGTTTAGTTTTAGTTTTAGTTATAAGTATAGTTATATGTTAAATTGTATTCGAACCTCACTATCGCATTAGGTACATCCTGTAATGATAGTTGTAAGTTGATGTATAAAATAAATAAATAAAAAAAAAAACATCAGGTGAACCGCCTGCTCGCTTGGCAAGTTTTCACACAATGCGTATGGAGTTTATTAAACCGGCGCACAGGCAAGCCTCCTTCAGGCTGTCGGTGGCGCCCTCTGGGCACTGGACCACCTTCCTCTGCGCCAGGTTGGCGCAGCTCTTCGCCACCAGCTTCACCAGGTGGAAGGGCCTGTCGCCCGCCTCGGGCATCTGGCTGTAGAGCGCCGACTTCGGTGACATTATGTGGTCCCTGGGTATCTGAGGAGGGGTGCAGCGACTTCAAAAGGAGGAGAACCTCAATTCGACTGTATACAGCGTGTCGTTACCACCGCGGCAATAAATGAACACACATATAGATGATAACTTTTTAAAATTGTATTAAACATTTACATTCTTTAAACATCAATATTTACCGAGTTATTAAATTTTCCAAAACAAACAAGTTTAGAACACCCTTACGTCCTATAAAACTGTAACGTAAATTTCATTTGTAAAGGTCACAAAGCATATGAATGGGTTGAATGAATTTAAAAGAGACAAAACATACTATTAGAAGAAGAGGCTTGTAATGCGACGCTGTGGCGCGAGTTGTATAGGATGTTACAAATTTTGTTTCTTTTTTACTTTGTTTGAAAAAAATTTTTTTTTTAATTATGGATTTTGTTTAACGTTTATATTTTTTATGATTATTGGCAATTAAGGTTAGACGTGAGTTCATTTATTGTCGCGATGGTAACGACACGCTGTATATTTTTTTATGTTTGTTACCTCAGAACTTTTGAGTGAATCCATTTTGATGATTCTTTTTTTTTATTGACTCCGGAGACACATTAGGGAACTCTTGATAATCAAATAGGAAATTAATTGTGAGAAAGATTTTTGTATTAAGGGTTCTATTCCCAAAGGGTAAAATGCGACTGTATTGCTAAGTCTCCGCTGTCTGTGTATGTCTGTCACCAGGCGTTGTCTCGAGAACCGTGATAGTTAGAGTTGAAATTTTCACAGATGACGTATTTCTGTTGCCGCTATAATAAAAAAAATATTTAAGTGGGGGCTCCCTTACAGCAGACATGACTTTTTTGGGCTATTTATATAGATAATGGTACGGAACTCTTCGTGAGCGAGTCGGACTCGCACTTGGCCGGTTTTTAAGAAAATGGTACGGAACCATTCGTGAGCACGCACACACACACACGTGGGCCCCGGCTACCTCACCAGACGGAATGCAGAAGCGTAACACTTTCACTCCAAGCCGGTCTTCTACTCTATCTGGTACTCGCGGACGGACCTGCGCATTCGTGCAGCATCCGTGCCACAACTTCTGCCTCGCTCTACCACAATAATACTGGACGACGTTGGGTAAGTACGTGTCCCGCAGCATTTGTCATCATCATCACCTTCTCGAAGGCCACCCTGAGCAGCAGCAGCGCGCGCACGTAGCCCACCACCGCGCGGTGGCAGGCGTGGTGCGTGGCAGCCGCCCTCGGCGCCCTCTGCAGGCTGCCCACCAGCTCGGCTGCCACGCCCGCCACGAACTCCTCGCAGATGCTCGCCGAGCACCTCCTGCGTACATCGGTCAACACAAAAATCGTCGTTACAAAATAAATAAATATTTTGGGACACGTTTTTACACAACATCTCTAGTCCCAAACTAAGCAAAGCTTGTACTATGGGTACTACATAACTGATATACATACTTAAACATACTTTTTTTTGTAAATAAATACATATTATACATTTAAAAACACGCCGACACTAGAAAAACACCATGTTCATCACACAATATTTTTTCCAGTAGTGGGGATCGAACCCACACCCTCTGGCGTAGGAGACAGATACACTACCCACTACGCCATTCGGTTCGTCAACACACAACTATCCCAGCCGCGATAGCTCAGTGTCCGGGCGCTCGCCTCTAATTCGATATACTCGAGCAACCCGAGTTCGATCCCCGATGCCGGCACCAATGAAATTGTTGATTTCAAGTGCTGATTAATCACGTGCTCCGTGGTTAAGGAAAACATCGTGAGGTAGCCTGTATATTTTCGATATAATAACGAAAAAAAAATCGGACTATGCCCTGACAGTCTCTGTACATAGGAGGCCTTTGCCCAGCAGTGGGACATGTAAGGCTGATGCTTTACTTTTTTTTACATATTTATCACCAACCTACCATCGACTCCACATTAATCAACACAACTGTGGTAGGACCACGGCAACAGTGTTCACTGTTGCACGAATGGGCAGGTCCGTCCGGGTGAGTACAACCTGTACCACCTAAATAGTAAATGAAGTTCAAAAAAAAAATCAAAAATTAATCAGAATTTTTTTATGCACGTCTATGTACTGCTGGCAATCTTTTTAAATACATAAATAGATTAGCTGGCCCGCGCAACTTCGTCTGCGCCAATTCTACCGGGTCCATAAATTTCTACTTTTAGTATAGCGCCATCTATCGGATGCTTACTCAATCCAGCCGATAAATTTATCTTACACCGCTATCTGTTAGAATCTTATGGGACTCACAGATACCTCTTTGTCATCTAATAAACATTTAATTTGCAATTATAAGAGTTCTAACGTTTATACCTTGATCCTAATATTTTAACTATTACTGAACTTCAGTATTAACATCTATTATAACGACAAGCAGCACTAGTGGTTATATCACCGTCCGGGAACGAAGCCGAAATCCAAGTGACCGCCTCTACGCGACCCTGTGTCCCTTCGCTCGAGTAATAAAAGTATTCAGTGTTGCCCAGCGCCAACTCAATAAAAAATATTGAGATCAATCATTTATTGTCGCAAAATTTGATAAAAATTGATTTGGTAGTTTCCGAAGCACATACATCGTGCTGTATATTATATAGATAAGCCAAGATTGTCGGCTCGCTGCACCTGAGAAGAGGCACCAGGAGACGGCCGCAGACCCTCAGCGTGAGGTCCTGGGCGCTGCGGCCGTAGAGGTCTCTCGCGGCTTCCAACCCGCCCTTGAGTGCGAGGGACTCCAGGCACGCGTCCACTGCATCCTCGTACCAGCTCAGCTCCTGGCCTGGTGCGGAGGTTTACATGTCGCCAAGGTGCGATTAATTATTAACCTTTAGACCCAAAAATCGTTAATCTTTTCTCTCTACGTGTGAAGGTAGCAAGCGAGCTGGCTCTTCACTTTCTGTTGTTAAGTGATAACTGCAACGCCCGCAGGGTTGCGGACGCGCTGCCACCTTTTAATAGGCCCCGGTTACCTCACTCATCAGACGACGTACTTCACTCATCACTTCCCGCCGGTCTTCTGAGAGCTCGTGGTGCTTCCCCGGACGGACCTGCCCATTCGTGCAACAGCGAACTGTCGTAGGAAGGTGGAAATCGGATAAACTCTGATTTACCGAGTAACCACAGCCGTACACAATTGCGGCGAGAAATGGCAGCGATGGC
This sequence comes from Iphiclides podalirius, assembly GCA_933534255.1. Lineage (NCBI taxonomy): Eukaryota > Metazoa > Arthropoda > Insecta > Lepidoptera > Papilionidae > Iphiclides > Iphiclides podalirius. The sequence continues at coordinate 710,110 of OW152841.1, read as the reverse complement.
AGCTAACAGTCTGAAAGCCTTCTGCCGAATACTACCACTGCTTCAGGGAATGGCAGCGAGAAATGGTTGTATTGGGAGTCCGCCATCTTTTAAGCGACGCACCAATCTGGAGGTTCATGATAAGCACCATCACCAACCACGGTCTATGTGGGTTCCTCAATCTCACGCATCCTATGTCACCTAGTGGAAACTTTCCACGGGGGAATAAACCCCCCAAAGTTTAGAAAACTTCACGAATTCTTCGCTGGCATCTATCTCAACTGTAATAACTGCGGTGATAATGGAGACTTCAGGAGAGGTGGGTACGCGGTAGCAATGGCAAGTCTTCACTGGTTTTTTATGTAAAGAGTCAGAGATGGATCTCTCCAACTCCCGAGGGTGGTGGCACCTCAACCGGCCGTTGGCAACCTTAAAAATGTTGAACCCCGTTTACCTCACTTACCAGTAACATCTTCTGCGAGGACGTTGACTTCAGCGAGCTTGCAATAAAGTGCAACAGACGAAGCGGCGGTGTGGTCCCACCAGACTTTCGTAACAGCTGAGGCAGCGAAGTGATGTAGCCGGTGCCCACTCTGTGGCAATGCCTCTGCAACCCTGCGGCTGTTACAAATGTCCTAGGGCGGCGGCATGCTCGCTTGCCAGCTTTCGCATCACCGCAGAGTTGACGGCCACCGTGGCATGTGGCAGCACCTGTGGCGGGCGTGGCGGCGAGGAGTGGCAGCAGGCAGCCCAGCAGCGGGGTGCCGGCCGCCGCGAGCGCCTCCAGCAGAGCGCTGAACACCAGCGCCAGCCCTCCGCGAGCCTCCTCTGGCCGCGCCGGCAGCAGCCCCGCCGCCCTGCGCCACATTTCCCTGCGCATCGCCCACAACTTCACACACCTATCCTCAGAAGCAGACTTGGGACGTTTCCAACGTCTGTTTCCGAGGATGTATTCAACAGTTACGGACGTTATTTATTTATTTATTTATTTTGTTTTATTCGGAAATTTACTTTTACATTACAAAATATAATTCATAAAAAACATTTTGCCATCTAAGAAGTTACAACAATTTACATTTTTTTGTATGTTTATACAACGGGAGGAAGAATAATAATTACTGTTTATGTGCACGCGGACACAAGCGGATGCTTGCGTGCGTACGTGTGCGTGTGCGTGTGTGTGTGATAGTTTCCTTTTTGCTGTGTGTAATTGTTTTTTTGAAAAAATTTTTGATCTCGAAATCCTCACAGATAGGGCTCCTCGGCGGGCAGGACCCCGATGAGCTTCGCCTTCATCTCGGGGCTGCACTCGTCCGAGCGGATGCAGTCGTCCAGCCAGCGCATCGGGTTCGAACCCGGGCCCAGTTTCGTCGGCAGCGTGGCCAGGTCCAGCAGCAGGGAGTGCTTCCTTTCGAAGCTGCTCTTCCGCGCGTACACCGGCCACAGCTGGAACCGGCATTTTAGCGATAGGAATTGAGACTCTCGCATTCTCCTGCCGTTTTATGCGAGATGGTGGCAAGCGGGATGGCGGTTCACCTGGTGTTCAGTAACAACCGCAACATTTGCAACATTTGCAACACCCGTAGGGTGGCAGATGCGATGCCCCTTTTAATAAAGCGGGCCCCGGCTACCTCGCTCACCAGACGAAACGCAGAAGTTACGCCGGTCTTCTATTAGATCGTGGTACTTGCCCGGACGGACCTGTCTATCCGTCCAACAGCGAACCACATTTTGGCCTGAATAAGCTCATCTTGCTAAACAGAAATATAACTAAAAAAAAAAGCCAAGTGCGAGTCAGACTCGCGCACTAAGATTCCGTACTATTATCTATCTATATTATCTGTAAAAACGGCAAAAAAAAAAACATTTGTTGTATGGAAGCCCCATTTAAATATTTTTTATTCTGTTTTTCAGTGTTTGTTGTTGCTATAGCGGTAAAAGAAAATCAGTGTAAATTTCAACTAGTTATAGTCAGTTGAATTTCATGAGATACAGCCTGCTGAGTCTTAGTAATAGGTTCCCGTTTCACCCTTTGGGTACGGAACCCTAAAAGGAAACTTAGTCCAGGGTATGCCATTTAAAATGATTGACTGACACAACTTATGTAACTGAAGACCATTTACCTCATCCACCAGCTCCAGAAGGTTGCCGCATTCAACGTCGCGTTTCTTCACGCAGTGCCTGACGACCTCGTTGAGGAGCTCGCATCTGCCCTCGAACCGGGGCTCCATCATGAGGAAGGGCTTCCTCGTCAGGTGGCGGCACAGTGCGGGCATGAACCTCTCGCAGAAGCCATCTGCCGACCCAGCGCTCAGCACCCGCTCCACCTCTGACCCGTTGAGGGCGAAGGTCACATGCAGCAGGTCGTTGAAGTATCCCAGGCTGCTGAACCGCTTCGCCACCAGGCCAGAGGCGTTGTGCTTTCGGACGGATTCCAACCACCGGAGAGAACGGTCGCTGAGGCAACGCAACCCTCGATTCCCCGCTCCGAACCAGTCTAAGGCCAGCCTCAACGAATGGGCCACGACAGCGTCCCCCTCTGGACATTCGCCTTTACCGAGGTTCTGCTCCAGCTCCTCTAATGGCAGCTGCCGGCACCATTTCTCCAGACTGGCGATCAGCTCAGATGGCACATCTCCCAATATACCGGTTAATTTCCTCCAGCATGAGGTAAGGGTACTATTCATCTGCAGTATTTGCTTGGGCTGCAGCGAGGAGAGGAGTCCCGACAGCAATTCTATCGTGTTCTGAAATTATGGCAAGGATCAGGGTCGTGTGCCCTAAAAGAGGTGTAGAGACCTCACAAATCACGCACACAAAAATACAAACGTACAACCATTCATGCACACTTTTGACGGTGGTAGGGCCACGCAGCAGCCTAGGCTGTTGCACAAATGGGCAGGCTCGTCCGGGTAAGTACCACAACCTCACAGAAGACCGACGTAAAGTGGAAGTATAATAATATCGCGTCTGGTGAGTGAGGTGGCCGGAGCCCAATTTTCAAAAGGTTGTCAACGCATCTGCAACCCTTGGGTGTAGCAGATGTCCATGGGCGGCGGGGTATTCACTTAACATCAGGTGAACCGTCTGCTCGCTTGGCAACTTTTCACATAAAAAAACCTTTTATCATGACACAAACACAATAACACAAGCATTACACACGACAGCATTTAAGCGATGGTGAAAGTTTCGAAGGTTCGATCCCTAAGTGCATTAATGTTGTGGAGCAGTGGCTGCCAGCTTGTTTCTTCGCACCAAGTAATTCCGTCGCCTTCACCTTCTGTTTAATTGTGGATCTAGTGTGTTGTGGAACGTCCGTTGCAATTACGTGTAAACACCAGCCAACATAAACCAATTTTGCAGTTACATTTATGGTCGAGACGAAAAGATGGACTCGCATTGTAAGTCTGATCGCACATAGCGATCACAATAAACTGGCCAAATTAAATTATCAAACAACAATACACCATATCAATGTTTCGCGGAACAAGCAGACACTGGCAAAGCACCTGCTGCTATTTATTAGCTATTATTGCACACCAAAAATAAAAACAAACAAAAATTAAAACTTTATGTAGAAGTGATGTGTACAATGGGCGGCCTTATTGCTAAGAGTAATTTCTTCCAGGCAACCTCTATCCGGAAACCTGCTGTTCCGGAAATCTTTCATTCGGTTATTTCTCATCAGAATAACAGTTGCCACCTTTACCAACCATTTTACTCTTCTGACAGAACCCACCTCGCTATGCAGCTCGAGCAGCGCCTCCGCATACTGCGTGCAGAGAGTGAGCGCCCCCTCCAGGCACAGAAGGTCCCAGGGTCCGAGCCGCCCCGTTCCGAACAGGGCCGCGCGGAAGACCTCGGCCCCCACCACGCTGCGGCACGCGCGCGCATCCAGGTCCAACTCCACCCGCATCACGGCGAGGGAGTGGAGCACGCGGGAGATCTCCACTCCATCTCCACTCGCGATCGAGAGGAGCCTCTCCACTATGCTGAAGACTTCGAGGCGTTTGCTCTCGCAAAGCACCTTCAGGAAGGCGACCGTGGATTGCGTCAAGGCCCTCACGAGTCTTACGTCTCCCATTCTGCCATCTCGTTGTGCCACCGCCCCGCCCCCTTCCGTTGCCACGGCCACCAGCGCCCCCAGCGTCTCCGCCACGAGGTCCTCCACTGAACTCCCCTCGAACAGCTCCACTTTGTCGAGGAACAAGTCGGCGGCAGTTTTAAGCGGAGGCAGCGCGTAATGCAGCCTCGCGCGCGCGATCTGTGGCAGCAACCGTGGCAGCAGCTCCCTCGCCAGAGAGTTGTGCTGCTTCAGCACGTCCAGCAACACCCCGGCGATGTCTATGCCGGCTGGTTTCGTTGCGGCTGCAGAGGGAAGGGCTCCAGAGATGAACACGACGCCGCGTCGTTGCATCCCAGAAATGGATTCAGGATTGACATTCTCCTGTCTCCAGCAATGTTATCGTTAAAATTAATCGTTTAAACATACTTTTACGACAGGCCGGATATACCCGAGCCGGAGATTGCAGGCCTGATCTTCCATCACCTAGTTTTTTTTTAATGTGAGGCATACAAGCTGGCGGTTCGCTTGACGCTTAGTGACAGCCACCCGCCCATGGACATTTGCAACAGCCGCCAGGTTGCAGACGCGTTGCCAACTTTAAATGAAGTCGGACCCGGCTGCCTCGCTCACCGGACGGAGCGCAGCAGTGCAACGCTTGGGTCGCGGAAGTGTGCGAAACCGTTCCCGTGCCCCTGCCGATATGCGCCTAGGTGGAACACCGTGGGGCTTTCGGTAGGTGCAAGTCGGACATAGCGCGCTAATGAAAATAAATAAAAAAAAAGGAGTGCAACGCTTCCACTAGACGCCGGTGTTCTGCGAGGTCGCGGCACTTACCCGGACGGAGCTGCCCCTCCGTGCAACAGCGAGAACCGTTGAGTAGCTGACTCACCGCGGCTCATGAACAGCTCCACTCGGCCGGCCAGCTCGTGGGCGAGCTGCTCATCTTGACCCCGCCGGCGCAGCGCGAGGCGCCCCAGGGCCTGGCTCAGCGCGCGCCGCGCCGCGGGCCGCCGTTCGGATCCCAAGCGCTGCGGACACGTTCGGCGCTATTCTTATCCATGACACGCAATTCGTCCGTTTGCACGCAACGGGTGACGTGTAAGAATTATTGTTTCACGTCGGCGAAAACCTCAACGTGTTTTGTTTGCATGTTTCGTGGCAATGACCCATTTAGCTTAAGGTTTAAAGTGTGTGGGCGCGATCATAGAAGACGCGATTGGTTTAACTCGAAAATAGTGACAACTTTACCGGTGTAAATCGCGGGTCTCGGTGTTTCGGGGTATGTATGTATTACACGATATGTAGCTCTTTAGCACGTGCAGAGTGCACGCCTGATAAAAACACATCTCAAGAATGGTGTTATAGTGTGATGTTCTACTAGATATTGTTTAATTAGAGTCCTACTTTTCCCAATCTAGCAGCGTTGCGCGTCTCAAGCGTGCAACGCTATGCCCCGTGGGCTCAGTCCAAGTAGCGGATGTGTTTCCAATGTGGGTCTGGTTCCAGCCGTGGAGTCCATTCCCAGAGTTTGTCCGGTCCCAGTTGTGGGTCTTGTCCCAGAGTGAGTCTGCTCTGAGTGTATCTGGTCCCGGAGTGGGGTATAGTGCCAGCGTGGGTCTGCTCCGAGTGTATCTGGTAGTGGTCCCGGAGTGGGTCTGGTCCCAAAGTGAGCCATGTCCCAGAGTGGGTCTGGTCCCAAAGTGAGCTCGGTCCCAGAGTGGGTCGGTCCATAAGTGGGCCCGGTACCTGCAGCAGGTGGCCGGCGGCCGTGCCCGCGCAGGCGTCCAGCAGGTGCAGCTGGAGCGGCGCGTGCGCGGCCGCAAGTGCGCACGCGCCCTCGCACAGCGCTCGCTCCTCCTGCTCGCCCATCGGCCGCCCGCTCGCTGCCGTGCATGGGATTGTGTGAGATACGCGCGCTTCCACTTTTCATTTCAAGTTATACCTCCTTTGGCGAAAAAAGATTTGGGGAAAACGATGAGAGCGAATTTGTGAATTTACGGTGTTGCCGTGGCGACCCAAAACTTGTATTTTTGTCATACACCTATAATACGGAGTTAGTTCAATTAAACCGCTGTCGGTTGCATTTACTGTCTCTTTCTAACAAGCAAAGGGGATAAAATGTTTATTTAATTCTCTTTTGTTACGCTAAATAATAAATAAATAAAGAAGTATATCTTCTTACACGCGTACATAAATACACGCACACACGCCTTCTTAAAAAAAGCATTGCCCTTACTGTAGGATAGCTTTATCCGGTGCGATAAGTACGTTTTATACGTGGACATACACCGAGATCCCGTGTTTTGGCCTCACAAATCCCTAGTTGACCCGAGCGGGAATCGAATGCACAACCCCCATACCTAGGCAACTGTACCACGGAGCCGTCACCACGTTAAGAATGCACTAAGGTCCATACGAATATAAGTCTTGAGAAATCCAAACTGCGTCTGGTGATGAACGCGATGCAATTTTTACAAGTCCAACGTTTCTGGCGCTGAGCTGCAACGCGTCGTCTACCGATTACGAGTATAATATAATATGAGCGGACTCACAGTTGGCGCGCATCAGGTCCAGGAGGGGCCGCAGCGCCTTCGGGTCCTCGCTCTCCAGCGCCAGCCGGAACAAGCCTTGGAGGTTCAACTGGAGAAGGGAGTCCAGATTACATCAACCCTTTATGTGCGTTGATGAGCCGTGATAGCTCAGTGTCCGGGCGCTCGCCTTTAATTCAATATACTCGAGCAACCTGAGTTCGATCCCCGGTGCCGGCACCAATGAAGTTTTTAACTTTAAATGCTGAATTATCACGTGCTCCGCGGTGAAGGAAAACATCGTGAGGAAACCTGCATATTTTCGAAATAATAACAAAAAAATATATATTTCGAAATATGTGAAGTCCGCCAATCCGCAGTGGGGCCGCGTGGTGGACTATGCCCTGACACCCTCTGTATAGATGAGGCCTTTGCCCAGCAGTGGGACATGTATAGGCTGTTACTTTACTTTTTTTTATGTGATAAGTCCTAAGCAGGCGGTTCAATTGATGCTAAGTGATCGGCCATGGACATTTATAGTAACTGACCGGTTGCAGACGTTGTCAACCGTTAAAGTGGGCCCTTCGCGACGGTGTGCGAGGCCGTGGCACTTCCCCGAACTAGTCTGCCGTGCCTGAACACTATATGAATACAAATAAGGGTTTTGTTAGTGACAAACTCATCCGAAATCTGAGCGGATTTGATCGATTCTATGAAGAAGTTTTTCAGATTCGAAATAATTCCCAATCTCAGGTTTTTTTCCCTTTAAACCGGATAATAATGAGAACCCAATCACGCCATTACTACGAGGTCACAACTGGACTTATGCCCGGTTCCTATATGTAACTAACGGCCATTAGTTACATAGCTTCGTAACTTTCATAACTAATTGCAGATAAAAGACGTGTACGCCCGGTTCCTATATGAACAAAACGAGGCGTTTTCCTTACGAACCGTTGCATTACCTACGGAAAGAGTTACTAGCGTTCCTTTAATCTACAAGTCGTTATGAAAGTTACGAATCTATGTAACTAACGGACGTTCGTTGAATATAGGAACAGGGCATAAGTCAACAACCACAGACACCAACCTTACTGGTCGCATCGTCGTCGAGGTTCGGGATCTTGAGGGTCAGGCAGCTCCTCAGGTGGAAGGTCTCGTCGCCCGAGATGTTAGCCTGGATGCGCCTGCCGTGTTTGCCTGGAAGAGTTGTAGAGGAATGTTTGGTGATTTTTTTTTTGTGAGAAGGTGGCAGTTCTCGTGATGGTAAGTGATAACTGCCATCCATGTAGATTTGCAACATCCGTAGCGTTGTCAGATGCGTTGCCAGCTTTAAATAAAGTGGGCCCCAGCTGCCTCACTCACCAGACGAAACGCAGAAGTGTAACACATCCACTTCACCCCGGTCTTCTGTGAGGTTATGGTACTTACCCAGACAGACCTGCCCATTCTGCCAAGTATGGCCTAGGTGCAAGCATTCAAAGCGGACGCTGGTATTCAAGATTTGTTTTTATGTCGATATAGATGTAGATATTTCATATAAATAAAGTTTGCGAGGTTATTATTGAGTAGGGGATTAATCGGTTAAGTTGATTATATCCACCACATATGGACTGAGATAGCCCGTAACAGATAGATCATTACCCAAGAACATTAGAACACTCCTGCGCAGCTCTCTACCTTCCCTGCCCTTGTAGACGGCCCTCTGATGCAGCATCCTCACTTGCGTCACCACCTGGAACGGAGAGGGCTGTCTAGAAATTTCCAAAAAATCATATTCCATGTAAATACGAGTCAGCGTAGTCCTACGGATCAGCACCTGGGGCAGCAATCGGGGTTTCGAAATTTTGCATTCGCTTTTGCAAAAGACGAACGCAGGCGGCCAAAACACCTCTCACCATCGGGTGGTATTCCACAGTCTGAAGGAAATACAGGAACTCACGCGACCCAATTCCTCCTCGCCGAGCCCCTCCCCCCAGTCGGAGACAAGTTCTTCCAGGGTGCAGAGGACGCTTGAGAGCTCGCCGGACTCCAGACCCGTGTCGGAGAGAGTGATCTAGAAGAAAGAAGGACCTCTTCAATTCTTCGATTCAAAGCATCCCCTTCTGCGGGGATTTGCAGATGAGGCGACCGTGCCATTAGGTTCCTCGTCAATGATCCAGAATCGTAAAACCCTCAAGAATCGAGCCCCCAGCCTGCTGGGGTAAAGCAGCATGACCACTTCCTGACATAAGAATGTACAGAAGATTCAACTGCGGTAGGGCCACGTGGCAGCCTATGCTCTTGCACGAATGGGCATGCCCTTCCAGATAGTACCACGGCCCCGAGAAGACCGGCGTGTAGTGCAGATGTTATACTTTCACGTTTCGTCTAAAGAGTGAGGTGCCGCCTTTTGTCGTTAGCAAAGGCTTGTAGCATGATCCATGGTGTTCTTTGCTTGACAACAGTTGAACTGTCCTGCCCTATAAAGACTTATTTTTATTTTTGGAAGAGCTTGAGCAGTAAGCAGTAAGTACAACCACTGCAACCCAGGAGATTTATAATTGTAGTCTTCCCTCCGAGAACATTGCCCCTTTACTCACAATGTTATCCTATGTTGTAAGGACATTTTACATAAATGAATTTCACCTGGATAAACATCCAAATCGGAAACAATTATCTGTGGGTCACGCAAATAGTTGTCTCGTGTGGAAATCGAACCCACGACCGAAGCCTAAACCCTGGCAACTGCGCCACAGTGTCATCTAGATTACTGTATGGAAGACTAAGGTCACCTCCACTGCCATGAGGGCCCTGGCGGCCTCTTGCAGGCTGCCAACCGGTGCCAGAAGCAGTGCCAAGCATCTCTCGCGTACTTCCTCGTCGTCTCCGCAATCCTCGATGACAAAATCCTATAACAAGCTTTATTTATATATCCCTATGTTGTATGTTATTATATAATAGGTTTTTTAATGACATAGGGTGGCAAGTGAGCAGGCAGTTCAATTGATGTTACATGGTACTTGGTAGCCATCGTCCATTGACACTTGCAATACCCATAAGGTTGCAGATGCGTTGCAGCCATTTAATAAAGTGGGCCCTGTATACCCTCACTCATCAGATGAAACGCAATGCCAACGAACCACCAACCACAAAATAAATAAATTTGAAAAGCTCAAAGCGACATCTTTACTTTACAAATATTCATAGTAAAAACGCATTTGTTTTATAAAGTAGTTATTCAAGTATAACAAACAGTTCACCACATATTATTCAGAGTTTCCGGTCAATGATACTATGATAAAACTACTTTTGCCCGTAAAAATCTCAAAGTAATAATATTTAAGTGACATAATAAAATTCGAAGTTGTACTACTGTCTGCTAGCATCCTTTGTACAGAATAGGGCTTTGCCCACCAACGGGATAAACATAGGCTGTAACTTCAGGGTCATGCAGCTGCGTTCACTTTTGGTCGATCGGGCAGGCTCATCCAGGGATATACTACTCCCACAAGACCAGCGAGAAGTAGAAGCATCATACTCTCGCACTTCGCCTGGTGAGTTCACAGTTTCCACTTTTCTGGCACATCCCTTTCACGTGTTGTAGATGTCCATCGACGGCGGTAGTCAGTTAACAAGGGGTGAACCGCTCGCTTGCTTCTCATAAAGGATAAAGGCACTTACCGTTAGGTGGTGGTGGTGGTGGTGGCGCCCCTCGAGCCGCGCAAGCAGGGGGCGCATGGCGGCGAGGGCGCCCCCCGCCCCCCGCCCGCCCCCCGCCGCCAGCCCGGCCAGCAGCCTCAGCGCCGCGGCGCCCCTCTCCCGCCCCCCGTGCAGCGCGCCCGCCAGGGGCACGATGCGCGCGCTGGCCCGCACCGTCCACTGCAACGTCTCCGGCGGCTCCTGAAACTCAAAGTGTTGACGAGACTAAGTGAGACTTTTCTGACAGCTCCACCTCACTGTGAAACGGTTGAGATGCACCGCCTGCGCGGAATTGGATTATGTTAACTTATAATCGTCAAATAATGGAATTCCATACTAATATTATAAATGCGAAAGTAAGTCTGTCAGTCTGTCTCGCTTTCACGCTAAAACTACTGAACCGATTTAAATGAAATTTGGTACACAAATAGTCTAGAGCCAAAGAAAGGACATAGGTTATTTTTTAATTGGAAAAAGTGTTGTTAAGCGTTAAAAGATATTTATTTAAGGGCATCAACGCGAGCGAAGCCGCAGGCGAAAACCTAGTACCTTATAAATGGTCAAATGAAACTATTTTAGATCACAATAAAACATTTCATTTAGATTTTAAATTTCCAGTTTCAAAAACTTCACTTATTTGACAATGACACTTCATTGTCAAATAAATATAAAAAAATACAATACTTAAAGTTACACATGTGGAATTGAGCCGTGATAGCTCAGTGTCCGGGCGCTCGCCTTTAATTCAATATGCTCGAGCAACCTGAGTTGGATCCCCGGTGCCGGCACCAATGAAGTTTTTAACTTTAAGTGCTGAATTATCGTGAAAACATCGTGAGGACACCTGCATATTTTCGAAAAAAAAAATATTTCTAAGATATGTGAAGTCCGCCAATCCACAATCCGCAGTGGGGCCGCGTGGTGGACTATGCCCTGATACCCTCTGTATAGAGGAGGACTTTGCCCAGCAGTGGGATATGTATAGGCTGTTACTTTACTTTTCTTATGTGTAATGCTTACTAGTCTACAATTATGCTTATTAATAACTACATATTACAGTAAATAAATAACTACATATTCAGACATGACAAACATTTAAGCTAGGGCTTATGAAGCCTCTGTTGACTCAATAAGACGGTGCAAAGGACTTGTTGCAACCCACCTGCCCATCAGCCTCAACCGCCTGCGAATGACACTCCAGGGTCTCCACGAGGTGTTCCAGGAAGTCTTCAAAGAGCTGCTCGCTCTTAACCGCCCCCTCGCCCCCCGCCCCTCCAAAGAGGGAAGCCCAAAGGGTGAGGTATCTCTCTCCATGTCCCTCTTTTAGGCTGCGGCAGGTCTCACACGCGAGGAACGCCACCAGCCTCTAAAGAGAAAGACTTCACCATAACACGCAGTGATCTTAATATGATATCTAGTGTAAATTAAGTTAAAACATTTTAAATAGCCCAGTCACTCTCAAAATGGGCATTTTTGTTAGATAAGACTCCAAGGCCTTTGCCCAGCAGTGGGCATAGGCCTCCTCCGGTCTGTCGTCGCTGTCCGGGCAGCACATGTATAGGCTGATACTTTACTTTACTCTTATACTAGCGCCATCTATGACGTCACTAAGACAACACGGGACAGTTACGAAGTTCGCGCGCGACGGTGGGGCAGCCGAGCTGACGTCGGAGAGATTGGAGTTTAACGATTCGAATTTAACGCCTTGTACCTTATTCACACACAATCAGCTACCGTATTAACGTTAACTTTTTAAAAATATATCACCGATTCGAAAACTTGTATCATACACAACAGCCGAAGTCTTACAATACCAATTGATTATATTAATATCTATTCATACTATATTAAGAAAAGTGACACAAAACTGAATCTTCGATCGCAATGCGCATTGCTCAAGTTATACATATGCAAAAAGCTCCTACATAGCTGGTATTAAGATATATAATTATTTACTTGAATCAATAAAATAACTTGATGGTGTACAGTTTAAAACTATACTAAAATAATGGCTGATATGTAATTGTTTTTATAAATTAAAAATCGCCCGAAATGGGCAAACCGTTGACACAAAAAAATTATGTAACATGTAAAACCTATTGTACACAGTTAAGACAGTAAATTATCTTATCTTACCATCACATTGAACTAACAAAAAGAAGAAGGGCTGTCATACCCGAATACAGTAAGGAACCTAACCTTTCTCATGTCCGGTGGCGAGTTCAGCAGGCCTTGGACCGCGATCAGGTCGCGGTACTCCCTCTTCAGAGCCTCGTGGTGCTGCAGGGACGCTCTCAGCAGCAGCTCGCCTTCCGGCGTGCGGGCCTCCACGCACCACAGGATCTGTGCGGAAATTGATTTCGCTACAAGTTTGTTTAAGGCGATAGATGGCTCAGAGGTTAGTTTTTCGGCCGCCGCGAATTAAACATCGGCTCACTATACAATGTGGTATAATATATAATAATGTAAAATTGTATCAAAAATTTACTTTCTTTACCCATCAATATTTATAAAATTAATAAATTTTCCAAAACAAATAACTTTAGAACACACTTACGTATAAAACTTGTAAGATAAAGTTCATTTGTAAAGGTCACAAAGCATATGAATTATTAATGATTATTATTATCATTATTGTCTGCGACTGAGTGGAAGTAAAAGTAGCGGAAGCTGTCGCCCTCACCGCCTGCGCGTGGTCGGGCGAGAAACGCGCACGTCCCAATGCGTGCGTCAGCGCGGGCGCCTCGATGCGTGCGTGCGCGTGCGCGTCGTAGTGCGTGCGTGCGTGCGCGTGCATCACTCGCAGCGCCGTAAAGCGCACGAGCGCGTCGCTTTCGTCCGCGCGCGGCTCCACCTCCGATTCCAGCACGGCCTGCAAACACGGGCCCCAGCGTCTTAATTAATCCCCTATGACTATGTCAGCTTGTTATTTTTTTTTAATATATGGAACTGACTATGGTATCACTGTGGTAGGGCCATGCAACAGTGTTCACTGTTGCACGAATGGACAGGTCCGTCCGGGTAAGTACCGCGACTTCACAGGAGACCGACATAAAGTACAAGTGTTATACTTCTGCGTTTCATCTGGTTAGAGCCACTTTATTTAAAGACGGCAACACATTTGCAACTCTACAGGTGTTGCAAATGTCCATGGGCGAAAAGAACAAAATATTCTAAAACTAAACGGAACAAAATACTTTGACTGCTTTTTTCGCTTTACTGACTCAGTTATATCATCAAGAAATACCTCTAAAAAACTCAAGGATCAAAGATTCGGACAATAATCAAAGTTGGCATTAGGTCAAAATTTTATGAAAACCTGCATTGGGAGTGTTTCAGAAGAGCAAAATGGAATACTAAGAACTACTTTATAGTGTGAAAGCATGGCAGAGAATTTGTGTGGGTGCGTGATGGTGGGCAACTGCCCTGAGCGAGGTGTGCCAAAGCGGGCCGTCTGACCCGGAACCGGTCCTCGGCGAGCGTGCGGGCCACGGCCGCGTAGACCGCCGCCAGGGCTCCGGGCGCGGGGGCGAAGCGCCCGGAGCGCAGCAGCGCCCACAGCTCCTCGCGCAGCGCCCCGTCCGCGGCGAGCCGCTCCCGGAACAGCCCCGAGTGGCGCTGCAGCAGCGTCAGCAGCGCTGGAGACCAGTTTTTTTTTTATAACGTTGCTCTCACTTCAGGACACCGTTATCCCGCGCTGCAAGGGCGTTTCACAAACATATATTTTATTTTAGTAATGATATCATATTTATAATTGTTGCATATACGTGTATTTTAATTGATGTATGTACACAATTAACTAACATCTGTAAACAATTTCCAGTCACAGGACTGCTGGAAGAAATTTCTTATGAAATAAGCAGGGCCTTTGTACAAATTATTTCATCTATTTACATCTCTGCCATAACTCTGTGCACATAAATTATAAAAAAAAAAAATTCGCGCAGGCAAACAAACCCAGATACGTAACAACTAGTTGTCAGGTGTGAGGATCGAACCTGTCGTCGAAGCCAGCTGTCCCATATGGGAATCGAACCCACGAAACGCGGGACGAAGCCGGTCCCTCGGCAACTGCGCCACGGAGTCATCTACAATATCCTCAATATGGGGCCGTCCATGAATCACGTGATGTTTTTTTATCATTTTTAACACCCCTCCTCCCATTTGGTGATACATGGTGAGGTTTAAGGCTAACTTAATTTTTTCTTCGTAATTTTTTTTTTATGTGACAATATGTGACAGCCGAGGCTGCTGCGTGGCCCTACCACAGTTATGTTGCGTGCCCCTGCCACAGTAAATTCTCGTGGTAGCTAAATGTCACTATTTTATAATTTCAAATAGTTTTTATTCCGTTTTTAAGCACCCGACGTCTCAAACAACCTGTACAGTTAACTTTAGCTACTTCTATTAACTAGTAATCCCTCATCCACCCGGCTTCAATTAATGGTTAAAAAAAAAACTGAATTTTGTAATAACTAAAATAATACATAATCCTGCTCACCTTCCTTGCACTTGTCAATACTTTTGGACTGGACCATCCTGTCGTAGAATTCATTCAACTCGGCAGTGGGTAGATCTGGCCCGAACGACTTCAGCATTCCCTCTGCACCTACGAGTAAAGACCTTTTCACGGTACCCTGAAATTGTAAGCAGACGAATGGTCAAACCTCTCAATAGGATGAGGACAAAATTATATAACCGGTTATTGTAGTGTTTCTTTATTCCTTGAATTTATTTTCGCCGTAGTATAGATTAAAGCTAAAAAATAACAAAATAATCTGGATCAACAAGAAATAAAAAATAAAGAAAGCAATGTACTGGAATCGAAAGAAAAGAAAAAAAAGAGTGTGTAAATGGTCGTGACACGAACCACGGCCTTCTGTTTTGGGGCCGCCCGATTACCGACCGAGCTATTATAACAATTTCTCTTGCGGCGAAATTTACCGTCATATTCGAATGATATTTTTCATCCCCTGAAAACAGGGATAAAAGGGCATTTTCTAAAAATGAAACCTAGCTAGATCGATTTTTCGCCCCCGAATCTACGCACATACAAAATTTCATGAAAATCGCTGGAGCCGTTTCCGAGATTCCGATTATTTATATATATATATATATATATATATATATATATATATATATACAAGAATTGCTCGTTTAAAGGATAAGATTATAACTGTAATTTGTATTGAAAAGTACAATTTATTTGTATATGCTGTGTGCGTTACTCATCCCTCAAGTTAAAAAACGGTGGGGATTACTCACCGAAAAGTCCCCTAAGTCTAGGAGATTCAGGTACACCCGCCAAATGGTGGATATTTCCTCCGCCACCACATCGGCATGGTGCTCGCAAATCGCTCCTGGAATAAAGGAGCGACCAAGTGGGTAAACGATTTTCTTCTCCTTCACCGGGCGGTAGGCAGTTCTGGTGGCTGGGACGTCAGTTGGTGATTTTGTGAACGCTGTTTCAAATCTCATGGAGCGTGGAGCCACGATGTCCAAAGATCACATTTGTGCAAGTCGTTAACTTTCGTAGGGCCACGCAGCAGCCTCGGCTGTTGCACGAATGGGCAGGCTCACACCCCGACCACACAGAAGACCGGCGTAAAGTGGAAGTATAATACTTACGCGTGTATAGTGAGTGAGGTGGCCGGAGCCCAATCTTCGAAAGGCTGTTAATGCATTTGCAACCCTCGGGTGTAGGTAGTGTCCACGGGCGGCGGTTTTTACTTAACATCAGGTTTTCACATAAAAAAGCCCCAATCGGTAAACCACGCACCCACTAGTTCTGCGATTGGAGCCTTGCAACCGCTGTCCTTGCTGTCCAGGTGTCGAACGTATTTCATGAAGTCGGCAGCCGCCAGCTGCGAGTGCCTGGCCACGCTGGTCAGGCACGCCACGGCGGCGGGCCGGCTCTTCGCGTCGTAGGTGAGCTCGCAGAGCTGCAAAAGGGAGTTACGTTTAAGACAAACGAGCCAAAGGGCTAAGTGCTCGCATTTATTTCAATTTTTTTTGTCAGTAGTTGCCAAGCGAGCAGGTGGTTCGCCTGGTCTTAAGTGACTACTAACGCCCCTGGACATCTGCTACACCCGAGGATTTGCAGATGCGTTGACAACCTTTTGAAAATTAGGATCTGGCTACCTCACTCATCAGACGAAACACGAAAGTATTACACTTCCACTTTACGCCAGTCTTCTGCGAGGTAGTGATACTTACCCGGACGAGCCTGCCCATTCGTGCAACAGCCGAGGCTGCTGCGTGGCCTTACTATTACATTGCTATTCTATGTAAACTGATTTTTTTTTTAAAAAGAGCAACTGTTGATTCAACAAGTAAACTGCTTTTATCGACCACTATTATTCTCATTTAATGTTCACAGCGGCAGCACGAGTCATTACGTTAACGATGCTCTCGAAGTGCTGAGCTGCGGCATCTGGGTACTTGGCGACGAGGTGGGATAGCAGTTTGAAGGCCTGCGCTATCTCCTGGTAACCGTCAACACTTGTTCGCCTGGACGCCACAGTCTTCAGAAGATTAAATGGTTCCAGGAGCAGGGTGTCAACGAACCAATCTGGTTAGAGAAAAAATAATACAAAACTTTTTTCAATAAGTAAATAGACAATTTGCACTAAAACAGGTTTGAGTTTGTATGTATTTATAAATTTATGAAATACAGAATTTATTTCATATATTTCCAATGAAATTACAGCTACAACTAGTTATTATATAATCAAATATACCAAGATTATAGCCAATAGAAGTGTTCACAATCAGAAAATGCAATTAAGGCATTACAAATTTTATACAATAAAAAAGAATTGCTAAAATAATTACGATAAAACATACTTTTTATTACTATTTAATTATAATATACTAATTATGATTTGTTATTCAAATACTAAAACTACCAAATAAAAATAAAAGGAATTCTTTATTTATTTCTTAAGTTTATTAAAAAATAAAAGTATTAAAAAAATCAATTCTTTCACAATTATGTTTATTTCTTTACAATTATTAAAAACTATACTTCCTAGACTGACAGTAAAGCATGTGGGGTGAAACACCCAAACTTACCTATTTCAACTGGAGCAAGATCATCTGCCAGAACATGTTGGGCACACTCACATGCCTTAAGGAAGCCTCTCCCATCTGCTTCCTCATAAGTGTCTACAATATCATGCCATTCCTCCATGTTATCTGAAAGAAGTATATTTAATAAAATAAAAATGGCGATCAATTACAAACAAAGATGTTTTAGCAAAAATAACAGACACAGAGACAAGCTCACATAATATCTTATTACAATAAAAAAATGTAATGATGAAACTTTGTGTTGAATTTATTGTATCTTATTACCTACCACATTTTTCATGAAATAAGATATCATTTATTAATAGTAAGTTTAGTAGGTGAAAGAGCATTTATTTTGTGAATAAGGTAATTATCAGATATATTATAAAAAAAAAAACAAATCAAATATAAGACAATGTCTCTTATTTCATTTTTAAACTTAACAATAGCTTAGGCAAAAGTCTCTACAAATATTTAAAACATTAATTTGATAAACAAAATTAACAAAAACAATAAGTTTTTCAAAATAATTATCAAACAAAATGCTAAAAAAACCCTGTCCTAATTAAATATTTTTAATAAATGCTATTTATTAATACTGAACATAAATTTTATAAATTAATTGAAAAAAAAATTATCTACATATTTAATATTAACAATTTGAAACCTTAATGTTTTCATCATCATCATTTCAGCCTGTTTGAGTCCACTGCTGTATAGGCATGTTAATGTTGTAGTGCAGTTATAAAACCACTTTTTGTAAAATTGCATTTAACATAAGAGTCAAAATCAATTAAAAACAAAAAATGTTTCATTTATTTTCTGTTTATGAATGAATGAATGAATATTCTTTATTGCACAGCACAAAATAAACAGGAACCAAGAACTTTAGAGCGGCCTTAAAATTATAAGAAATTTCTTCCAGGCAACCTTGGACGGACAAAAAATAAAATTAGGAGTAAAGATTTGAAATTAATTTTAATTGTTATTTATAAGAAACTCATCTTGATAACATTTATCTGTGCCATTTACCATATAAACCATTTGAATACTTAGCTTACTAATCTTTACTAAGATGAAGACAGTGGATGAATTTCTAAAAAACAGCTTTTTAATGTTATTCTTAGAAAATATTATCCTTTAACAGTTACTGCTTACTGTTAAGCTCGATTTACATTGGTAAAAAAAATTGCTAAAGTAGACAAGTTCAGTAATTAAGGAAAGCAGTAGCAAGTCACTTACAATAAGTACATGTAAGGAAATTCGACGGAAATGCAGTTTTAAAAAAAAAGAGAAATACTTATTTTTAAGTTGTAGTATTAAAAGCTTTAATATCAGTAATTTTGGGGTGGAGGGTAGAAGAGTACCAAATTATTGCAGTGGCCGGCAACATGCAACAAAATTACACGTATTACTCGTTCATTTCATTTCGACAGGTAATTGCCACTATACTTGCTGTAGTGTAACTCCTCGTCACTTACATTCGAACCAATGTAAATCGGGCTTTATATTCCAGGCGTAACTTTTTATAGGTAAATGAAATTGGTATACCTTGCTTATCAATGCAGCTGGGTATTTTATCGCTATAACAATAAAATGATAACTAATTTAAAATATAGACGATAGGATAATTTACACCCGTCAAAACTGAGAAGGATTATTGTTCATATTCAAGATTCAACAACGGTCAATGCTACCAAAGCCTAAAGGGAAAGCTGAAAAAGTTGAAAACTGATATGAAAATTTTGAAAAATACCCCGGTGAACCGGTGATGTGACTGAATGTTGCCAAAGCAAAAAAACATTATCAAAATCACTGATTACAGGTCTCTGTAAATAATTTTATAAAATTGATTGTCTAATCAATTTTATAAAATTATTTATTTCAGTTGTAAATAATTAACATGAATTTATGTTTTGCGCAGCCGTGATAGATCAGTTCCGCCAAGTTCCGCTAACTTCAAATCCTGGTGCCGACACCAGAGGCGGATTATACTTAAGGCAAACTAGGCATCTGCCTAGGGGCGCGAGGGTACCGAGGGGCGCGCGGGCGGAATTGTTAAATAATGAAAAAATATATAATATAGCATAAAATTAATTGCGCCAGTACTTAAGCCATCTTCTTACACAATGAAAACTATTATTATTGCTTAGAACCTCAAATTGCTTCAGTTTATAACAAAAGATAAATTTACGGAAGGAACTAAATAAAACTTACGCCAACAAACAACAGATAGTACATGATCTCTAATAGAAGTTGGAAAGATACGTCGTACGTCGCGTCGACCGCGACTAGTGAGTATCGGTTTCTTTTCTTGGCAGGGTTTACTGTTGGCCTTAGGGGACTAGATCCGTCGGACTTGAGGTGGCCGGGCGTTCGGGGCACCTAGCCTGAACCTCGGCGTATTATTATTATGGTGACTAAGCTCGAGGGCTCCCGAGGGAGCCTCGGCTCGGGCCGTCACGCTATTATTATCATTATCGGTTTGGGAGGCCACTAAGATCTTAGGGCGCTTTGGTGGACGTTCCATGGAGTGACTAGGCTCACGGACCCCCAAGAACTCAGTTTTTTTTTATGTAAAAAGTTTACAAGCGAGCAGACGGTTCACCTGATGCTAAGTGAATACCGCCGCCCTTGGAAATCTATTACACCCGAGGGTTCCAGACGCGTTGACAACCTTTTGAAAATTGGGCTCCGGCCACCTCACTCGCCAGACGAAACGCGAAAGTATTGTATGTATGTAAAAGTATTATATACCATTTTAGGCCCGTCTTCTGTGAGGTCGTGGTAGTTACCCGGACGAGCCTGCCCATTCGTGCAACAACCGAGGCTGCTGCTTGGCCCTACCACCGTAGAAGGCTTGGGCTGTCACTCAATACGCGTTTAGTATTCCGAGTCGAGGTGCCTGAGAGGGCCGGACTTTCGCTAATCGGTAGCTATAGTCTGACTGGGTGTGAGTATCGGACGTTCTGCTTCTAAAATTGTGACGACAAGTGTGCGGCGCCAGGGCGGGAGCTAAGCGGTCAGGCGCGAAAAAATGAGTGGAAAGTGACTCGACGCTCAACTTTTTTGTCATTGGTTATGTCGCGCGTTTTTCAGCCCCACTTACATGATGCAAGTTTCTTGCCTGTTTTATAGAATTAAATTGAAGCAATAAATGACTTGCAAGATCTAAAAAACACGTAACATTCTTGAGTAGTAATTTTAAAGGTGAGCGAAAAAGTTGCTTAATTTTTAAACATACCATTATTATTAAATTTTTTATTTTAAATAATTTCTGAAAATAATTCAATTATTTCAAATTATATGTAACTTTACCTTTAAGTTACCAGAGTGCCTTTAAGTTTGCTTTAAGTTTACGTAAGAAATCTGATCGTGTCGAAAATTAAGCCCTGTATCAGTTAAAATCAAATCTAAATAATTTATTCATCGACAAGAAAAATACATTTCACTAGCTAGCAACTACGTCAGCGTAGAATAGGCTGAAGGCGTAACATTCTGACAGAAAGACAGATATACATAAAAACTTGTATAAAAATTACAGCCGATGTGTTATTCTGATGTGTAAGCTATATTACTGTAAAGTTTCATAAAAATCCATTCAGTAGTATTTGCGTGAAAGAGTAATAAACATCCATCCATACATACAAACTTTCGCCTTTATAATATCAGTAAGGTTTTATCGTTAGTCATTTTTTTAATCTACCACCGTTTCGTAATGAAGTCCCTTTAACAGAGAAGAAACAGGCGAAAGAAACTCCGTAGGTATCCTCTTTTTACTCAATTATTTTTTTCTCAACAAAATTAAAATATTATACAACTAATTTTTCTTTTAGAAATGGCTTGGGAGCGATCAACTCCTTCCCAGGGGTTATTGTCATGAATGTATACGTTTATAATATAATAACCCTTTTTATAAAGTTTTTCTTTAATACATTTCTTAAACCTAGATAGTCAGGCTTTGCGCATTTGCTGGGATTTTGTTGTAGAAGCGTATATATCGCCCCATGAACGAGTTACTTACTCTATGGAGTCTAGCAACTGGCGTTACAAGCTTGTATTTGTTCCTAGTATTTACATTATGACCATCAATATTCTTATCAAAATTATTAATATTTCAACGTACATACAGTACATTACCATCTATACAGGGTGGCTTTTCTAAAGGTGCCCAAATTCACACAGGAGGTTCAGACTCGGTAGTTTAATCGTTTATTAAAATAAAAACAAACTTTTTATTCAAAACATTTCCATTCTATTTCCTTTGGATTGTTAACTATGGGGTTTGGATATATTGGGCTCCCATATATCCAAACCCCATAGTTTTGCATCAAGATTAATTTCAAGAAAAACAGTCATTTCTACAAGGGCTAACTCTTTCCCATTTATTAGGACATTGGTAGCTCCCAAATGTTTAACATTAGGTGTTGAAAGTTTTTTTCATTTAGTTTTATTGCATTATAATAAATTTTTAGCTATTATTTTATACTATATATTTGCATTAAACCAATGGACTATTTCTATCATAGCATTATTTACCTCGTCAAGAGTAACAAGAAGTCGATCGATTTTAAAAATTAATGAAGTATCATTGGCAGATAACACTCTGTGATGTTTATTCCCTACAAAGTAAGGTAGATTGATGTAGATGAGAAAAAGAAATGGGTCAAAAATCGAGCCCTGTGGAACGCCCATTGACATCATCAAGCCAGAAGAACTTGCACCATTTATTACATCTTTTTGGATTCTATAACATAAATATGACTTAATAAGGTCAAGCGCGGTACTTGTAATGTCATAATGGTGTAATTTCCTGATTAATGTCTTATGATTGACGCAATCAAAAGCCTTTGAAAGATCACAAGACACCCAGAGCATCCTGTGAACTTTCCCAAGCTTCAAATATTTAAATAAATAATTCGTTACTTGATTTTTTTTTTAATAAAAGTGCCTGAAATATATAGGGGATTTTATGATTATGGGGTTTACATGCCAGTCGTATCTTACATCTTTAGTATAGGAGCGCCGATGAGATGTTTGCCTACAGCGCTCTCAACGTTTAATCCGCCTCTGGCCGACACGAATGCCGAGGTATGATTCTGAGTCACCTGGATTCACAGAAAATCTAACAGAAGATCAGCGTGCAGTGGAAGTGTTATACTTTCGCGTTTCGTCCACTCGGTGAGGTAACGATGGCCGGTCGATAACGATGGGTGAGTGGAGTGAGGTATATTATAAAGGGGCAACACATCAACAACCCTACGGATCTTACAAATATCAATGGGTGGCGGTTATCTCTTAACATCAGGTGAACCGCCAGCTCGCTTGCCACCTTCGTTATAAGCTCTAGGTTTTTCAGTTCTCCTTCAGACAGAATGTTACCTGCCACTGAAAATTTATCGCATATTCTAAACTAGCAACACCAATCGTCATAGAAGGTTTTGCACGTTAACGAATTCAACTAGTTGTTTTCATAGACCGTTAAAATTAATACGTTAACAAGAGATCAACGGTTGATTCAACTCGTTCGTCGATTCAACGCTCATCGCTATATCTTACGTTAGTGATATTTAGCATCGAGTGGCAGTACTCTAACGTGTTGTTTTTTCTTGTAATAGTTTAAAACGAAAAACTAACAATGCTGCCGACCGAAGCGAGAAAAATAAGAGCTTGTAACCAGAACTCTATTATATGTTCTTTACTTGTAACAATGACAGTGTTCAGTAACAACTGTGACAAAGTGTAACAGTTTTTATCTCTTTCTAACTAAGGTAACAGTCGTAAGCATGAATATAGAAAAGCTTGTGACAGCGTGTTAAGGAGCAATTTGTGTGGATCAGGAATTGTTATTTTAGTTTGTTCGTAATAGGTACAGTCTGTTATTTCGAGATACTTGTTATATTTTTTATACCTGCTATTATAAATACGCTTCATTCCTAAACCTTTCTTCCTCATCAGAAATTAGGTCTACGAGCTTTATGGCAGGGCCAACGCCACTTCGTTGGTTCATTGCGAACTCTATCACGCAAAGCTCTACAGCCAGTTCCATAGCTTACTAAGAAAGTCTGAGCTTCATTTTACGACCAACAGTGAAATCCCACGTTTCTGTTCCGTAGGTCATCACTGGCAACATACATTGATTCAATAATTGTTTTTGTTGCACTTGTTTATTTTTACATTTTATGAAAAATATAATATTTTACGCAAAATACAAGACTTTTTTAAAATTGATAGGGATATGGATAATATAACCTTTTGCAGATGTTTAGTTAGCCCATAATTACACTTTTTCACACAAACGTATGTTTAGGAACAGCTGCTCATTATTGATTAATTTAAAAAATGGAAACCGAAACGTAAATGTCAAATCGCACAATGAGAGTCAAAATTCATCTTTCATCGTCGTAGTACAAAAAGTGGAAAATTGAAAAGTTTGCAATTTTTCTAGGTCCGTTCAAGCTGGCATCAAAAAGATTACTTA
Source organism: Iphiclides podalirius (assembly GCA_933534255.1). Taxonomy (NCBI): domain Eukaryota; kingdom Metazoa; phylum Arthropoda; class Insecta; order Lepidoptera; family Papilionidae; genus Iphiclides; species Iphiclides podalirius. The sequence goes on along the minus strand of OW152841.1, from coordinate 686,304 downwards.
TATTGGGCTTCCACAGCTTCTCTCCAACAGTTTCATATCGAGCCAGTATCAATAGGTTAGGCTTTTATTATTCATTATTCTAGAATTTATCTTGCCCGTGTTTATAATTTTTAAGTTATATCCAAGTTTTATTATACTTTGTGCATTAGATGCTAGAGCATGCTATGTCGTTTTCATTTCATCGATACACGCTTATATTATGACCAAATATGTCTGTATTTACAGCTGGTCATTATGGTCAGTAACTTGCAATATTTAAATTACAAATTTGCATTGTAAATTGAGAATCTCGCTTTGCATAATAATTATAGATGTATTTTTAACATTTCTCTGTTACGATTTTTTAATATGGATGCTGGGTTTTATATTTACACAAACAAAATCTACTATGAGATAAAATTATACAGTGTGACAGTTTTCTATATACATTAGCAAAAAGATCCAGAAAAGTTATTGAACTCATGGTTTTAGGTGAAATCAAACCCAAAACAAAAAAAAAATCCCATATACACTATTATGGGATTTTTTTTAATATATATTATATATGCGATGATATAGCAGTTACCATATTAAGATAAATTCTGTGAGCTAAAACAGCCATGATAGCTCAGTGTTTGGGCGCTCGCTTAAATTCAATGTACTCAATCCCCAACCAACACAATCCTCGGTGCCAGAACCAATGACATTGTCAATTTTAAGTGCTGACTTAGCACATGTTCAGCGGTGAAGTCAAAAATATCATGACACATCACCCAGTGGTGCAAAAATGTAAATAGTTTTGCGAAGTCCTCCAATCCGCAACGGGGCCTTGAGTCTTTTGTCAAGATACATAATTGAAGTCCATTGTTTTACAAACGGTCATCTAAACTAATATTATAAAAAGGACAGATTTGATTTTTGTATGTTACAATTTGACTCAAAAATTACTCTACTAACAACTAAAACTACTTGTTTGTCTGTTACAATTTAACTCAAAAACTACTCAACTGTTTTTAAAAATTCTGTTACCATTAGAAAGCTATATATTTACTGAGTATCATAGGCTATATTATATTCTCAAAACAAATCCTTACATAAAATGGAACCATGTAACCCATGGTATCAAAATTTTGCCTATAAAAGACTATTTTGCATGTGCTGCGAAAACTATTAATGATACATAATATAATGTTCTATATATTTATAATACTCGAGTTTGCTTACAAATAAGCTGTTGCGCCATATCTCACGAGAATGGGAACTACCCTGTTGAAATAAATTATATCATGAAAATTAGCCGAGTTATCACAATTTTTGCGGATGAAATCGCGGGTGAAGTGTACATTACTAGATTGTATAAAGTGACAACCTTTTACTATAATAACATTGTTACCAAGGTTTTGTCCATGCATCTGGGAAACCATCTGTAGAAATGCCATTTCCACTATTTAATGCTAACATATGAAAACAATGTAATTAAACTAATTTTGTTAGTATCTAAATTCTAAAATTTTATGACACAAAATTCATATAACTAGAAAATCTTAATGTTTACTTTGTTTTTGATAGGCAGTAATAAGATTAAGTTTAAAGTTATTGTTTTCATTAAAACAGACAATAATAGTAGACATATCATACAATTTTAAACCACCAGTATCACCACTTCTCGAATGTAATCGGCTCATGGTGACCACCTCTGCAGCTTGTACCAGCGTCGGCAGCGTTCGAGCATGTCGAACTACGCGCCGCGCGATTCGCCCACCCTGGGCAGGGGGCATGGCGCTTCGCCCCCCGGCACGCCGCCCCCGGGCTCCCCGGCGCCCGCGCAGCCCCGGGGCGCCGCCCACTGCGTGGTCAAGCGCTGCGACGACATCGTCAAGTCGCCAGAAGACCGCAGAGAGTACAGGTGCGTGTTTCCAGCCGACCTCAAAATAGATCAGATTACTTCAGAATCTTTTTTTTTTTTAATGGGAAATGTTGCCAAGCGAGCAGGTGGTTCACCTGATGTTAAGTGAATACCGCCGCCCATGGACATCTGCTGCACCCGAGGGTTTGCAGATGAGTTGAGAACCTTTTGAAAATTGGGCTCCGAGTGAGGTACTCGCCAGACGAAACGCGGAAGTATTATACTTAATAATTATACGTTATGTCATTTATTTATTTTACGATTTGAGGTTACAACTTTTAGGGGTCCCCCGACGTATTTTCGGAGGTCAAGATCAGAGACGAATGAAATTAATAAGGGGCCACATCGGAGCTAAACCGAACCCAATTGCAAACAGAATCCTCAAAATCTGTTCGCTTGGCAACTTTTCCCATAAAAAAAAGATCCGACCAGTCGAAGTGTACACAATTGTATTGGATGATTGGTTATCGCTGGTGCGCCCCGTGGTTCCAGGGGTCTGGTGCTGACGAACAACCTGAAGGTGCTACTGGTCAGCGACCCCACCACCGACAAGTCTGCCGCCGCCATGGACGTGGATGTCGGTGGGTGGTGTTTTTTTTTTTTGTTTTAAATAACATTGCTCTTACTTTAGGATAACATTATCCCGTTTTGTAAGGACGTTTTACAAACATAAATTTCACGCGGACGAACGAATACCCAGATGCGAAACAACCGTCTGTGGATCTTACAAATAGTTGTCCCGTGTGGGAATCGAACCCACGACCCCCGACGCCGAAGCCAATACCTTGGCAACTGCGCCACGGATTCATCAAAGGTTCCTGGTGGACTTCCTAAGTTTCTTCTCTCGGTGAAGTCTTGTCTCTTACGCCCGGTTCCTATATTCAACGAACGACCGTTAGTCACATAGCTTCGTAAGTTTCATAATGACTTGTAGGTTAAAGGAACACTAGTGGCTCACTTTCCGTAGTTAATGCAACGGCTCGTAAGGAAAACCCCTCGTTTTGTTAATATAAGAACCGTGCGTACACACCTTTTATCTACAACGCGTACGTAAGATAGTTTATTTGCTTTGATTGTTGCTCTTCCAGTCTTTAGACTATTAAAGATAAACTCTAGGGATCTCACGAGCCAGATACAGCCTTGCGATGGGCTGGGCAACGCATATGCTTATGCGTGCGCCATCTAGGGGGGGGGGGGGGGGGGGGGGGGATTGTCACCTACGAACCGCCGAGGCTCGATACGGGCCGTCGGGGTTTGCTACGGACCGTGACCCCGATGGCCGTTCTTTGGCTGGGAGGGGGGAGGCAGAGACAGAACCGCCCTGGATAGCGGAGTTACTTACCTTGTGTACGTCGTGACGGTTTTGAAGGATGAACCATTAGCTTGTATGTGATATCACAATGCGTGGGTTAGGAATACTCTCATACCCTTCTTTAATCGGGTTGAGGAGGACATTAAATTAACGAAGTCCAAACGGTCAGTTTGGGCTTCAGTTAGTAATCGAGGTTACCGCCAAGATCGGGATCGATCTCAGCTCATAAGAAGTCTGCAAGTGAGCTGGCGGAGTGATAACCGCCGCCCATGGAAGTTTGCAACGCCCATTGGGTTGCAGATGCCACGCGGCAGCCTCAGCCGTTGCACGAATGGGCAGGCCCGTCCGGGTAAGTACCACGACCTCACAGAAGACCAGCGTAAAGTGGAAGTATGTCAAATACTTTCGCGTTTCGTCTGGTGAGTGAGGTAGCCGGAGCCCACTTTCCGAAAAGGTTGTCAACGCGTCTGTAACCCCGGGTGTAGCAGAAGTCCATGGGCGGCGGTATTCACTTACCATCAGGTGAACCGTCTTTTCACATAAAAAAGAAATTCTCAGTCTCCTCTCAATCTCCTCCAGGATACCTAAGCGACCCGGACGACCTGCCCGGGCTGGCGCACTTCTGCGAGCACATGCTATTCCTCGGCACCGAGAAGTATCCAGAGGTAGGTCTAGACAGTTGCACTAGGCGAGGAAATTAATTGTAAAAGAAAATATATATAGTTGTAACTTCTTTGATGGCTAAATATACTTGTTAATTGTATATATGCTTAACATTTCTTGTATGCTGTGAATTTTACTAATAATGTAAATAAATATATTAAAAGCAATGTGCAATGTTGTGACACAATTGAAATTGTGCCCGTGGCCATTGTGCCCCTTCCAGGAGAACAAGTACAATAAGTTCCTGTCGGAGCACGGCGGCTCCTCAAACGCCTCCACATCGTCGGACCACACCACCTACTACTTCGACGTGCTTCCCCAACACCTCAGCCAGGCTTTGGACATGTAAGCGATGGGAGCCTCGTTCCTCGTTCAGTTTAAACACTGGGACCCTGATAGTCCTAGTATTTCACAACTACCCCATTACCACCCCACAACCATGCTAGCCCTTGTGCCAGTTTAGGTTTATCCAAATAAGATACGAAGTCTGACTACTTATGCCCGGTTTCTGAAGTTCTCGGTTAAACTTATATTAGCTATTAATTCAATAAAGTTATGTATAATATAAACTTTGGTCAACTATCACTGCGTTTCTGAATACTTAACGGACCATTCATAGCTATGGAAGCGATAAATAGTTCCTCGTCTCCCGCTAGATGGGTCTGTTTAAGTCACCGTGTCTAAAATTTGATTTATTTTAAATTAGCTATATTTATTCTTTATTTTTAATTATAATAATATTTTTTCGAGGGAAAAAATTTTAGAGCTTTTAAGTTATCGAACCAATAGCGATAACGAATAAACGATAAACTGCCGGCAAAAGTCCCTCAGGCACTGGGTATAAGACTCCTAAGATGGTCCCTTAATTACAAACCTGTATGGGGCTATAAAAGAAACGACACTTCGGGGTTCCGTGGTCACCTTTTCAAGGTGATTGTGAATCGCTGATGAGGGAAGCCTTTAAGCTTTGTCTCTTCTGCTTTGGGACCAATTTGGACTATTAGCTGAATGAGAGACGAAAGTAAAACAGGCGGTTCACCCGATCGCTAAACGGTGACGGCAATGGACCACCACAATACTATACTACTAAATTACCAGAGGTCGTACTGACTTACAAAGCTTAGTCCGCTCTGTTATGGAATTCTCCAACGGAGGCCGCATTATCGAATTAGTTAGTTCTTAGTCTCTATGGGTTAGATCTGGTAGATAGTTTACCCGTAAGCCGCCGTCTCATCCCCCTCCCTTTTTTTGTTAGAACTACCCTGTCACATATCGTCTGGTAGATAGGTTACCCCTAAGGCACCTTCTCAGCTCCCCCCCCCCCCCCCCAACCTCTCTTTGTAGCTTCGCCCAGTTCTTCATCGCGCCCCTCTTCACCGAGTCGGCGACTGGGCGCGAGCTCAGCGCCGTGAATTCGGAGCACGAGAAGAACGCCTCCCAGGACTCGTGGAGGCTGGACCAGCTCAACAAGAGCACGGCTGACCCGGACCACCCCTATCACAAGTTCGGCACCGGTACGTGTCACACACCTATTAGCATTACCCATTCTCGTTTCTCACTCGTTACACATGCAGAGAAACATTTGTGGTTACACAAGTAGTGAGCGTTCGGCACCGGTACGTGTTACACCCCTATTAGCGTATTCTCCATTCTCATTTCTCACATGTAGTCGTACCACATGCAAAGTAACAGTTGTGGTTACACAAGTAGTGTGCGTTTTCACAGGTCATTTCTCCATTCTCATTTCTCACTCATTCCACATACAAACATACATATACCCGTACATTTGAGGTTAAACAAGTAGTTTTCGTTTGGCAGCGGTTTGTGTTTTATGTATTTCCCAACTCATTTGTCCATTCTTATTTCTCACTCGTTCCAAACACACAAACACTAGAATTTACACAAGTAGTGTGAATAGACTTAGTTAAGGCTATTATAGCATTAGCATACTATGTCGGGTGTGAGTTATTCTTATGACCCCACAGTAATAAAAAACTAGGGAATTAAGACAGTAAAAAGTTTTGGTTCCGTTAAGTTATTTTCGTAATAACTCATTACTTTTACATAGATTACTATTAAAACTAGAATATTGACAAAGAAACTAATTTTTATTTTACCAGGCAATAGAGAAACCCTAGAGACTATCCCGAAGCAGAAAGGCATAGACGTGAGGCAAGAGCTGCTGAAGTTCCACCAGAAATGGTACTCCTCAAATATCATGGCCCTGGTGGTCGTCGGAAAAGGTAATTGCTGGTATAAAAAGATACGTATGCGCCACTTCAAGTGACCAAGTCAAAGTGACGCGCGTGGCACAGACTATATTGAGAATACTAATGCTTTAATATAACAAGTACAAAAATTAACGATGGAAAGGGGTCCTCAAAACTCCGATGAAACAGCCTACGGGCTGTTTCTCTAATTCAAAGTGCTTATTTATCTACCTAGAGACGTAACAATTGTGAATTTTCGTAGGTAAATGAACAAAAATTTTCAGTGCTGCGGGATTCGAACCCCAGAGCTTCACGCCCAGAGATGTGCATAGCCTTGTGTCACTTAACTTCAAATTGAACGTTAAGCGGTCTACATCTTTCAAACTAAGGCCATTAGTTGCCGTGTGCGATTAGAACAGACGCTCTCCTTGTTATCTCCGCATTCCGGTACATGCTCTGAGGGTGGGGGCACAGCTGGGGAGGAAGGCTGTCATTGACTAAAGAGTACCGTGTGTTCTCAAACTATGGCGACTAGTTATCGTGTGCGCCCTCGTTAACTCCGCCTTCCAAGTCTGAGGGGAGGTTGGGGGGAGGGCGGCACTGACTCGAGGGTTCCACGCGACCATCCCCTCGTCGCCGCAGAGAGCCTGGACGAGCTGGAGGCGCTGGTGGGCCCCCTGTTCGCGGCGGTGGCGGACCGCGGCGTGGTGGCGCCCACGTGGCCCCGCCACCCGTTCCCGTCGGAGCGCTGCCGCAAGCGCGCCTACTGCGTGCCCGTCAAGGACCTGCGCTCGCTCTCCATCGACTTCCCCATACCGGACACCAGCAGGGAGCACTACAGGAGCGGGGTGAGCCGGCCTCTACTTGCGGAGGGGCGGGGGGAGGGACACACACACACACACACACACACATGATGAAAAGAACAATGCGCTCGCAATGCGTTGCCGGCCCTCCGGAATATTACTTTCGTTAAATGCCGTTGCTTAATTACCAAAACGGGAGGGGGATAAACTGTTACACATACTTTGGGATGTCCGTCGGTGTGAAGATGAGCCGTTTAACTCGGCGGTTAGAGCGTCCGCCACGTATCCCGCAGGACGCAGGTTGAAAATCACGCGGCGGCGAAAAGCTGTTTGTCCGTTTCTCTACAAATTTTCAAAATTCATTTTAAGTGTCTGCACTGTAGAACCTTATTATCTTTTTGCATCATTCACTTGTATATTTTTGTTTTTAGTTACGGTAAAAAAATGCCTTGGGAAATAGCATCCAAGTCCGGAACAACTAAGGGTCACGCACTTTACCCGTATTGGAATCGAACCCATGACGGTGTAGAAGTTAATATATATAAATTTAGCAACAAGCTGCCATCAAGCATACGTGGAGTGTATTTTAAATAAGTAGTTTTTTTTAATTTGCCCTTTAGAATAATACTTTCCTGCGTTTTAACGACGTTTTACATACATAAATACCATGCGGACAAACACCCAGATGCGACCCACAGCTTTCTGTGACTATTTGTGCGACCCACAGCTTTCTGTGGGTCGCACAAATAGTTGTCTCGTGTAGGAATCTTCACCGGGTCATCAAAATTTATGTTATTAATGTGAATTATGTGTGCCTCAATTCCGCCTTTAGCCAGGCCACTACTTGTCGCACCTTCTGGGTCACGAGGGTCCGGGAAGCCTGCTGTCCGCCCTCAAGGCCAGGGGCTGGTGCAACAGGTGAGTCCACAAGATGCCTCTTGTCGATGTGACGATCCAATGATGTTTAATAATATAGATGACGCATGTCCATACTGCGCGATGTTTAAAAATTTCGCTTTACATTATATAACACATACACGTCAATGTGATATAACGTCAATGGTATAGAACTTGTACAGAAAGAGATAGCAGTCTATATAATTGCAATCTTATTAAATCAATTGGTGTAATTTGAGTGTTTGTATATATTATTATATGATATAATATTGGTGACGATCTGAACAGAAATAGATACGTGATTTCATAGGCCTGAAAGCGGACTAAAGTTATAGGAAGATAAGGAAGACGTCTCTATTACTACTCTATTACTATTACACAGTTAGTGTTAAGTGTTGAGGTCATGTTGCTTCATTATGTCCTGAGTGCGGGTCCGAAAACAAAGTACAAAATATTTCGTTCAACGTCTGTATATCTTATGTTTGGTGTCCTTACGGATATACATACGTCAAACAACGTCCAACCTCAGGGTTCATAATTTTGTTGGTGATTTTGGTGGTTCACTTGATTTTAAGTGAATACCGCCGCCCATGAACGTCTGCTACACCCGAGGGTTGCAGATGCGTTGACAACCCTTTGAAAATTGGGCTCCGGCTACCTCACTCACCAGACGAAACGCGAAAGTATTATACTCGTACTTCCGCTTTACGCCGGTCTTCTTTGGTGTCGTGGTCGCGTTCCGTTTGCGGGATAGCGAAGACCGTTCCGCGGCCCCACCACCGTAACCGGCACTCTTGCAGCCTGGCCGGCGGCACGAGGATTGCGGCTCGCGGGATCGCCTTCTTCGGGGTGCAGGTTGACCTCACCGAGGAGGGGGTCGACCACGTCGACGATATAGTCGGCCTAGTATTCCAGGTGAGGGCTGCCGGATCGGACCAGTGGTCCCCGGCCCATAAAACCGTGTTAAGGTATCCCGGTACCAGTGGCGGATTTGTAGTCTTGGCCGCCCTAGGCCCCAACTCATGTAGTAAGTTCCAGCCGCCCCTTTCTCAGCGCCCATCATATATCTTGTTATCATAAGTGAATTGTTTGTCACGATTGGCCGCCCCAAATATGTGGCCGCCCTAGGCTGCACATTCCTGTCTTAAAAAGCGTCTGGAATGACGCACGGGCTGACACTGGCAAGCAGTACGAAGTGGTCTCGAGCTGTTGCTAGATGATGAGGGAATCGGGAAAGTTCTTTCCTTCTCCAAGCAAGCCTCCAAGGACACCGGTGCGTTCCGTAGGAGAGCCCGGAGAACTTCCAAAGGTACAGAAGGTGGTCACCACGGTGGTTTTGGTGGGTAAGAAGCCCACGGCATGTGCTAACAGCTGCCATCTATTGCCGCACCCATGTCGACTCGATCGGTGAAAAGGCTTGGTAGAAATCGGCGTATATTAGGGGGACCGCTAGTCCAAAATAATACTATTAGCAAATTACTATTATTTTGAACTAGCGGCCCATCCCGGCTTCGATTGCAATTGCATTTTTACAGTCAATTCTTCAAGTAGATAAAGTTACTGTCTCGACTTCGAACTTTGCGTCTTCCAGTACATCTCGATGCTGCGCGAGGTGGGCGCCCAGCGCTGGGTGTGGGACGAGCAGCGCGAATTGTTGTCCACCGACTTCCGCTTCAAGGACGTCCAGGAGCCGCGAAGCCTCGCGGTCTACCACGTGCACCACCTGCTGGTATGCCGTCCATCCATCTTCGACCTTATCCCGTCTTCTTAGATTAAATGCTAACTCGGTGCCATCTTCGTGGTCATTACGCGACACTACGTGGTAGTACGCAACAGTCTTTTCTCTGTTGCACGATTGGGCAGTTCCGTCCGGGTAGGTGCCACGAGCCCACAGAAGACCGGCCTGAACTTGAGGTGTTATGCATCAGCATCATCATCATAGCCAAAAGACTTAACCCTAACCCTCCTAGAGACGTCGTCACCAAGTGTCGCTGCGGAAGTGTCATCGTGTGGTCTCATCGCTCCCCCCCCCGCCCCCCCTAATTCTCCTGGTGCATACACATGCCGTCAAGTCCAGCCCCTGATCGCGTCTGACCTGGACCCGCTCCCCCGGCAGGAGTTCCCGCCGCAAGACGTGCTGAGCGCCTACTACCTGCTGAGCGAGTGGAGGCCGGACCTCATCGAGGAGCTGCTCGGCCGCCTGGTGCCCTCCAACGTGCGTCTCGCCATTTTGGCCAAGTGAGTTCCTGTGCGGTGTATGATTGCCTTTTTTTGGTAGGTTTTGTGGTAGGGACACGGTGTCCCCGACACCACTAAATTCGTAAATCCTCCCCGAGATTATATTTGACACTTCACTAAAGTGAAAAGACCTTTCGGAGAAAACTATGTGATACTTCGCTAAGGTCAAAAGTCCTTCGCGAGAAGGTTTTATGAGACACGTCGCTAAAGTCCAACTCTCTCCCAAGAAGATTATGTGACACGTCACTTAAGTCAAACTCCTTTCCGAGAAGACTTTATGTAATAACTGTGGTATGGCCAAGCGACAGTCTTCACTGTTGCATGAACGGGTATGTACCACGACCCCACAGAAGACCGGCGTAAAGTAGACGTGTTACACTTCTGCGTTTCGTCTGGTGAGTGAGGTAGCCGGGGCCTTTGGACTTTATTTAAAGGTGGCAACGTATTTGCAACCCTACGGGTGTTGTAAATCTCCATGGGCGGCGGGTATTACTTACCTTCAGGTGAACCGCCAGCTCGTTTGCCACTTTTTCTCTTAAAAAACCTTACACTAAAGGCCAAAGTCCTTCCCGAGAAGGTTTGACGTGACACAACCTACCGCTAACAACCGCTGCTTGGTGGGAGCACGAGCTTGTATGCTTTAGTTAAGTTTTGGTCCTTCAAGTTGTATCAAACGATCTGTTCAACAGGAGTTTCGCCGACAAGTGCACGCAAGTCGAGCCCTGGTACGGCACCAAGTACCTGGAGGAGGACATCGAGGAGGTGAAGCTGAAGGTATTAAGCTGAGAGTTACATTCTGGGCCGGTGTTGTGCCTTGCCCAGGGAGTTTAAGGTTCGAGGGTATCGGCCTATACGTGTCCCACTGCTGGGCAAAGGCCTCCTCTGTAAAGTGGGTATCAGGGCGTAGTCAGCTTCGATTTTTTTTTATTATTATTTCGAACATATGCAGATAGCCTCACGATGTTTTTCGCGTGCTGATAAATCACTTAAAATTAACAATTTCATCAGTGTATTGACTTCATCTGAAGTATTTTCCAGTATTGCGGAATCGAACACCTCTGGTCCATGGTAGACACAAGCGGCACAAGAGATTTTTAAGGGCTTCAAGGTAAACTATTATACCTTTGAATATTTACTCAAGGTTGAGGAATGGTAACCTATATTTAAGTCAATAAAAGCCGCCTTTAAATGCAAATCTTTCGCAGGATTTCGAGAGCAAACGGAAAAGGTAGGGTTATGGTAGTTCGTGCTTAGGGTGGGCTATTGATTCGGAAGCAGGGTTGCCACAAGACGTCCCGATTGGCGTAGTGGCTATGAATGTGCTACTTGCGCCGGAGGCTGTATGCTCGAACCCCACTACTGGAAAAATGTTGTGCGATGAGCATAGTGTTTTTCCAGTGTTTATATGTGTATACTATTCATGTATTTATACACAAAAGAAAATTATGATTCGAGGAGTGGGGCAGCGCCCGCCCCATCGAGGAGCTGCACCTGCCGCCTCGCAACGAGTTCATCCCCTCCAGCTTCCAGCTGGAGACCTCGCCCGACGAGACCGCCGAGTCCAGGGCCCCGGTGATGGTCAAGGTTGGTCTTTTCACGCTAGCAAGTGGCAACTGAGCCGTGGAAGTTTGCCACGCCCGAAGGGTGGCAGATAGGTAGCCACCTTTTAATAAGGTGGGCCCCGCTACCTCAAGTGATACATATACAGCGTGTCGTTACCACCGCGACAATAAATGGACACACGTCTAACGCTACTTGCCAATAATCATAAAAAAATATTAATGTTAAAAAAAAAACATAATTAAAAGAAAATATTTTTCAAACAAACGAATTAAGTGAAAAAGAAACAAAATTTGTAACATCCCTATACAACTACAACTGACTGATTCATACATTCAGAGACTTTTTCATTTGTTGCCGCAGCGTCGCCTCCACAAGCCTCCTCCTTCTAACAGTATGTTTTGTCTCTTTTAAATTCATTCAACGAATTCATATGCTTCGTGACCTTTACAAATGAACTTTACGTTACAGTTTTATACGTAAGGGTGTTCTAAAATTCTTTGTTTTGGAAAATTTAATAACTCTGTAAATATTGATGTTTAAAGAATGTAGATTTTTGATACAATTTCAAAAAGTTATCCTCTATATGTGTGTTCATTTATTGTCGCGTTGGTAACGACACGCTGTATAAGATGTTACTTTACTTTTTTTGTAGATAAGTATGTAAGGAGTTGGACATGAGTTGTGCCTTTTGCTCGCAGGATACGCCGTTCATGCGGGTATGGTTCAAACGGGACGGCGAGTTCCTTTTGCCGAAGGCGTATATCACCCTGGACATGGTGAGGTGGGTGGTCTAATGGATAGACTTTCGCTCTTACGAACTAGCCGATATCGGGCATCCGAGCTAGAAGTGTGACGTATTTATCGTAACAGGCATGTCGTGATAACAGACTGTACCTGTTGCGAACAAACTCGAATAACAGTTGCCGTTCCACACAAATTGCTCCTTAACACGCTCTCACAAGCTTTTCTTTACTGTACTTAAAACGCTGCCTCAACCCTGATCACCCCCAGTTGCACCTAACATCGCCGCTGTCTAGGCACTGTCCAAGTAATTAACCCAGTCTCTCGTCATATCTTCTGTTCTTTTACACGTTGCCCATACTCTAGGACAACATTATCCTGTGTTAGGACGTTTCACAAACAAATATCGCGCCGACAAACACCCAGACGCGAAAGCCGTCTTTGGGTCACACAAATAGTTGTCCCGTGTGGGGATCGAACCCACGACCGCCGACGCCGAAGCCAATACCTTGGCAACTGCGCCACGGAGACATCAAAGTTCTCTTCGAATTCAACTCTTAACCGGTCAGCGCCTTACTAGCGCTTTGGCAGCGCTATCTCATTCCGGGCTTAGTGTTACCGCGTCTTGTTAGCCCTGTCCAGGGTTAGTGCTACTGAACAGTAGCCCACTGCTTATCCAGTCCCGTTAGACCAATACCGACCAGAGACCTGGCTCAGTGCTTCCTCGTCTGAGCCCTCCAGTGACTGTCCAATGCTACTACAGCAGCTCGCAATCAAGGCTGTTCTACTGTACCATCAGACTCAGGCCTCACTACGCGTCTAATGCCGACGACGTTTCACAGACTGGTATTCCACTGCATCCCCCAATCGGGGCTGTTCTACTATCCCATCAGATTCAGACCTCACTGCTCGTCCATCGCCGATCGGGGCTGCCCCACCTCCCTCTCACCCGCTCCAGTCTAGCCCAGTGTCAGTTGACCTCAGTGGTTCATCCCCCCCGCAGCCCGCTGGCGTACGCGGACCCGACCTGCTGCAACCTGACCTCCGTGCTGGTGCTGCTGCTGCGAGACTCGCTGCAGCAGTTCGCGTACGCGGCCGAGCTGGCCGGCCTGCGCTGGAGCGTGGCCAACGCCAAGTACGGGATCAACGTGAGTGCCCGGACCTCGGCGGGGCGGGACCGCCGCCTTTGCTAGTCGCCAACGCATGCAAGCCTCGGGTGCAGCAGATGTCCACGGGCGGCGGTTCACCTGACATCGGGTGAACCGCCTGCTCGCTTGGGAAATTTTCACATAAAAAAAAATAGTGACACACGGTAGTAACACGAGCTCACAGAAGGCAGGTGTAATACTTCCGCGTTTCGTATGGTGAGTGCGGTAGCCGGGCCCGCTTTGATAAAACGTGGCAACGCATCTACAATTACTGTGGTGCTACGCAACAGTCTCCGCTGTTGCACGAACCACCTTCTCAAGTTGTTATCACCACCTTCTCAAGTTTGTTTGTTTCTCAAGTTGTTACCACCTTCTCAAGTTTGCGGCACTTACCCGAACGGACCTGCCCATTCGTGCAACATCGAATACTGTTGCGTGATCCCATCACAGATATTTTTAATTGTATTTCCCGTAACATAGACTTGCAATTTGTTATTATTTTTTATAATTTCCATCGTCCTACCAAGAAAAGAGCCGTGATAGCTCAGTGTCCGGGCGCTCGCCTTTAATTCAATATACTCGAGCAACCCGAGTTCGATCCCCGGTGCCGGCACCAATGAAGTTTTTAACTTCAAGTGCTGACTTATCACGTGCTCCGCGGTGAAGGAAAACATCGTGAGGAAACCTGCATATTTTCGAAATAATAACAAAAAAAATATTTTTTGAAGATATGTGAAGTCCGCCAATCCGCAGTGGGGCCGCGTGGTGGACTATGCCCTGATACCCTCTGTATAGAGCAGACCTTTGCCCAGCAGTGGGACATGTATAGGCTGTTACTTTACTTTTTTACAAAGAAAATTACCAATAAATACTTCTAAACCGCGGCCCGTGAAGCAGAAATAGTACTTCACCAGACGAGTCTTCACTCTCGCTACAGCATAAATTGCTCTTCCGTTCTCTTCTTTCTTTTCTCGTCTTCTTCTCTCCCGTGCCCCCGCCGCAGGTGACGGTGGAGGGCTTCGACAACAAGCAGCACGTGCTGTTGGAGAAGATCATCGACAGCATGGTAAACTTCAGGGCCGACCCCAAGAGGTTCGCGATCATGAAGGAGAACCACGTGCGCGCGATAAAGAACTTCGAAGCGGAGCAGCCCTATCAGGTGATGTATCATCAGATCTCGATATACCTGTTGCAGAAACGATAGAGGTATATTAGGTAATTTCTCAGAATAAACACAAATTCATTCTACCCACAACTAGACTGAGTAATTTTTGTAGCGTACCACCAGCTCTCGATATACCTGTTGGAGAAACGAAAGAGATATATAAGGTCCTTTCTTTATATAAACACAAATATATTCTACCCACAACTAGACTGAGTAATTTTTGTAGCGTGCCACAAGCTCTCGATATACCTGTTGGAGAAACGAAAGAGGTATTAAGGTCCTTTGTTGGAATAAACACAAATTCGTTCTACCCACGACTAAACTGCGTAGAATAAGTATATCTTGTAGCGTATGTCTGTATCAGAAACAAAAGCGGTACATAAGAAAAGATAGAAACTTGCAATAGCTAACAACAAGTTACGTTATACAATTTACAGTTGAAAAAAAGAAACATTATTATTCAGTCTTCCTGTTGTCTTCTTTTATCTCACCATCTTCTACGGTTAATAGTCGATGTGTTATAAAACGTTTCGTTCTCACTTCTCTCCCAGCACGCGGTCTACCACCAAGCTCTCTGCCTATCCGACGTGGTGTGGACCCGAAGCCAACTCTTGGATGCAGCTAAAGGTCTGTTGTACATTTCTCCATCTTCTCTTATTCTATCTTCTCCTGACCGAATATTTTAGTGGTAACTATGGTACCCAGTATTGAATATAAATGTTTAAGCAATAGATTCTTATCGAAACCACTTGAATTTATATGAAAAAAGTTTATTGATGTATTGATCATGAACTATTCTTTCATTTTCACACAGTTTTGGGTAAAAATAAACACACATTTCTATCAATACGTGTAATATCTCCCACGAGTTTTGCAGCGATGTTTTTTATTAAATTTTTTATAATGCTAATCTCATCACCTAAGATTAAACATTAAAATTTGAAGGAAAAGTAGTATAGTGGTTAGAGCGTCTGCTTCGATTACCGCAACGGCGAAAAACTTATTACTTTCTTCTAAAAATTTTGATGTTACTTCAACTTGAGTAAAGTCACTTTATAAGTAACATATTTCTATCATATTATATAAAACTGCAAACACGACCAAATCAAAGAATATAATTTTTACCTTAATCGTGTCCGTAATTCTGACCATTGAATCGTTACCCATGCCTTTGACCCTGCTAGAGCGCCTAAAGAAGTATAACTGCAAAAAAAAAAGAAATTAGTCGCTCCGCGCAGAAGAAGTGAAACTTCGAGTGCCACGCATTCAATCTCGCTCTGTCTCTTTCTATTCCCCCGTCCCCAGGAGCGTTAAACGTTTAACGCAACCTTGTTGGTAGTTTTACGGTGGTAGGGCCACGCAGCAGCCTCGGCTGTTGCACGAATGGGCAGGCCCGTCCGGGTAAGTACGACCTCACAGAAGACCGGCGTAAAGTGGAAGTATAATACTTTCGCGTTTCGTCTGGTGAGTGAGGTGGCCGGAGCCCAATTTTCAAAAGGCCGTCAACGCATCTGCAAACCCTCGGGTGTAGCAGATGTCCATGGGCGGCGGTATTCACTCAAAATCAGGTGAACCGCCAGCTCGTTTGGCAACTTTTCACATAAGAAAGTTGCATTAGAAGTTTCACTTCGAAAAGTAATAATAATAACGCGACACCGTGATCCCGACTGCCTCCAGAGATAACCCTGGAGCAGCTGGACGACTTCGCGGCGAGGATGTTCAGGAGGGTCCACGTCGAGAGCCTCATGTTCGGCAACCTGAGCCGCGAGAGGGCGCTCTCAATCGCCGAGATGGTCGAGAGCAAGTGAGTGTCGAGAGCGCTGCCCATATACAGTGTGTCGTTACCATCGCGACAGTAAATGAACACACGTCTAACGCTACTTGCCAATAATCATCAAAAAATATTGACGTTAAACAAAATCCATAATTAAAAAAATATATTTTTCAAACAAACTAATTAAGTAAAAAAGAAACAAAATTTGTAACATCCTATACAACTCGCGCCACAGCGTCGTATTACAAGCCTCTCCTTCTAACAGTATGTTTTGTCTCATTTAAATTCATTCAACCCATTCATATGCTTTGTGACCTTTATAAATGAACTTTATGTTACGCTTTTATAGGTAAGGGTGTTCTAAAATTCTTTGTTTTGGAAAATTTAATAACTGTAAATATTGATGTTTAAACAATTTAAATGTTTAATACAACTTTGAAAAGTTATCCTCTATATGTGTGTTCATTTATTGTCGCGGTGGTAACGACACGGTGTATACGTCACAGACGACCAGCGCCGAAGAGTTCTTCGGTGCTGGTCGCCTGTGACGTGTGCTGGCCGACTGTACTCTGTGTACATTTGGACACAGAGTACAGTCGGCCCTTTGCCGCTTTGCGTTCGTGATTTTTTTTGGTTCCGCACCCAAAGGGCTAAAACGGGACCCTATTGCTAAGACTCCGCTGTCTGTCTGTCTGTCCGTCAGTCACCAGGCTGTATCTTGTGAACTGTGTTAGTTGGACAGTTTAAATTTTCATATATGATGTACTAACTGATGCCCGCGACTACGTCTGCTTAGAATAGGCTGAAGGCGTAACATTCAGACAGAAAGACAGATATACATAAACACATGTATATAAATTATAGTCTGTGTTATTCTGATGTATAAGCTATGTTTTTGTAAAGTTTCAATAAAATCCATTCAGTAGGATTTGCGTGAGAGAGTAACAAACATCCATACATGCAAACTCTCGTGTTTATACAATTAAGTTAGGATTTCCGCTGCCGCTGTAACAGCAAATACTATATAAAAAATATTTAAGTGGGGCTCTTATACAACAGGCATGATTTTAGCCGTTTTTGTTGATAATTGTACGGAGCCCTTCGTGTGCGAGTCCGACTCGCACTTGCCCGCTGTTTAATGTTTGCTAAGCTACCCGCGGCTCAAGATTTCGAGTAGTTGTCTTTTTTAGAAACAGGACGAAAGAATTGAGAACAGTCGAAATAGTCTGTGGCTTATATTTTAACTGGCGACCCGCCCCGGCTTCGCACGCCGCGGCATACTTAACGCAAAATGTTTAATGCTTCTCTCATCCCGTGTTGTTTATCAAAACACTGTTTTCTACGCATGTAAATTACTTATACCTAATAGCCCCCTTGGCACTAATATTGTGGCACTAGTATTTATGTGTATATAAAGTCCTTTTGTTTGTTTGTCTTTTTTGTGAAACGAGAAAAAACAACGTCAATACCCCCTGGCGAAGCTGCCAAGGTATTGGCATCGGCGCCGCGGTCGCGGGTTCGATTCCCGCACGGGACAACTGTTTGTGTTACGCACAGATGCTGTTCGGCCACGTGAAATTTACGTTTGCAATGGGCAATGGGCATGCAATGCTTCTCTTTAAAATGAAGAAGAACCGAAGGTGTGGAACGATTCTTCCTTTCATGCATATCTTTTTATTTTATTTTTTTTGTTTAAAAAACATAGCCCTTACTATAGGATAAATTTATCCTGTGTTGCAAGGACGTTTTACAAACATAAATTTCACGCGGACAAACACCCAGATGCGAAACAACTATCTGTGGGTCACACAAATAGTTGTTCCGTGCGGGGATCGAACCCACGACCCCCGACGCCGAAGCCAATACCTTGGCAACTGCGCCACGGAGTCATTCTTCCTTTCATGTATATCTAAAATACAGGATGTAGAAATAATGGCGACTTTAAAAAAAGGCGCGCTTACCTCTCTCAGTACACTTAATTATTATACTTCTATTATCAATTTGAACTATATTCACGCATTTATCGCGTTTTTTTTTTAATTTCATCTCGCGACGTTACTAATTATCGTCCAAATATCATATTAGTTGCCAAAACGATGTTTAAACCCTCCCAATTTACCAGAATGATCTTCTTTATGATCAGGATGATAAATTCAAAGAGTTTAACCATCCTTTCGACGACTCAACGTGTTTCTCTCGTCTTTGCAATAATTATTTGGATAGTTCTGTTGTGAAATGTCGATTCGTTTTGTTAGCCGCCTCATCTGTTGCTCCATCGCTTGTTCCTTCTCCATCCGCTACCATCTCTTTTCAGGATGCCGAGAGACGCGATCCCATTGCTCGCGCAGCACCTGATGCTGCCCAGGGAGGTGGAGATGGAGAAAGGTATCGGCCAGTCCGCCTCGAACCCACTTCGAAGACTTCGGTCATTAGCCTCCATGAGGATCTACCCTGTTAGAAGGTGGCTAGCGAGCTGCCGGTTCACCTGATGTTTAGTGATAATCGGCGCCCATTGACATTTGCAGCCACCTTTAATAAAGTGGGCCCCGACTACCTCATTCATCAGACGATACGCGGAAGTATAACGCTTCCACCTCACGCCGGTCTTCTGTGAGGTCGTGGTACTTACTCAGACGGACCTGCCCATTCTTGCAACAGCGAGCTGTTGCGTGGCTCCACCACAGGTATACAGTTTACATGATTTATATCATACAAAAAATATATTTTCAACTTGAGCTAGGAACATGATATACTCACTTTGGGCATGATTTAGGCCGCTTTGGGCACCCGTCAATTCGGTAACACGGTTATACTTAACCAGGCTTAAGACGAAAAACTTTTTTCGTTCCTTTTCCAACAAACTTTTATGTTTCATTATAAATGCAGTCACAGCTGTCGGCGCGGCATGTAGAAGCATTAAACACACTTATTGATTGTCGAAACGCTACCACCGGCTCGGAAGGGAAAAGTCACTGAGCTGATTGGAACCGGCGGAACATTTCTTTTTGACCACTATCCGTCGGCTCTGGAGCGGTCTGTTAGTTTCCATATAGCTATAATTTCGCTTCACCGCGGCTCATGAGAGTGGGAGCATAAGCCCTGATCCTTCAGGGTCCGGGTAGTAAGTGGCTGCAGAGTGAGCCCCCCACTCCTCAGGGTCCACACTTCAGTGGGAGTTGTGATAGAGTCATAGAGAGTGATGCGAAAATGAGTCTGGGAACGGATGCAGGTGGCTCAGGATCTTATTCTCAGGTCCGGCGTGGACTCGATGATGACGATGACCCCCCCCCCCCCCCCCCCCCCCCCGGTGCAGGGTCGTGGTACATGCGGTGCGCGCGCAACGAGGTGCACCGCTCGTCGTGCGCGTCGCTCTACTTCGCGTGCGGGCTGCGCGAGGCGAGGCGCAACGTGACGCTGGAGCTGCTCGCCCAGCTGCTGGCAGAGCCCTGCTTCAGCGTGCTCAGGACCAAGGTGGGGGGACACGTTTTTACGCAACCATCTCTAGTAAGAGACGCTCGTACTGTGGGTACTAGATAGCTGATAAACATACTTTCTTTTGTAAATTAATACATATTATACATATATAAACACCCAGACACTTTTCAGCAGTGGGGATCGAACTCACACCCTCGGGCGCAGGAGGCAGGTACATCATATAATAACTAGCTGGATTTCTACTTACAACTTACAGCCGATAGATTTATCTTACACCGCCATCTGTTAGAATCTTAGTCACGGATAGCTCTTTGTCATCTAATAAACAAATAATTTGCAATAACAAATATTGAGATCAATAATTAAGATAAAATCTAACCCTATCTCCCAAGTTGAACCGAATTATAAATGCTTACAAAATTTGATATAAATTGGTGAAGTAGGTTTCGGAGTTTATCGCGAACATACACCGTGACACGAAATTATATATATATATATATATATAAGATAATAATCCCCCTTTCACCCTAACCCTCGGCCGTTTGCTCTCCCTGGTCGAGGGCTTCCGTCTGGTTGTTCATCTATGTATGACGATGACTCCGTGACGCAGTTCCAAGGTATTAGCTTCGGCTTCGGGGATCGTGGGGTTCGATCCCCACACGGGACAACTATTTGTGTGACCCATAGATAGTTGTTTTGCATCTGGATGTTTGTCCGCGTGAAATTTATGTTTGTAAAACGTCCTTACAACACAGGATAATGTTATCTTAAAGTAAGGGCTATGTTTTTTAAAGGGAAGAGAAAGAAATGTATGTATTATATACAACATATTTATATGTATTTATTTTTAAACTTTAAAATCCTATTCATTTTTATTCATACACCCAACCAGACGAGAAAACAACTAAATATCCCCAAATAATAATAAAAAAATATCTGAATCTGGCTCACGAGGTGACCGGCATGTGTGGTGGTGTGTCGACCGAAATTATCCGGACAGTCGTGTCTTTTTATGTGAGAAAGTGGCAAAAGAGCTGGCGGTTAGCCTTATGTTAAGTGATAGCCGCCGCCCGTGGACATTTGCAGCACCCGTAGGGTCGCAGACGCGTCGATACCTCTTATGTCCGGTTCTTATATTCAACGAACGGCCGTAAGTAACATAACTTCGTGACTTTCAAAACGACTTGTAGATCAAAGGAACGCTAGTAACCCACTCTCCGTAGGTAATGCGACGGCTCGTAAGTATAGGAGCAAGGCGTACACGGCTATTATCTACAAGTCGTTATGAAAGTTACGAAGCTATGCAACTAACGGCCGTCCGTTGAATATAGGAACCGGGCATTAATAGAGCGGGCCCCGGCTGCCTCGCTCACCAGACGAAATGCAGGAGTGCAACACTTCCATCTCACGCCGGTCTTCTGTAAGGCCGTGCCATTTCCACGGACTCTTGAAAAATAAAGGGTGTTCTTAGTATTTGCTGTTATAACGGCAACAGAAATACACCATCTGTGAAAATTTCAACTGCCTTAGTATCACGGTTCACGGGATACGGAGGCAAAGCCCAGTGAGAGACAGACAGACAGATAGGAACACTAAAATTGAGATGTAACGAGAGAAAGACACTAAAATATTATCAACTAGCGACCCGTCCCGTCTTCGCACGGGTGGCCACATCGCATTAGAAAACCTCTAAAATTATCTTAGTCTTTTTCTATCATACATATAAACCTTCCACATGAATCACTTTATCCATTAAAGAAAACTGCATTAAGATCCGTTGCGCAGTTTTATAGATGTAAGCATATACAGGATGATTTTTATACGAATTACGCATTAATTGAGCATTTCATAATTTAGAATAAAATATTAATATTTTATTTGACAAGAAATATTTTGTTTATGTGAAAAGTTGCCAAACGAGCAGACGGTTCACCTGATGTTAAGTGAATACCGCCGCCCGTGGACATCCGCTACACCCTTGGTTTAGCAGATGCGTTGACAACCTTTTTGGAAATCGGCCGGAGGGCCACCCCACTCACCAGACGAAACGCGAAAGTACTTTACTTCCACTTTACGCCGGTCTTCTGTGACGTCGTGGTACTCACCCGGACGAGCCTGCCCGTTCGTGCAACAGCCGAGGCTGCTGCGTGGCTCCACCACCGCTGACCAATACCCAATCAAATAACCAGAAAAATATCAATTCAAGTTCATCGCCGTCGTCTATAAAATCACCCTGTAACAGACAGACAGACAGCGGGACGACTTTGTTTTGTACTATGTAGCGATGATGACTGCAGGAGCAACTGGGCTACATAGTGTTCAGCGGGGTGCGCCGCTCCAACGGCGTGCAGGGGATGCGGATCATCGTGCAGAGCGATCGCCACCCACGCTACCTGGAGGAGAGGATCGAGGCCTTCCTGCAGAGCGCCCGGGTTCGAATCCGACACACACACACACACACACGCACACACGGCCTGTGCCGAATAGGCATTGGAACAGAGGCGCCGTCCGTTGATCACGCGATGTTCTTTACCTTTTTTTAACCAGCCCTCCTCCCTCTCGGTGATGCGTGGTGAGGTTTAAGACGTCCCCCCCCCCAAATCGCGTGTATTTTTAGTACGCACGGAGAATCTTAATAAATTTCAGAACTCTATCTATAAATACAGTTTTAGAGTGTAATCAGATTTTTTTTTTAGAAAAGAAGGTGTTTTAGAAAGAAATCGCGCATATCTATCCGTAATATATTTAACAAAAATGAAATACGACTTCCAAAAAAATGATTCCCATCTATTTATCGTTAGGTAAAATAAAACTACACGATTAAAAGTCACGGCCAGTACCGTATATAACATAATGGCATAAAAATTGTTTTTATCAATCACTTTTTTTACTTTCCATCTTTACATCATTACTACACCCCCCCCCCCCCCATCCCTGTGATAAATCGTGATTTTCGCCACAAACCCCTTACCCCTTTCGAGTTTCACATAATTAATGGACAACCCCGAAGAACAGAATGTTTAACGAGACTCTGCTTGTGAGTTTCTCGCCGGCTCCTTTCCGGAAAGGTCTAGCTTAGCGGGACCGGTGTCGGTTTGTTTGAGGTAATGTAATAAGGGCTTAAATGGAATCTATATCGATTGGGAAAACTTTGACTTCGAACCTCGAAACTCTTTTTAATGTGAAAATGTCGCATGTGAACCGTCGGTTCACCCGATGTTAAGTGATAACCGCCGCCCGTGGACGTTTGCAACACCAGTACGGTTGCAAACGCGTTGCCACCTCATAAAGTGGGCTCCGGCCACCTCACTCGCCGGACGAGACGCAGACGTGTAACGCTTCCACTGCACGCCGGTCTCTTACTTGCCCGGACGGAGCTGCCCATCCGTGCAACAGCGAACACAGTTGCGGGGTCCTACCGCAGTGGAACGCCATCAGACGAAGGGTCCCCTGTCCCCAGGAGTACCTGGAGGGGATGTCCCCCGAGGAGTTCCTGAAGCACCGCTCTGCCCTGGCGGCGCAGCGCCTCGAGACGCCCAAGAGGATGGCCGTGCGCGCGGGACAGATCTGGAACGAGATCTCCGCACAGGTCTCTTTCTCTTTCTCTTTCTCTTTCTCTTTCTCTTTCTCTTTCTCTTTCTCTTTCTCTTTCTCTTTCCTCCCCTCGGTTTTGAGGAGCTCCCCTATGCACCGCCGCGGGCCAGGGGCCATTTGTCCGAATCGAGATCGATGCCCGGCCCCCATATCCAACGAACGGCCGTCAGTTACATAGCTTCGCGGCTTCCACGACGGCCTGTAGATTAAAGGCTTGTACGCCCGGTTCCTATATTAACAAAACGAGCCGTTGCATTGCCGACGGAAAGTGAGTTCCCTTATTCTACAGTTCGTTATGAAAGTTACTTACTTAAGCTATGTAACTCACGGCCGTTCGTTGAATATAGGAGCCGGGCGTAAAGAAACTCACCGACGGGCCGATAAATGTACGAAAGAGCGAATGTTAAGTTGCCGACGGATGGTCTGACCGAAGCATCTACCATGACAGAGGCCCTTAGGGGAAAGCAACCTTAGGGTTGAATAGGTACCGGCCTAGGTGAAGGCTCATGACAACCTGAGAGAAACTTACGTCTTCTTGATTATTGATGGCATCAAACGCTGACTCCGCGGCGCCGTTGCTGAATTACTGGGTCCTATCCCGCGCAAGACGACCGTTTGTGTGACGCGCTTGCGATTTTTTCCTTTTAAAAATTTGTTTGTATGCTGGAAAGGATATAACAATAGATGGCGCCAAGCTTTGCTTCAAATGCTAAGAAAACAATGTAGAAGAATGCGTTAAGATTTTCGTCGGTGTGGCAATCAGCCGTTTAGCTCAGTGGCTAGAGCGTCAGGCCGCGAATGCCGAAGACGTGGGTTCGATTCCCACAGCGGCGACGATCTTTTCGTACTTTTTCCACATGTTTTAACCGCTTGCAATTGTTTCGGGTCCGGGTGTTCGTCCGCGTGTACTTTAACCACAGTCAGGGCTGTGCATTTTAAAATCGATGACCCCGTGGCACAGTTGCCAAGGTATTGGCTTCGGCGTCGGGGGTCGTGGGTTCGATTCCCACACGGGACAACTATTTGTGTGACCCACAGGTAGTTGTTTCGCATCTGGGTGTTTGTCCGCGTGATATTTATGTTTGTAAAACGTCCCTACAACACAGGATAATGTTATCCTAAAGTAAGGGCAATGTTTTAAAAGACAAAAATACAAAATACAAATACAAAAGGATAGAAAACATGGGCACTAGATAACTGATGAACATACTTAAACATACTTTTCTTTTGTAAATAAATACATATCATTCATATATAAACACCTAGATTAGTGATTCTCAACCTTTTTTTTGTTGCGGCACATATTTAAATATTTCAAAATTTGGCGGCACACAAAGAAAAAGATAAAAATTATTTACTTACTACAACACACTGCACAAATAGTTTATGACAAAAAATTTAAATATACGAAATAAACTAATATATACTACAATAATAACTAAACGTTTATTAAGGGATTAATTACAAGCTAATAATAAAAATATTTTTAATGCGAAATTTGAGCTTGATGTTTTTTGATAATTTCATTTATATTTGGTCGTAAAAAAAAAATGACAATGCTACTCTCATATCGTCTTCTACATTAAACAATCTTGATCTTTTTTTAGTTTTAATGTTCGCTAATGCCAAAAAATATTTTTCTTTTTAAATGATATAATTTAATAATATTAACATTATTATATATTTGCAAAATTTGGCGGCACACAAAAGTGCCGCGGCACAGTGGTTGAGAATCACTGACCTAACCACTAGAAAAACACTGTTCATCGCACAATATTTTTCCAGTAGTGGGGATCGAACCCACAGCATCTGGCGAAGGAGCTCCATAGGCAGCTGCATTACCCACTACGCCATTCGAAATAATTCATTCGTGTGAATGAACGACGGCTGTATGAAGCGAACGTGTGAACGGTGACCGGTTTCGTTCATTCGCAGATGTACAACTTCGACCGGGCGCGGGTGGAGGTGGAGCAGCTGAACACCGTCACCAAGGAGGAGCTGATCCAGTTCTACATGGTCTGTGGACCCCGGAAGCGGGGGGACTATCGCAGGGCTCCAAGCTGACTTGGGTTCAAGTATCAACTGTGGTAGGGCCGCGCAACGATGTGAGCGGTCGGGTCCGCCCGGGGTACGACCTTCTGCGTTCCGTCTGCCGAGTGAGGTAGCCGGGGCCCACATTATTAAGAGGTGGCAACGCGTCTGCAACCCTACGGGATTGCAAATGTTCACGCGCGGCGGTTGCCACTTAACGTCTGGTGGACCGTCAGCTCGATTGGCATCTCCTCGTATTCACAGGAAAACTAACGGCCTCGTCGGGTGCAGAAATCTTCTCGTCGCTTAAAAGACCCTTATAACGTCTTATAACGTATTTAAAACGTCCTTGCAAAGTAAAGTTGTCCTAGAATGAGGGCAATGCGTTTTAGAAAAAATAATAAAAAAGAAATTAATCCGTCTATCAAATGGAACAAAACAAAATTCGCGACTTCGATGTGTATTTGGAAGGATTTCAGATTGCGGTGCGAGTGAGAGGGCAATACTCACATCGCACTCACCCATTCTCATTTTGCGTACTGTACAATGCGATATGCAAAAGGATTTCCAATCAATATCTCTGTAGATATAGATTCTGTGGTAATGGGTTCGATTACCCAACGGAATTAATGTTTGCCTTAACATTTATTCCAGTTCCCAAAGTTGGCTAACAATTTGGCTAGAGTAAATGATGACGCATTGGCTCAGCGGTCCCTCGCCGGCCGCCGTTGGGCGTCGCGTCGCGGTTTCGATCCCCGTGAAAGCGATACGACCGTTAAGTGTAGTGGGTTCGATTCCGTGCGTACGATTCCAGAGGCACATCGGCGCTGGTTCGCCGGAGCGGCAGAAGCTGAGCGTGCACGTGCTCTCCACGGCGGAGGGGGGCGCCGGGGCGGGGGGTGGGGCGGAGGAGGGGGACGGGCATGAGGAGGATACCACGCCAGAGGGGGAGGGGACCCAGCCACGGGTGGGGACCCTCAACAGCCTCACACTAGAACTAGCAGGCCTCATTTTGGTTTCGTCGCAGGACACATAAGCTTACGGACGGACGGCTGAATGGCGCAGTTGCCAAGATATCGGCTGCGGCCGATCGGGTCGCGGGTTCGATTCCCGCACGCGTCTCACGGCTTGTTGCGGGTCTGGGTGTTTGTTCGCAAGGGGGGCGGGGGGGGGGGGGGGGGGGTGTCGACGTCGAGCCGTGATAAATGAGGGCAGGAGAAAGGCGTTGAAGTGTTACACTCCTGAGTCACGTCCGGTGATAGTTTTTTCGCATCTGGGTGTTTGTCCACGTGATATTTGTGTATGTAAAACGTCCTTACAACAAAATATAATGCTATTCTACAGTAAGGGATATAATTTTCACAAAAAAGGAAGATAATCATAAATATTTTTTTTAAATAAATATTTTAGACTTTACACAACGTACTAGTCCCAAACTAAGCAACGCTTGCACTATGGGTGCTAGATAAATGATAAACACACTTAAACATTATTTTCTTTTGTAAATAAATACATATCATAAATATATAAACAATCAGACACTAGAAAACACTATGTTTATCATACAATATATTTCCAGTAATGGGGATCGAACCCACACCTATCGCAGGAAGCAGGTACGCTACACGCCACTGAGGTCGTCAAAGTATGATATTATACAATAAGTATAAGTAGACGACCCGAATGGCGTTGTGGGTAGTGTACCTGCCTCCTGCGACAGAGGGTGTGGGTTCGATCCCCACTACTGGAAAAATATTGTGAACATAGTGTTTTTCTAGTGTCTGGGTGTTTATATATCTATAATATGTATTTATTTACAAAAGAAAAGGATGTTTAATTATGTATATCAGTTGTCTAATACCCATAGTACAAGCGTTGCTTTGCGTTTGGGACTAGAGAAGAATGTTGTGTAAAAATGTGTCCTAAAATATTTATATTTATTTATATTTATCTAACACAGGCCGTTCCTTCACAGCCGGTGAAGATCACGGACCTGCTGGAATTCAAATCCAGACGGAGGCTGTACCCCCTCGCGGAGCCCTTCCTCAGCATACCCCGCAAGGGGTCCCACTGCAAGCTGTAATCGACCCTGTCCACTGATCTTAGTTGTAAGCGATGAAGTACGACCTCTCCGCTGTACCCTTAAGGGGCCGTCCGTTAACCACGCGAGGCTCGAGGGGGGGGGGGGGGCGCGGAATATCTCGGGGGGGGGGGGCGGTGGTGTTAGTAAGATCACGTGTGTCTATTTTTACGTGAAACGTGCGATTTTTACGTCTAAATAAATTAGATTACACTTTATACCTTCGTTCAAATATGATATTTTACTAATGTTACGATTACTTGTGGGCACTGAAAAATACGGGAAGGGGGGGGAAAAACATCACGCGATGAATGGACGGCGCTTAAGGTGGAAAATCGATTGGGGAACAGAAACGCCTGTTAAACATCCCGCCTACCCCACTACGGGCATAAACGATGGTACATTACGATGTCTAGTCCTAGTTAGCCGCTGACACGAGCAACCAGTACTGGCTCCAGCCAGTTGCGTAGACAGCACAGTGAGCCAGTGCACATAATATTCCACTTTTTTAGTATTCAAATTTTCAATAATAATCCTATTTCTAATATTCGACTAGTATTCGTACTACACTTAAGCGATAAATATTATGTAGGCTGTACATAATAAAAAAAAAATGAATCTTTACATTATTAATTTTATTTTTAGTGCCAGTATCCGATCAAGATGAAAATCAAAAGATTTTTTTGTCAATTTCCCTCCAAATATATGTCACCCAATAAAACGATGCAATGGAAGTTGGCCGAAGCATAATAAACTTGTAACTTTAAAATTTAATATAATTATATATATAGTTGGTGTTCAAAATTCCGTTTATAGTTCGCTGGCCAGACACTGAGTCAAATCCTGTCTTCGTTAGCGAAATCTCTGTAATAAAAAGTTTTATTCGGACTCGCACACGAAGGGTTCCGTACCGTTATCTATATATAAAAACGCACAAAAAATCATCTCTGTTGTATGGGCCCAATTAAATATTTTTTTATTCTGTCTTTTCGTATTTGTTGTTATAGCGGCAACAGAGATACGTAATCTGTGAAAATTTCAACTGTCTAACTGTCACGGTTCATGACGTACAGCCTGGTGACAGACGGACAGACAGACAGCGGGGTCTTTAGGTACCGAACCCTAAAAGACTATAGAATGCAATTAAAAAATCAAATTTTTTTAATATACATTCCTTATAAAAGTTAATGTAGCTCAAAATTAATCATTACTCAATAAATAAATATAAAATAATAAAAAAATAACCGAAACTTGTGGCACAAACGTAAAAGTTAAATCCTAAAACTGAACTAACCTCAATTCATAAATACCAATATTTGTTTCTACTTGACAAGGCTGAATATACTGCTCTTGTCAAGCAGTTTTTGTTCAGGTCTTGTCATAGGAATGTCGAAAAAGACGAAATATATCGATATTTATAAAAAATATTAATATCGGCCTCGATATATCGAAGAGAAAACTTCGACATATTGGATATGTCCTAAAAACCCCTTTGGCCAAAAAAAAAGCCGGATTCGAATTTGAGAAAAATATCGTTTTTGATACGATTTTCGATATTGAACACTTTGTATTAGTATATCGGATCCAAATATTATATCGACTGAAAATATCGATACATAGAATCAAAAATATCGATATATCGATATTTTTTCGACATCCCTACAGTGTCACTGTGGTTGCCGAAAGCCATTTGACAGTTGATTAGTTAACTTCTACTTCGGAATGAAGACTTGTACCTTTTGTAGGTCCGCAGATATCGAAGGTTTTAATTTATTAAGAGTAATAAAGGGAATCGTTCTTACAGTGTTTGATTGTGTTAATTTTTGTTTTTAAAAATAAAACGGAGATTCAGTTCAGTTGTTTTTCTTAAACCTTTTCAATCTCTTCCCTCCCACTCGTCAAAAATTATCGCATTTTTACAAGCTTTTATTAAACTTTCAATGCATGCATGTTGGTCTGAGCGGAATATCTCAACTGATTTTTCTTTAATGTCAAAAGTTGCCAAACGAGCAGACGGTTCACCTGATGGTAAGTGAATACCGCCGCCCATGGACATCTGCTACACCCGAGGGTTACAGATGCGTTGACAACCTTTTGAAAATTGGGCTCCGGCTAGCTCACTCACCAGTCGAAACGCGAAATTATTTGTCATACTTCCACTTTACGCTGGTCTGGTGAGGTCGTGGTACTCACCCGGACGGGCCTGCCCGTTCGTGCAACAGCCGAGGCTGCTGCGTGGCCCTACCACCCTATGGCCCTACCATCCTATGGCCCTACCACCCTGTGGCCCTACCACCCTGTGGCCCTACCACCCTGTGGCCCTACCACCCTGTGGCCCTACCACCCTGTGGCCCTACCACCCTATGGCCCTACCATCCTATGGCCCTACCACCCTGTGGTTTTAACCCTGTGGCCCTACCACCCTGTGGCCCTACCACCCTGTGGCCCTACCACCCTGTGGCCCTACCACCCTGTGGCCCTACCACCCTGTGGCCCTACCACCCTGTGGCCCTACCACCCTGTGGCCCTACCACCCTGTGGCCCTACCACCCTGTGGCCCTACCACCCTGTGGCCCTACCACCCTGTGGCCCTACCACCCTGTGGCCCTACCACCCCGTGGCCCTACCACCCTGTGGCCCTACCACCCTGTGGCCCTACCACCCTGTGGCCCTACCACCCTGTGGCCCTACCACCCTGTGGCCCTACCACCCTGTGGCCCTACCACCCTGTGGCCCTACCACCCTGTGGCCCTACCACCCTGTGGCCCTACCACCCTGTGGCCCTACCACCCTGTGGCCCTACCACCCTGTGGCCCTACCACCCTGTGGCCCTACCACCCTGTGGCCCTACCACCCTGTGGCCCTACCACCCTGTGGCCCTACCACCCTGTGGCCCTACCACCCTGTGGCCCTACCACCCTGTGGCCCTACCACCCTGTGGCCCTACCACCCTGTGGCCCTACCACCCTGTGGCCCTACCACCCTGTGGCCCTACCACCGTAGAACTGAATTTTAAATCGTAAATCTAACCAATTGCACTTTTATCGAACTCCAGATCGAATAATTATCCTCGATCTTAAACCGTTGTCGGCGTCCATGCAAATAAATATGAAACTGCTAAACTAATATAATGAAGACGATACAGAACAAATCGAAAAGTTGCAATTTTAATGGCAGAATAAATGCAATTTATATGATTGCGAACTTGGGTATCGAATTTCAAAGGTCAGTAGGGGCGGCAAAAATTGAACAGCCTATTGGCGGCAAATTCGTAAATCCCTCACTGAATAACAGTCTATACGTTTCCCACTGCTGGGCAAGGGCTCATCCGTGCAGAGGATATTAGGCTATAGTCCATTAGAAACAGAAATTAATATTGATGTACCTGTCACACTCGCAATATTAACGATAGAAATTTAAACCACGTTTAACAAATATCATATAAAATGCTGGAAAATTTCCTACAAAATTACAGTGAAATTAAAAAGAAAAAACGGCCACGTGTGAGTCGAACTCACGCACAAAGGGTTCAGTACCATATTTATAAAAACGGCAAAAAATCTTTCTTATAGACTTAAATATTTTTTATTATATTTGTTATAGTGGAAACAGAAATACATCATTTGTGAAAATTTCAACTATTTTTTTTTATCACGGCTCATGTGATACAATACGCGTGGTGACAGACAGACGTCGGACTCAGTAATAGGATCCCGTTTTACCCTTTAGGTACGGAACCCTAAAAATGGCGGCAAATTTATAAATCCACCACTGTGTATGCCATAGATGATGCATATACAGCGTGTCTTTACCATCGCGACAGTAAATGAACACACATAGAGGATAACTTTTTAAAATTGTATTAAACATTTACATTCTTTAAACATCAATATTTACCGAGTTATCAAATTTTCCAAAACAAAGAATTTTAGAACATCCTTACGTATAAAACTTTAATATAAAGTTCATTTGTAAAGGTCACAAAGCATATGAAAGGGTTGAATGAATTTAAAAGAGACAAAACATACTGTATGAAGGAGACGCTTGTAATGCGGCGCTGTGGCAACGAATGAAAAAGTCTCTGAATGTATGAATCAGTCAGATGTAGTTGTATAGGATGTTACAAATTTTGTTTCTTTTTTACTTAATTAAGTTGTTTGAAAAATATATTTTTGTAATTATGGATGTTTTTTAACGTTAATATTTTTTTATGATTATTGGCAAGGAGCGTCAGACGTGTGTTCATTTATTGTCGCGGTGGTAAAGACACGCTATGTAATGAAAACAGTGTATACGCTGTATGCTGGAAAAAGATGTTCAATTACCAGAATGGCGCTGCCGTACTGCGGCGTGAACTTAGCTGTTTTTGTCTGAGTGAAGTGTGTAGAGTTCAAGTGAATTTGAAAATTTTCGTGACTAAATGTTGATGTTTAAAGAATGTAAATGTTCTTTAAACATCAATATTTATCGAGACATTAAATTTTACGTAACAAAAATTTTTAGAACAGCCTTACGTATAAAACTGTAACGTAAACTTCATTGGTAAAGGTCACAAAGCATATGAATGGGTTGAATGAATAGACGAGATAAAACATATTGTTAGAAGGAGAGATTTGTAATGCGACGCTGTGGCAACGAATGAAAAAGTCTCGGAATGTATGAATCAGTCAGATGTAGTTGTATAGGATGTTACAAAAATTTTTTTTAGTTTTGTTGAAAAACATTTTTATATAGTTTTGGATTTTTTTAACGCTTATATTTTTTTATGATTATTGGCAAGTAGTATTGGACGTGTGTTTATTTATTGTCGCGGTGGTAAAGAAACGTTGTATAGTATAATACGGAAATTGGTATTAATCCATCACATGGTACCAATGTCTATGGGCAGTTATTATTTCCAAAATATTCAGCTTTCTTTAAATCAACGCTTAAAATCGTAATATACATGGGCGCCGGCAATGGAGTTTGAACCCGGATAAGTACATTACACTAAATTAAAACCGACCGCTGGTCACTGAGCTAACACGGCTCTCTCAGCTATTTAATACTTAATTTTAATTTAAACATGGACTCATGGGTATTTGCTTTCATCTTGAGTGCAGAGACTTGCACAAAAAAATAAAAATGGATCCTAAATTTTAAAGAAGGCGACCTCGCTCGTTACTGCCCCAATTTTCGAAAACTTGGATGGAGCCCAATTTTCAAAAGGTTTTCAACGCATTTGGAACCCCCGGATGCGGCAGATGTCCATGGGCGGCGGTATTCACTTAACGTCAGGTGAACCGCTTGCTCGCTTGGCAACTTTTCACATAAAAAAAAGAATTTCATATCGATTATCAAAATTTATCAAAACAAACCTTTCACACGTAATTAAATTTGCAGAAATTCTTCAACATTATTATTATTTTTAATTGTAGATAAATTAGGTTCAAAATTTCTTTGACTCAAACTGATTTCGTTTGGTTCGTAACAAATACTGAAAAAGAGAATAAAAAAAAATCAGTGGGACTTTCATACAACAGACATGGTTTTTAACTTTTTATAGATAATGGTACAGAGCCCTTTGAGTGCGGCAATGAATCCCGCCAAGCAGGCGACCTATGTCACCCAAGATTATAGTCGACTAGCTGCTGCCCGCGACTACATCTGCGTAGAATAGGCTGAATACATGAATTATGTATATTAAATTATAGCCTATGTCTTATT
The DNA here is from genome assembly GCA_933534255.1 of Iphiclides podalirius. Taxonomy (NCBI): domain Eukaryota; kingdom Metazoa; phylum Arthropoda; class Insecta; order Lepidoptera; family Papilionidae; genus Iphiclides; species Iphiclides podalirius. The sequence continues at coordinate 653,059 of OW152841.1, read as the reverse complement.
CTGGTATAAGCTATATTATTGTAAAGTTTCATTAAAATCCATTTAGTAGTATTTGCGTGAAAGAGTAACATACATCCATACATACAAACTTTCGCATTTATAATATTAGTAAGGATAGTATTATCTTATTCAACACTAGCTGTCCCCCGCTTGTTTCTTCTCTCCTTTAAGTGAAAACATAGGTTTCGGATAAATAATTACATACTTATCCGAAACCTCACATTTGATGACTCCGTGGCGCTGTCGCCAAGGTATTGGCTTCAGTGTTGGGGGTCGTGGGTTCGATTCCCACACGGGACAACTATTTGTGCGACCCACAGGATAGTTGTTTCGCATCTGGATGTTTGTCCACGTGAAATTTATGTATGTCAAACGTCCTTACAACACAGTATAATGTTATCCTAAAGTAAGGGCAATGTTTTTCAATAAAAAAAAAAAAAAAACTTATCATATGCTAAAACCTCCAAAACACGCTGCATCTTAAGGTATAAGAATAACCGAACAAAATAAAAGGCTCGAAAGATTTACCAGAAGACCAGAGCGAAGTGGAAGTGTTATTCTTTCGCGATTCGTCTTGAGAGTGAGGTAGCCACGGAGCACTTTTTTATTTCTGCAACCGTAACGTGTTGTGCATGTCCACGGGCGGCATGACGTTAAAAGTCGACGAAAATTATTGGGTGAGAACCCACATGGCGTGTGCGCCAAAAAGTATTAATTTTTGCACCCCGTTTTTTGACGGGCCATAATCATTGACTACTTCTGCGATTTGTCTAGTGAGTGAGGTAGCCGGGGCCAATTAAATTAAAATATGGCAACACACCTGCAACTCTACAGTATTACAAATGGCCATGAGCGGCGGCTATCACTTAACATCAGATCAACATTCAGCTCGTTTGCCACCTTCTAACATTAAAAAAAAACTTTAGTCCTCTATAGGGCGAAGAGGCTTGCCTCCCGTTTGGACATCATCGTATGGACTAAACGTGGTCATCATCATCTCTGTCGGCTTAAATAATAACTATCTCTAACATATACGTATTAAATTCTGTACAAAGAAATAAATAATGACGTCAGCGCCAGGCTCCATTGAATGCTCTCCGCTGTCGTATTTTATTTTCTTTATTATGGCGGTAAATCCCGCCAAAATGGCCGCCGTGCGTCAAACGTCAAGCGCAGAGTTCATTTATTGAACGCGACCCGAGTCTCCATTTTAGTCACGTTTAAGAACAGCCGAATGAAAATACCGGACGGGTGAAATTTCAGCAGGCCGCTACTTAGATGTAGGGAACAAACAAAAATTTGGGAAAAAATCATTTATTAATTTTTTTTATGTCAGAAAGTGGAAAGCTAGCGGTCCACACCTGATATAAGTGATAACCGCCGCCCATGAACATTTGCAACACCCGTAGGGTAGCAAATGCGTTGCCACCTTTGAGTAACGGCCCCAAAATCAAGCTAATACAAGTCCATAGTTTTATTAACGAGAATCAAAACCGACTTCAAATATCTCGCTCTGTATTCATTTTATAATTGATCTTCAGGAGTTCCCCAAGCATCCCTGAAGCCCAAGATCCGATACCAATTAAGTTAATATGGGGCCACATGGGAAGCACCAGCTTTCATATAAAAAAAGAAACATCAAAATTGATTCGATCGGTCGGTTGAAAATAACGTCCTTTGTTTTCAGTAGACACAAATCAAGCACCGTTTCTATACATAGTTTGTTTGTTTCGAGTATGAATTATTTGTGACGGTAAATAAAGATTTCAAAAAGTAAAATATATACCGGAACATCGTCTCGTAACGTGATTGGGTCATGTTATACATAAAAAGTCAGCCTTTTATTTGAGGTTAAATATTTTAGGCTAAAGTTTTACTATAATTAATTACAATGCGCTTGTTATCTCTCCACGCCGCAAAGGGCTGGACGTGAAGATTGATGGATAACCCATATAACCAATATAACCAATACTGCTGTACAGCAAAAATTTACTTTATTTTTTTAAGAATAACACCATGCTGGAAGTCCGCTTTTAAAAACTTATACATTCAAGACATTTAATTGTACATTTTGTAGATAAATTATTAAAAATTTCGGCGCTGCGGAGTTCGGTTTCGCGCCCAGATGCTATGCCAACTAAGACTTCGCCGTCGAAGGTCGTGGGTTCGATTCCCACATGGATGAAATATTCGGGTGACTCACAGTCAATTGTTCCGCATCTGGGCGATTGCTCCCAAGGAGGGTCGACGGCAGGCAGACGACTGGTGGTAAAAAACCCACTTACAACATGAGTTTTTTCTATGTGAAAAGTTGCCAAACGAGCAGACGGTTCGCCTGATGGTAAGTGAATACCGCCGCCCATGGACATCTGCTACACCCGAGCGTTGCAGAGGCATTGACAACGTTTTGAAAATTGGGCTCCGGCTACCTCACTCACCAGACGAAACACGAAAGTATTTGTCATACTTCCACTTTACGCTGGTCTTCTGTGAGGTCGTGGTACTTACCCGGACGGGCCTGCCTATTTGTGCAACAGCCGAGAGTGCTGCGTGGCCCTACCAACGTTATGATGGCGTGCCGTCCCCACCTAGTAGGGATAAGGGCAGGAGGGTGATGACGGTGATAATTTTCTTTGTATGAATAAGCATACATTTTTCATTTAACACGAGTGTCATCAACAGGTAATAGTAACATCTGTTTATTTCGCTTTAATAAGATTAATGCCCGGTTCTTACATTCAACGAAGGGCCGTTAGTTACATAGTTTCGTAACTTTCATAACGACTTGTAGATAAAAGGCGTGTACATCCGGTTGCTATATTAACAAAACTAGGCGTTTTCCTTACGAGCCGTTGCATTACCTACGGAAAGTAGTGTTCCTTTAATCTACAAGTCGTTATGAAAGTTACGAAGCTATGTAACTAACGGCCGTTCGTTGAATATAGGAACCGGGCATTAAGTGACACCTGCAACAGCACGTGTACTGATGACGTCACCTCGATAAGCCGGTGTTCACCATAGGGCAACACATTTTTCTGCTCAGTGACGGTTGTCCGTTTTTCTCTTTCGAGTCCTATATTCCGCATTCCACCAGTTAATAATGGGATGATTTAATTCAATAGCTTAAAATAGTGTTTGATACCGCGACCCCGACACTAGTTTCATTTCCCCGGCTTCGCGCGAGAAAACAATTCCTATTTACTCACTTAAAATTTTTAGCTTATCATCATGATTATAGAAATAGCTTTTAAGCTTTTTCTTCAAAAATATTTCACCAAAAACATTTCATATTTATATATAAATTGTTGTACAGAAAATATTCAATGCTATCTTGAAATCGACTTCAAAAAGGATGAGGTTTTCAATTCAGTTGCATTTTTTTTACGTTTGTTACCTCAAAACTAGGTCATTTATGATAAATAGATAATGTATAGTGAGTGAGATTAAAGTCGGTTTTTTTTTGTCAGTAAAAATTTGCTTGTAACTTTTTTTTTAAATATGTCCCTTACTTTAGTTAGCATAGCATTATCCTGTGTTGTAAGGACGTTTTACAAACATAAATTTCACGCGGACAAACACCCAGATCGGAAACAACTATCTGTGGGTCGCACAAATAGTCGTCCCGTGTGGGAATCGAGCCCACGACCAACGAAGCCAATACCTTGGCAACTGCGCCACAGATTTATCGTATTAAATTGTTGCATAAATTATACAACACATGGATTCATAATATATCAAGCAAGGGTGTTAATATTTTCCCGCCAATACAATTGTCACAGCTATAAAAAAGAAATTGAGAAAAATGCAATGGTGACTTTCTGCCGAATCAATTACGTAGTACTGTAAAAATATTGCTGCTAAAAATATGTAAATACTGTATTTATAATATATTATGTTTTTAATTAAATGAAAATTTTCATATAAATTAGCAATACCCAGAGCGCATTGTAAAATATACGTAAAGAACAAATAAAATAAAAGTGGAAAACATTCAAAGTAAAATTTTGGGTCGGGAACTTTCGCGAAGTAACGCAAAACAACTTAACTGAGTCTCTCCAGAATATTCGATGTTAGGTTTAGGAAGGCATATAGAAGGGATAAAACAAAACTATCATCAATTAAAAATTATACAAAAATGTACGAAAAGTTATTCACCGGCGCGGGAATCGAACCCTCGTCTTCCGGAATCGCTATATTAACTGTTATTAACAGCGTTAAAAATATATATTTTAACAGATTAATTTTTATCTTGATATTGGTTTAAAATGTACTAGTGAGCAATAACAGGTACGAGTAAGGTTTGTATTCGAACTTCGGACCAAAGGACCACTAACTTTGAACGGCTTACCCGTGGGGTGGTCACAACGCGGCGCGAGAATCGAACCGGCTCTCTCCACGTGCCAACCCCTCTACTCCGGTGTGTATGTCTGTCTCTCTCCCACATCGCGTCTGTGTGCGTCGCCCTTTGGTGTAACAAGGGCCCGTGAAAGGTGTTTACTTGTGTGTGCAATACAGGTATACAGATTGTGATGCCAGTACAGGAATTTATGGCCGTATTTCGGGTGATTGTCGGGTTTTTTTTTTCGCGTTTTTTACGTTTCAATATTGTAATGTTGCTAGTTTATTTATATGGCAGTATAAAATGAAAAAAAAAATAATAATGCATGCGTTTGCAAAATGCGGTCTGTCCTTCTATTAATAATGAAAAATAAAAAAGATTACAGAAGAAATCAAATTACGCGTGATGCAACATTAGATGTAATAGAATGCTTTTGATTTAATTTTAAGATTTTTCCTGCATCGTTCGTTTGGTGTTGGAAATACCTTTATTGGATGTATAAATTATATTCTCATTACGAGTAAGCGTGGAGATTTCTTAATGTAAATAAATATATGAAATGTGAAACCATTTGAATTCTGTTTAAACTTTCATATATTGTTTAGGGTCATGTTAAGGATTTCATAATCTGGGGTTTAACATCAGCTCTTGCTGACCTTTACGGGGGTCCTAAGGATTTAAAGTTCACGACTTTAGATTACAGTCGAACCTTGATAAGTGAGAATCACTGCATATTTGTTAAATTGCTTAAAATATAAACAGTACATATGCAGTGATAAACATGTATGTAGTGTTTTGGATTTTATATGTATTGCGTTAGAATTTGACATAGATGATTACTCAAAAATAAACTTAAAAAATATATGTTTTTCATAAATGTCTATACATTTAATAATATAAACGAGACTTTGAAAACTAGCACTGATTGAAATATAAGAATAATTCATAAATTCGCATATTGATATTAACATAAAATCAATAATCGCTTATAGAGGTCCAGGCAATTAGCAGTCTTAGTAATAAAGGTCCACGAGTGAAAGACTACTTAATTTTTGTGATTACGGTTTGCCACTTGTAGAGTACAATACAGTTTTAGGTGGTCAAAATGACGGGTCCTGGCAAATAACTCACTTAAAGAAAACTCCCTGGTAAGATTGGGTTGTATTGTTTATATTAATTAAAACCCGGCTTATTTCGGGAGATCGCGCCTCCGTTAGCTGGCAACCCGGGCAGCGGCTAGCGCCCTACGATTCAAAATTCCGCTAGTCAGTCCGTGTCGGAACCGCGCATTGAACGCGTGTCCTGTGCTCCTTTGTGTGTCCGCCCGTGTGTTTTGTGATTGTTTATCCGTGTGCCGGCCGGAGGAACCGCAGAGCCACCACCGCATCTTGCAGACGGTAACACTGGCTTACGTTTATTTGACCTTTAGAAAGCGCTGCCGATTAAAAACTGGTACGGGTCCGAATTACGAGGCAGCACGCTATGTTTTGGTCCCCCAAGCGACTCCAGCGTGATACCTTAGTTCGGTTTGTACGCGAAAGTCTTGTGTAGTTTGAATGGACTCCGTTATCGGTATGTGGTCGATTTAACAGTTAAATTGGTCCGATTAACAGACCTCAAGCGGTTCTGTATCGGCGGCAACTTGTGGTACTCGTACATTTCTGTGTATGGTTTGTTAGTATTGCAGGCGGCAGCTTTTAGTGATTTTTCGGGTTTTATATCTCGTATTATGCTGTCAATGGAATTGGGCTTTAACTGTTAAGTGTCTTTGATTAATACCAGAGCCGGGTCCGAAATATCGTGGAACTTTTGTTTCCATAATAGGTTTTGGTTTCGTAGGCGAAATAATTGCGGTGGTATCTCGTGATATTATGTTTCCGGGAACGCTTTACTTAACCATATTTTCTGTTGAATTGCTTCATCTATTTTACGTTACATGTATTGACAAATTTGCTATTCTAGTCCCCTTATACTGCCCGACGTAATATGTGCGCTTATAAACGCCCTTTGGTCTATATAGTGCTTTTTGCCGTAACCGGTTTCTGGTTATGCTATGATCTCTTGTTAGTTTAACACTAACGCTCGGTTTCTCAAACACTGATTATTGTAGAAATTAACAAATCAGCTGTCAATAGAGTCAATAGTGTTTAAGAAACCGGGCGTAAGACTTGCAGCTCTTCGTAAGGTTTGAATGCGATTCTCTCGTCTGTTTATTTGTGATGTTTTCTTTGCTAGTTTAAAGTAAAGGCTCTTTGTCCGGGCGCTCGCCTTTAATTCAATATACTCGAGCAACCTGGGTTCGATCCCCGGTGCCGGCGCCAATGAAGTTTTTAACATTAAGTGCTGACTTATCACGAGCTCAGCGGTGAAGGAAGACATAGCGAGGAAACCTGCATATAATCGAAATATTTGCAAAGAAAAAAAATCGAAGATAATTGTGTGTAGTCCGCCAATTTTTGGCCTGTGCCCTCTGTAGAGGAGTCCTTTGCCCAGCAGTGGGTCACGTATAGGTTGTTGCTTCACAATATTACCTCGTTATTAATACCGGTTTCGATTGACGCGTTTAGGTTTGAAGTGTTTTCTTGTTTCAATAAAACTTCTTAGTCACAGCGGGAGGCTGAAATAAAAATTGTATAGCGATAGATTTAGTTAACTGGTCATCGTAGATTCCTAAATTTCAATGTTAATTTGTCGTAATGTCTAATCTTAAGTGCAGAGATTAACACTATAAAAATTTAAAATTTCCACGCAAAGAAAACTATTTAAACTATTGCATTGTCATGGGTCTTTGACGAGTGTGCAAAGTTTGATTCAAATCTGATCGTTCCAAGTGGGGCGAAATCACGTTTAAAGATTCCGTTAAATACATATACATACATGCAGGTAAAACTAATATAAAAGCGTGTTGAAAAGATTATTGTTTGTGTGCTGGAAAGGATATAACAATGGATGCGACAAGCATTGCGTCAAATGTTAAAAACAAAGCAGATAAAGACGTTAAGATTTTCGCCGGTGTGGCAATCAGCCGTTTAGCTCAGTGGCTAAAGCGTCAGGCCGCGAATGCCGAAGACGTGGGTTCGATTCCTACAGCGGCGACAATCTTTTCGTACTTTTTATTGTTTAACAAAAACTCAGAGATTTTTCTCAGCAGTTAGTCCCACTTATACACGTGTTTAGACTTGCTGACTGCGTGCGTATCGAGACCTACCAATGCTAGTCAGTGGTAGTTAATGGTAGTTAGTGCTAATTGGGACGCTGTTCGGCCGTTAGGATAACTGATTGCCAGTGGGCAATTAATTTGTACCGTTGATGGACGATTTCACGCACGTGTCATTGACGCGCGCGTTTCTTTTCAAACCGCTTTAAAAAACCGGCCAAGTGCGAGTTGGAATCGCTCACGAAGGGTTACGTACCATTATAATAGTTTGCTGTACGGGAGCCCCCTTAAATATTTTGTATTTTATTCTCGTTTCTAGTATTGCTTGTTATGGCGGCAACGGAAATAGGTACAAAAAATATTTCGGTTCAGTATGTATTACCATTTTATTATAATTAATTTTATAACAATATATTGATGGGAGAAATTCGATAAAATAAATTCAATTTTAGAAATGCTTGGCGGGCCGTATAAATATGTTTAGGGGCCGCAAGCGGCACGCTATCCGCGGGTTGCTCATCCATGGTCTAGAGTTATCGGTTTGTCTTTTATTTAATAAGTAACTAGCGACCCGACCCGGCTTCGCACGGGCGCAATGTATTATACATTGCACCCGTGCGTATCCTTCCTCTTGAATCACTCACAGCGGGATGACTTTGTTTTATATTATTTGATTTTATTGATGACTCCGTGGCGCAGTTGCCAAGGTATCGGCTTCGGCGTCGCGGGTCGTGGGCTCGATTCCCACACGAGACAACAATTTGTGCGACCCACAGATAGTTGTTTCGCATCTGGGTGTTTGTCCGCGTGAAATTTATGTTTGTAAAACGTCCCTACAACACAGGATAATGTTATCCTAAAGTAAGGGCAATGTGTTTTTAAAAAAAAAAACTAAAACTAAAAAACTATTATGTAGTGACATAAAAAGACACACAATGAAGTGGTAAGTCGCGAACTTATGTAATTATTTATGTGAAATTCGACGTTTCAAAAGAACGCGCAAGCGTCTATTTGAATAAAGATATTTTGGATTTGAAGAAATTTTGTTTTTAATTTTTTTATCCACAAAACATAAGATCTTATTTTTAAAGTTGTTTTTCTGATTCCGTCTGTCTATCTTTGGGTGTATTTAGATGATTTCTCGGAAGCTGATGGATGTTGCTCGATTACGAATGTAACGAAATTGCACGTTTTTTAGGGTTCCGTAAAATGGTAAAAATGGTGTCTGTCCGTCTGTCACCAGTCTGTATCAAATGAACCGTGTTAAAACTTTTTTATTCTTTTTTTTTAATATTTGCTGTTGTAGCGGCAACAGAAATACATCATCTTTGAAAATTTTAACTGTCTAATTATCACGGGTGATGAGATACAGCGTCATAGACAGACAGCAAAGTCTTAGTAATAATTCAATTGTTTCTCCATAACAGTATCAGAATAATTTGTTTTGTTTGTTTTTTTTCTTTTGTTCCATATAATGTAGTAATTTCTATAGTGTTATTTTCTGTTTGATTAAATTATAGTTTAACTGTATTTTATATAGCTTGTGTGGTGCAATGTAACTTACGATGAAATAAATAAATAAATAAATAAATAAAATAAAATATAGACATATAGACCTAGCTTAGTGACTAGAGCGACCAAGCGTGTTATTTGGAACCTAAATTCGAGTCTTCGTAGCTTTAGAAAATGCAGGTACAAAAAGGACAAGGGTTGAAAATAAAAATTAATTGACGTCTTGATATTCCGCGAATATTGTACATATTAAATGAAACTAGTATACAGATTTTATCGCGTTATTATTTTGTTTTTAAATTCCCGACGTTTCGACCCCTTTCCAGCGTTCATGGTCACGTCTTGATGTCATAGTTAACCCCGGCTACCGTCTTTCTTTCTGGTCGTTTTCATCATGTCTGATGAACGTGGTTGGCGGTCGTCGTTCTAGCACGAATGAGATCTCTCCATCGATTCCGGTCCATCGCGGTCCTAACCATATCGTAGAAATTCGGAGACGGTTCTGTGTCCTTGAGCTGGTCAGTCCATCGTGCTGGAGATCGGCCACGTGATCTTTTGCCTTCAGTGTTTCCAACAACGATCAACCTTTCCAAGCTTTCGTCTCCTCTTCTCATTGTGGCCAAAGTAACTAAGGAACCATTGCTCGCAGATTGTGGACAGTCGCGTCTTGATGTTGAGCTCCGACATTCGCAGCATACGCCTCCAACACCACATCTCAAAGGCATCAATCCGCTGTCTCTCTCTACTCTTGACAGTCCACGTTTCGGCTCAATATATAAAAATCGAAAACACCAGGGCTCGTACTAAACGCATTTTGGTGTTTTTGGAGATTCCGCGATTTTTCCATATTTTATTAAGCCTGGTCATAGCATCCTTTCCCATCCCAATGCGTCTTTTTATCTCCGGAGTACAGTTTCCATCCTTACATATCTTCGACCCCAGGTATATAAAGTCGTCCACAGTGTTTATCCCGTAACTTTTGTGAGTGCCAAACAAAAGGCCGGCGCGATCCACGACCATTAACTTTGTCTTGCTACGATTGATTGCAAGACCAAGTTTACCGCTTTCGGCCTCTAATCTATTTACGAGCTCTTGCATGTCAGACACTGAGGATGCCAACAATACAGTGTCGTCAGCATATCTTAGGTTACTAATTCTCTTCCCGCCAACACCAAAGCCCTTGTCCCATCCGTAAAGCGTATTGCGGATTATATACTCGCCATAGATATTGAATAACATATATAGGCGACAATATACATCCTTGTCGAACTCCTTTTTTTTTTTCTTTTCCGGCTACCGTCAATTGTTTTGTTTATTTTTACTCCGATCCTCGCAGGCTTATAGTTTCTTGAGGTCTAGCAGTGCTGGTGTGCTTGGCTTTAATTTCATAAATAATGGGATCCCAAGCAGATGATAATAAAAATTAAATATAAAAGATCGTCATTCCATTAACAGTACACTCAAATCAAAACTGGTGCTATCTAAGCACAAGTCGTCGCTTTGTCGGTAAGTCGTTTTACGGTGGTAGGGCCACGCAGCAGCCTCGGCTGTTGCACGAATGGCCAGGCCCGTCCGGGTAAGTACCACGACCTCACAGAAGACCAGCGTAAAGTGACAGTATGACAAATACTTTCGCGTTTCGTCTGGTGAGTGAGGTAGCCGGAGCCCAATTTTCAAAAGGTTGTCAACGCATCTGTAACCCTCGGGTGTGGCAGATGTCCATGGGCGGCGGTATTTACTTAACATCAGGTAAACCGTCTGCTCGTTTGACAACTTTTCGCATAAAAAAAAAAAGTGTATAAAGGCGGCGATTTTTCACCGACTTCAAAAAAGGAGGAGGTTTCTCAATTCGACCGTATATATATTTTTTTTTTTATGTGTGTTCGTGGATAACTTCGTCGTTTATGAACCGAATCGGATCTGATGATGGCATCCCAGAGAAATCGAGGGCCATCATTGAATGGTGTAGGTATTAACAATGTTTTTAGTTTTCTGATTGAAGTCGATTTTTTTTTTGTTAAAAATTATCCTTGTTTTGTAATAAGACGGCAAGCGAGCAGGCGGTTCACTTGATGTTAAGTGATAACCGTTAACAATTCGATAGTCAAGTTGTGTGGCAATAATCCACGCAAAATCAGCTCTAAATACACACGTACGAATTTGAGTGACTGCCATTTTAATATTAGTCAGTGCTTGGAAGTAGGAATCAGAATAGAAAAAAAAACTCCTAAAAAATCCCTAAAAAAACTACTATAAATAAATATTTCAGTACACAACGAAATTTATAATAATAATAATAAATATTCTTTATTGCACACCAAAATGAAATATACAAACAAAACCTTAAAGTTTAAATGATATGTACAATGGGCGCCCTTATTACTAAAAGTAATTTCTTCCAGGCAACCTTTGGATGGATTGGAATAAATTTGGATGGATTGAAATTTATGTTTGTAAAACGTCCTTAATACAGATGATGTCCTCCTAAAGTAAGGGAAATATTTAAAAAATTAAAAATAATAATAAAAATAGTTAACATATTATAAATAAATACTACTAGAAAAATAACATTTTCATCACACAATATTTTTAAAGTAGCGAAAGCATCGAACCCGCACTCTCTGACGCAAGAGTGGTCCACTACCCGCTACGCCAATGGGTCGTCAAACTGTTATTTATTTTTATTTTTATTTCATTTTATTTATCATGTTGCTTCTGCTGTATATTTCTCGTGGTTAAAGCTACGCTGGGTGGGTCATCGTTAACGCCTCGTTCCACCAATTACTGGCTTCTAATTGATGGACTAGAAAGTAAGGGACCGGTTTATAATTATGTAAGGAGAAATGGATGGTCGAGAGATGTTTTATTTAAATGAACATCGTCTAGATTTCATGCAGTACGTTGGCAAACACAAAATTAGGTTATTAATATTTCATTTGGCAACACTGGTCTAGAGAGACCGACACCTAAAACAATTTAAAAGCCCGTTCGGTTGTCGGTTGCGGACAGTTGGCGTTTTGTAATGACAGACGTAACACGTCTTGAGTTGCTTCGAGCATGTGAATTGGCTGACAAACGAGCTGGCGGTTCACCTGATGCTAAGATCACCGCCGTCCGTGGACATTTGCTACACCCGAAGGGTTGCGAATGCGTTGCCACCTTTAAATAAATTGGGCCCTGGCTACCTCACTCACCAGACGAAACGCAGAAGTGTAACACTTCTACTTCACGCCGGTCTTCTGTGAGGTCGTGGTACTTACCCGGACGGACCTGCCCATTCGTGCAACAATGAGAACTGTTGCGTGGCCCTACCACAGTAAAAATAAAAAAAGAATAGAAATTATTTTAGGACACATTTTTACACAACATTCTCTAGTCCCAAACTAAGCAAAGCTTGTACTATGGGTACTAGAAAACTGATAGACATACTTAAACATACTTTTCTTTTGTAAATAAATACATATTATACATATATTAACACCCAGATACTAGAAAAATACTATGTTCATCACACAATATTTATCCAGTAGTGGGGATCGAACCCACACCCTCTGGCGCAGGAGGCAGGTTCACTACCCACAACGCCATTCGGGTCGTCAAATTGATACGAACGGTGATATAATAATATAAGTGTACAGTACCTGGACAACTTTTGCGTTTCGTCCGACGAGTGAGGTAACCGGGGCTCACTTTTGAAGTTCGACAACGCATCTGCGACCACACAGGTGTTGTATAGATTCACAGGAAACGGTAATCACTTAATATCAAGTGAACCGCAGGTAACCTTATCGTAAACATAATATAAGAAGCTGAGGATCCGTATTTAACACGTATTTATAACAATTCCTATTTATTTAAATTAATTTCCTTGCGTGCAATAAAGTTCAATCAATTTCTAATTCTGGCTCTGTCCGCTTTAATACGAGACAGATTGAACCAGTTCTCAATGACCTTTTATGGTTTTATAATTTTATACCACTCTTTTATAATTTTATACCACCACGATCATTCTTTTATACTTTAAAATTGATGAGTTTTACAGCCATATAGGTACCTACCAATCATCATTTCCTCAATTACGGGATATACTTGTATTGGTTTCACCTAATTGCTAGTTGTAATTGACATTGTATTTTTGTGTAGATCAAATCAAACTATTTCAATGCCAGTTGAAGCAATCATGACAAATAACAGAACAAGTTAAAAAAGTTTCGACCGGTTATGATTTAATTGGCAATTAGTTTCAATCGATTTCATTATAATGTACTTATTTATTTCTAGTTATTGACATTGCGTAACGTAATAAAAACCGGCCAAGTGCGAGTCGGATTCGCCCACGAATCGTTATCTATAAAAAGCAAAAAATCTTGATTGTTCTATGGGAGCCCCACTTAAATATTTTTTATTCTGTTTTTTAGTTTATTGTTATAGCGGCAGTAGAAAAACATCATCTGTGGAAACTTCAACTGCATACCACGGTTTAGGGTCCCGTTCCACCCTTTGGGTACGGAACCCTAGAAATATAATTTAAATTTTGATTAAATTACCCAAATGAAATAATATGTTATACCCGATCCCACTGCCGATCGGCGGACTTTACGTGTCTTCGAAATAATTATACAGCGTGTCGTTACCGCCGCGACAATAAATGAACACACATATAGACGATAACTTTTTAAAATTGTATTAAATATTTACATTCTTTAAACATCAATATTTACCGAGTTATTAAATTTTCTAAAACAAACAATTTTAGAACACCCTTACGTATAAAACTGAAACGTAAAGTTCATTTGTAAAGATCACAAAGCATATGAATGGGTTGAATGAATTTAAAAGAGACAAAACATACTGTTAGAAGGAGAGGCATGTAATGCGACGCTGTGGCGCGAGTTGTATAGGATGTTAAAAATGTTGTTTCTTTTTTACTAAATTAGTTTGTTTGAAAAATATTTTTTTTTAAGTATGGATTTTGTTTAACGTTAATATTTTTTTATGATTATTGGAAAGTAGCATTTGACGTGTGTTAATTTACTGTCGCGATGGTAACGACACGCTGTATATTTTTTCTATTATTCACAAAGTATGCAGGTCTGCTCAAGATGTTTTCTTTCGATGTGATAAGTCGACATTTAAAATAACAATTTCATGCTAACGACAAACATCCAGACACTAGGAAAACACCATGTTCATCACACAATATTCTTCCAGTAGTGGGGATCGAACCCACACCCTCTGGCGCAGGAGGCAGGTTTACTAACCACTACGCCAATCGCCTTATAAAGTTACCGGCAATTACTTTTGCCTGCTTTATAATAACATAGTCCGATTAAACGAGTTAATGTTGGCTCTTGTAATTAAGGACTTAATTGCTCTCACAGACGCAATTAAGTCTAAAGATTGTACGTGCCCGAGTTGCGGGGCTGACGTTACAAATGCGAAGATTCCGTTCTTACTTCCTAACGTCACGACGGCTGAACGGATTTGTATGAAATTTTGAAATGGAGATAGCTTAACACTTCAAACAGGAAACTGAAACATTTTTAGATAATACCTGTAACATTTGAGGATTGCCCTCGATTTATTTCCCGGGTTTCCTTATCATGCTACCATCCTTGGGATATCTCCTCGCCAACAAAAAAAGAATCATCAAAATCGGTTCATAAATGACGAAGTTATCCCCGAACACAGATAAAAAAAACAAAAAAATAAACGGTCGAATTGAGAAACCTCCTTTGCCGTTTTTGAAGTCGGCTTAAAAAGAGAAAGCTGTTATAGAATCGAACCCGTAAGCGTTAGTGAACCGCCGCTGAGCCTAAACGCGCGTTAACCAACGAACATTCCCACACGGATCTTATCGAATGGTATATACACCCAGTAAGTACATACATCGCGTGTGATAACAAATATTTGCCCTGATAAGAACGTTCCAATTTCGTGGTGACCTTGCGGTTCAGTGACCGACTCAAACGCCGCGCGAGGGTTCGATCCCGTGTCGAGAAAATATTTGAGATATTGGGTGTAGATTAAATATAGTTGAACATCGACATTTGAGTCTAAATATTTCGTTCATAAATTGTCGAAAGATTTTTCTCGGCGCAGCGTGATTCGAACTAACGTCTTCAGGTTAACAAACTAAGTTAATAGGCCGATGCTCACTGCGCCAAAAGAAATTTTTTTTCAACCATACAACTACAAAAACATATTTTATTATACGAGTATGTCATCTCGAGTGCATCATATAGGTAACTAAAAATAAAATTAATCAAAAAAATTATGGGTTCATCAAAGACATCTCTTTCTTCAATATAGGTAGTAAACCTGTCATCCCAACTGTAACTGTTGCTTGCACTTACTTTAAGGTTTGTCCACCTTTGTCCTTCGGAGTTTGAATCCTAGATATTAAGTCCGATGCTCGCCAAGCCACTGCCGTCCAGTCAACTACAATTCGATTATATACTTTAATCGTACCATTTTAAAGCCTGAAAGGATTTTCCAACACAACTAGTGTTACGTGCAGTTTTATAAAAAAAATCGAAAAACAGTTCTAACTAAAAGTGAATCACAAAAATGAAGACTTTCCGACTTATTTTTTTAAGATTCAATATTCATAGACCAAGGCAGGAAAAGGCGCGAAGGCTGACTGACATCTTGACAGTTAACATCCCATCCTTCAAATATGACGTTTTGACTGTCATCGATACTAAAAAAAAATTGAAGATTCTGTCCGCGATTTCTACATCAATGTAAAGAGTTCTACTTAAAAACGAGACCTAATCGTTTTAAGTAGAACTCTTCCTTTAAGAACTTTTCCTTCCTACCTTTTCCTTTAAATTGGTTTATTTTTCTTTTGTTTTATATCGCCATAGTTTTTTTGTATGTACAGATTTTGTTTTGTTTTCTTTGCTCTTGTGTGTATTATTTTATTTTTTCGAAATTTCTTTTAATTTTGTTAAATTTTTGTTGTGTGCGTCCTTTTTTGGTAAATAAATTTATTTTCTTTCTTTCTTTCTTTCTTATCGCAAATTACCACTTTTAGAATTTTTATACATCTGACCGTATGAAACTTTTCGATTTAGCTCCAAAACGGATTTCCATGAGATTTTTTACATATAAAACGAAAATTTCGACATCGTACGGATTTCGATGAAAATTATAGGGTTTTAAACAACTATATGGCCGGCTCGTAGGGGCCATAATAGTGTGGGACGTCCCACCACTAGATGGAGTGACGACCTGTGCAAATGTGCGGGAAGTCGATGGATGCAGGTGGGTCAGGATCGTGCTTCGTGGCGGTCTGTGGCGGAGGCCTATGTTCAGCTGTGGACTCAAACAGGCTGGTATGATGATGAAACAACGATATTGACTTTCAATTGTGAATTTTTGTAGATTAATGAGCAAAAACTATCAGCGCTGCGGGATTCGAACCTGCATCGTATTACAAACTAAACTAAGCAGCCGTTGACGTCACAGCGTGAAAATCTTAACATCTATCGATGTTAGTTCTATTGCATTAGAAAAAATTACAATTTAAAGTTTCACCTTGGGGTTTTTCGATTCACCTGATGTCAAGCAATAACCGCCGCCCATGGACATTTGCGAAACCCGTAGCGTTGCAAACGTGTTGCCACTCACCAGACGAATCGCAGAAGTGTAAGTCTTCTACTTTACGCCGGTCTTCTGTGGGGTCGTGGTAATTTCGTGGACGGACCTGCCCATTGGCACAACAGCGAACAGTGAAAAACAGTGAAAACTGTTGCGTGGCCCTACCATAATCAAAGAGCAGTAGTGCAGAGACTAGCACTAAAAATAAAATAAAAAAAATAAAACTATCTTGACATCAATTTTCGTGTATGTTATATGTCAATATTTCAGAGGTTCTGACATATTTTTAAGCGACTTCAAAAAAGAAGGAGGTTTCTCAATTCGACCGTATATATTTTTAGTTTTTTTCTGTGTGTTCGCGGATAACTTCGTCGTTTATGATCCGATTTTGATGATTGTTTTTTTGTCGGAAAGGAGATATCCCAAGGGTGGTACGATGATAAGGAAACTCGGATCTGATGATGGCATCCCAGAGAAATCGAGGACAATCTTCAAATGTATAGAGGTTGACAATGTTTTATTAGTTTCCTGATTAAAGAATTTATACCACCGCAAAGTGCCCTTCATATCAGGAATTGTGAAGGTGTACCTATCAACTAGACAGTCGCTCTGGGCGGTATCGAATCCTGGACCGGACTACCGGCAGCGTTCAATATTGCTTCGCGAGCTAAGGAACGAGACGCGCCAATGTCAATCGAATTTCATCCGTTAAATTTCCCGTCTAGACTGAATAAAGACGGCGGAACAGAGGAAATATGTAAGTTTAAATATAGCGTTGGTTTCGAATAAAGAGTTCATTATCGGGTAGTATGCGTCTCACTCTTATGAAGGCATCATAAAACCCACTCGATGACCACTCAGTACTTTGGGATTTAAGGTTAGGCACCACCCGCGTCATATCCCATTTGGACACGTCAAATTAAAATCGTTCTTTGAACAGTGATACTGTAAGACAGAAAATGTCATACAGCTTATTGTCAGCTTTGAATTATGTTATGTTACAACACAAGACAATAAAGTAAAGTAAAGTGACAGCCTATACATATCCCACTGCTGGGCATAGGCCTATTACATTGGACAACACGAGACAATACAATAATAATACAAACAATATATATAATACATACATAATACAACATAAGACAATAAAGTAAAGTAAAGTGACAGCCTACGTATCCCACTGCTGGGCATAGGTCTATAAAAAGAAGACTAAATTTTTTCTTTGTCTTATATTCGTTATAAATCTTAACCTACTGAAATCACTGCATAAAGATTACACTAATGGCTGGCATTTTTATATAGTTTTTGTTTAGCTAACTATACTAATCCGTTACGTTATAATAACAATTTATTTTGAATTTTTTTATGACCGACTTTATTCAAATAACGTTCAAACTTCAGATATACGTAAATAGACCGGAGTTAACCTGAATAGACTTCAAATAGACGTTAATAGATCACAGAATACCCAAATAGTCCTTAGTAGACCGGAGTGAAGTTTCATATGACGGTAAAAATAGTCTTATTGTTTATGCCGTTGCCAAGAAAACAATTCAGACGTGAGGCGGCTGCCCAATATGCGGTTCACACGGGACGATTGCACGCTTAATCGATAATTTATGCAGATTGGATGCATGCCCATCACTATTTGTATTGGCTATCGGCGGCTCGCAGCGCGGCGTACCTCGCCGCGTGCCAGGGTAGTGATGTCCATTCACCTCGTCGATAAATATTCAATTTTAGTTCGTGGACGAAAATTCTCTCATAAATATTAGTTTTTATGCGAAACAAATTTCCTTCCAAACTGGCATATATTTTTTTAACTTTTACTTAAATATTATTATGATTTATTTCAAGTTACTAAGACTCATAAACATCCACATTTAAAATAACATTTTATCATATTATAAAACAAAAAGAAAAAAAATCACAATTATTACAAATTAAACATTACAAACATAAAATACAACATACAAAAATATTCATCCAAACGAGGCCCACTTACCTTAGTCTCTGTCTTACGTTACATACAGAACCATTTGTAACAATCGGTTAGGTAATGAATGAATGAATGAATACTTTATTTTCCACCAGACAAAAGGATACACCAAATTAACTGTAGGCAAACAAATTTATGGAATGCACAATTTGGCACCCTTATCGCGTAGTCTATCTTCTTTAAATTTATAAGATTCTCTCAAGATGAAACTTGAAATTGTAAATTTTTGTTGTTTGAAGTTCATTGTACAATTTAAAGTTCTTTCAATTTTATTAGAATCCGCTTTGCCTGAAGACGAAACAAAACCAATGTATCTATAAATATGGACTCTGCGAATCTGCTATAAATATCTGAAATACATGCATTTTGGAGACCAAGTACCCAGTAAAGTCTTTGAGTCGACGTCAATTGAAAGCAAAATTAAATACGACAAGATCTATTCGTCTTTGAATAATTTAAATTTGACCTTCCTCCATAAAAAAATGTTCTCACCTCGATATCGATAAGACCGCGCCCGCACATCACTAGACTAACGCAATAGACGCCGCCCTATCTGCCCCGCTGTTTGCCCAGCCCTAACGACGCCCGGCGCTGCAGGCGCCCCCGATTCATCATTATTTCATCACCAGTGTGAGGTCTAGACGTTTCACGTGGCGCGGTTCAATTATGTGACTGCAACGACCACTTTTTTTTAAAACATTGCCCTTACATTATCCTGTGTTGTAAGGACGTTTTACAAACATAAATTTCACGCGGACAAACACCCAGATGCGAAACAACTATCTGTGGGTCACACAAATAGTTGTCCCGTGTGGGGATCGAGCCCACGACCCCTGACGCTGAAGCCAATACCTTGGCCACTGCGCCACGGAGTCATCACTTAGGCTCAGTTGTTAAGTTGAAGGGTTGACCAATGATATTATATACAAATAAGAGTTAGATATGACACAAGCGCACCGAATTACACAGTCATAATCACCAATCTTCAGGGTCGGTTTCAAAGATTTAACCGAACCGTTCGAAGGAAAGTTTTCAAGACTGACTTGTTTGGCTTCCGTATCGCGTGTTCGTATATTGGCGTTGCCAACTCGAGTTTCCGCGGATTTGTTGGGCGGGACGCCCCCTTCCTCTGACCCCTGGATGGATTTCTGCGTGGTTTCGGCAGTGGCGGGAACATAGACAGAGTATGACATTAACCGGAACAACTTTTAAACCCCGTGCCATATGGTCATGCGTCATATTTATTAAACAATGGTGTCAATGGTCATGCAAAAACCGTAAAATAGCTTTATCGTTTCAGAGTTTAGTATTCGCGTAACTCAATAAAATCGGGATAAAATAGAGATCGGTTGGCGGTAGTGAACGTGTTAACACTCGTGTGCGGTTACTCTATTTAAATAAATAGTTATCTTGATCAAATACTCATTCTTTTAAGTATCCGTATCATAAAGGCCCATTTACACGATGCCATTTTCTTGTACATACAAGAGCAATAATTGAATGCAATAAATTGCGCGCAATAATTTGTTAGACCATTTGTTGTTTAGACCATGCAACTCATTTATTGCTTCAATTTAATTGTATACAACAGGCAAGAAACTTGCACCGTGTAAATGGGTCTTAACTTTAAAATTTGCATAAAGGACAGTACAGTAGTGTTAGTTGTTTTACGTAAATAAACTGTGATATAAAGAATATTACTAAGTGCTGTAAGAGTTAGTGCAGGTAATCTTTAAAAAGTGATATCGAAAATTAAGCTGATTAAAAATTATTCAACTAGCAATCACAGAACTTTATGAAATCAAGGCGATATTTCGCCGTACATAAGTGAGCGCGGCTGGCGCAGTACAAAACGCTTGTACTTTTTGTTAATGAAAACAAAATCTTAGAAACCCGGGTTCGCGCCTCAGTCGTCGTAACTCACTTTTTGTTAACTTGTATTTTTATGTTATTCAATATTTTATTTTAACTTTTTTTTTTGCTCGATTTTACTTTGTTTTTTTTTTTTTTTTTTTTTGTTCTTTTTTTTCTCTAATTCTCGTAATCATGAAATGCCTTGGTTGCAACCGACTCATCACGGGAAATGAATTGCTGACTCCTGTAGCGGAACATACCACTACCAATGCCTAAACATGACTTCTGCTCATTTTTCTGAGAAATGTTCAAGAATTAAAGAAGGAGTGGAAATGTCAAGGCTGTACAAACATTACTTGCCGTAACAGAAAGGATGACACACCGGTGCGTAGCCTATTTGATGCAGCCATTACACGGGAGGTGTCGTGCGATGACCTATCTCTCAAGAAACCATCTCCAAAAACTTCCAAGAAGCCTACTGGTAAATGTGAATCTGGTACGAATATATCTTATGAGCAATTTGAAAAACTACTAGAATCGAAACTTGATCGAATGCAGCAATCTTTAGTCATGGATCTTAAACAGGAGTTCGAAGCCGCAATAGACCTACTAAGAAAGGAATTTAACCATACCATTGATTTCATGACGGCGCAAGTGGCCGAAATTAGAAAAGATATCGATTCTTTAACGAGAAGAATTACAGAAGTTGAGAAGAAGGAGACGAATATCGAAAAACTGCAATCTGAACTCTCACTTTCAGGAAAAGAGGAAATCCAATCTCTTCTACAAAATGTTACCCAGCTTAAGGCAGAACTTAATGAAAAAGAACAGCAATCTCTACTTAATGATATCGACCTTTCGGGAATTCCTGAGTTTGAGGGCGAATCAGTTGGACATATCGTTATTACAGTGGCTTCAAAACTAGGCTTACAGTTAGAACAAAGCGATATCGTAAGCGCCGTAAGGGTCGGAGCTAGACGTCTATCCACAAAATCCAAAGAAGATACAAGTCTACGGCCTCGTCTCATTTCTGTGCGCCTCGCAAGAAGATCACTGCGAGATGACTTTATTAAGAATGCCCGGATCCGCCGAGGCGTTAATACTGACCAATTAGGTCTGCAGCAACACGAACCAAAACGTTTTTATGTTAACGAAAAGCTAACAAAACTTAACCGGATTATATTTGCAAAAGCACGAGAAGCAGGAAGAGTGCTGAATTGGAAATATATTTGGACCAAGGAAGGGCGCGTATATGCTAAGCGTTGTGATACCCCTGGCGCAAAGGTTCAACTGCTTCGCTCTGAAAAAGACATTGAACGGGTTTTTGAAAAATTTACTGATAAATTACTTACGTAATGCTCTAGTTTTTTTAGTCAGAATCATTTTTGTAGTTTGGTTTTGCATTGCATATATCGTATCTATTTCTATCATAAGAGGTTGTTGTAAAAATAAGGCAAATATTTCTACAGCTCGGCCATACAATTACATAATTACAGCCAATACTAAATTCAATAATTTACTAAGTTTATGCGAACTTTTATTTAACAACACTAAATTTATTGATTTCATCCACATTAAGTTCTTACTACATGAATTTTTGATAGACATCAAATGGCATTTTTTGCATCGCTTTGAGACTGCTCTTCATATTTTACACATAATGGCAAATTCTTCTATGAAAAGTTTGAGATTAGGGCTATTAAATGTGCGGTCACTCAACACGGGCAGAGATGAATTCAACGCCGCTATAGATTTACACAAACCTGACGAGTACTAGCCTTAAACGAACAAAGCCTTAAACTTGGATCAAAGAGGATGAGGTGGTCTTTACGCTAGTCCTGCCAGATTACAGATTTATACATAGGGCTCGAGATTCAGGAAAAAAAGGCGGTGGAGTGGCCTTTTATGTTCGTAAGGAAATTCAAGTGAGAATTCGACCGCATCCAATATCTCAATTAGAACAGCTTTGGATCGAACTTTTACTACCCGGTGGTCATATGGCTATTGGAACGGCATATAGACCAGAAAAAGTATCAGTGACAAATGCGCTGAAGAGAGAAGAAGAAGAGAGCGTACTCATTCCTAAAAGGCCGGCAACGCATTTGTAAGCCCTCGGGTGCTGCAGATGTCCATGGGCGGCGGTGATCACTTACCATCAGGTGAGCCTCCTGCTCGTTTGCTGCTTTTTTCCCATAAAAAAAAAAAAAAAAAAAAAAAAAAAATAGTTACAAAACTATCCAACTACGGATTCTCCCAAAAAAGCTGCGATTGGCTTAAATCCTATTTGACAGAGAGAGAACAACAGGTTGTCATTGAAGGTAGTGATGGGGTTGATATATACTCCAAAACCCAAAAGGTAAATAGAGGAGTCCCCCAAGGATCAATACTCAGCCCTATTTTATTCACGGTATATACAGCTGACATGCCAAAAGTAATAAGATTTTGCAAATACCATCTTTTATGCAGATGACACACAATTATTATTATTCTTTCCATCCCAGTGAGACTAAATCGGCAATAGAAAAAATGAAAATGAAGATCTAAAGAGTATTTCTGTATGGTCAGAGAGAAATAACCTTCTACTAAATCCTGAGAAATCAAAAATGTTAATATTGGGTACAAAGGGGCAAACCCTTCAAGTAACAGACCATAATCCAAAACTAACTATAGATGGAAAAGAAATACAAATTGTGAAGGAGGCAAAGAATCTGGGAGTTACTATCGATAGTGAATTACGATTTACTAGCCATATAAGTAATAGAACGAAGACTGCCTTTTATAAACTAAAAGATTTGTATCGATTACGCAATTATATAAGTGAAAATACACGGGTACTCCTGGTTGAAACATTAGTCCTTTCATGTTTTAATTACTGCTGTGCTATATATGGACCAAGACTTTACCAAAAAACTGCTCAAGCTATACAAAGAGTACAGAATGCCTGTGCAAGGTTTTGTTTCAAAATAAATAAGAGAGAACATATTCTGCCGCACTTAAATCGTAAAGGTATACTGGATATGGCAACCAGACGAGAATTACACTTAGCGTGTACGGTACAAAAAGTCATATGGAATAAAAACCCGAATATTTATTCGAAAAACTAACTTGGGTAAAAGATATACATTTGCGAATTACACGTGCAGCGGCCATGAATTTACTTGTAATCCCTTCTCACCGAACAACTGGTTTTAAAGGCTGTTTCAAGTATCAAGCTTCTAAAATTTGGAACAATCTACCTCCGCCAATGCGAAAAAAAATCAGCTTACAAACTTTTAAGCGCAAATACTCCTTGTTGTCTTTAATAAAGCGACAGAAGCTTACAGAAAACTTGAAACCAGCTTTTAAAAAAAATTACTACATCCCAAATTAACACACACTATCACGCGCAAACTGACACACGAATACTTCCACAAACAAACACTCACATACACACACCCTCGCACAGAAGCGTCACACTCACGCACTCTTTTATACGTAACAATAAAATATGTAGAATAAATATAATAAAAAAATTTAAATATATAAGATATGTAATAATTATAAGAATATTTGCTTTATTTATTTCTTCGAAGTTCGTACCGACCAATAGAAACTTTAATCGCGGCTCTATAACAACAACAGGGCCAGGGGAAACTGAAAATCAGCGCTACACAGTCAGCCTTATGCCGTCTGTTGTAGCATAAGCTGAGTTTCCACCTTTTGCCAAGGAGCTTTTCTTTTTTTTTAAATCTCTAAGTAATTTTAATATTTTTGTAAAATTTTTTGTCTTTATATAATATTGCTAATGTTCTTTTTAAATTCTCTTTTTTTTTTGTTGAGCATTTAAATTCATTGTACAATCTATTTTTTCTTGGCAATAAACGATTAGTATTATTATTATTATTAAAAAAATCACTTGACATCAGGTGAACCGCCAGCTCGCTTATCACCTTCTCACTTAAAAAAGTGAAAACGTTGGACAATTTTGGATACCGATAAATGCTTGGTTTCACGTCACCGGCATGCTAATTGGTGATGTTAAAATGTTGATATTTGGTTTTCTAAAAATTAATCCCTGTAAACAAATTTCTATATGGTCGATAGTGTTTTTGTCGCACATTTTAAAATTAGACTTCTATAAAACTATTCAAAATAATTTTTTATTTATTTAAATGGTCAGAGTTAAATAGGTCTTTTTAAAAATTAATAAAAATATCGGCAGTCCCCATGACGACTTATTTTTTTTAATTAGGTGACTATCTACGGTGGACAACAAACATTGGATGGGAACAATGCGTTAAGAATATTAAACATTTGACGCGCGCAAAAAATAAAATTTTATTTTTGTAAAATTCCCGCCAAAAATTGAGTTTATTTTTACCATTCTCTTTGCTGCTTTCTCCTAAGAGCTTTTATCCATTATATTTCTCTATGGTTCGCTCAATTCATATGCTCGTTAACAATACGTAAACTCAATTGGCTGTCAGCTTTACAATGTTAGCGTCTTCAATGGGAAAGCAAAATGTCGTTTACTGCGCGAGGATATAAATCTTTTCTCGGCTATACACATATTATATTGCTACTTACCGGGAAATGGTAAATAGCCAATATATGTCACATAGATTTTTATAGGATATATCACGTAGAAGTCTCTGCTTTTGAGAGTAATAATAAATTTTCATCTGTACAATTTATAATAACTATTCTCTTACATAATTTTACGGCAATTAAAATAATACCCGTTCCTAAATAAATTTCAAATTTGCAAATTCTAGAATTATTTATCTTGGAAAAATTAAAAAATATCAAGGTATAATTTATAAAAACCGTTATTATTTTTTTATATTGATAACTCAGTCTAAAGGTTTTTAACTTTTTAATCAGCGCCAGCACGCCGCCATCTTGGACGCGACGCAATATTTTTTTATAAACGTAAACGTCAAACTAAATGAAGCAGTCAACGGAATGTCGGACATGCGGGCTAGAATTACCATTTAGATGATTAAATTTACAATCATCGTATCGACACAAAAACTTATTTGTGTAAGTCGTCGAAAATTAAACTCATATTTTCACATTTTAGTCATTGTCTGTCTATTACTAAGACTCCGCTGTCTGTTTGTCCCTCTGTCAACAGGCATGTTGTATCTCATGAACCGTGATAGTTACACAGTTGAAATTTGATCTGGGTGTTTGTTTCCCAAGGAGGTTTAACGTCAGGCAGGCGGCTGGTTGTAAAAATATGGCCAAAACCGCATACAACATGATTCATGTTGTTCCGACCCCACCTAGGTGGGATAGGTGCAGGAAGAAGATGATGATTTGACATGTTTAACTTCCCGATGTCACTGCCCCGGGCTACCGTCCACTGGAAAATCATTAACTTAAAGCCCGTCCAGGCAGCAAATGCTGACTGTCTTTAAGCTCGTGGCCATTTATAATGGGGGACGTGGTAGTTTTATAAAAGGCACGAGAACTTGGAACTTTTAACTGTGATAGGGCCACGCATCAGCTGTTGCAATGGGCAGGCACGTCCGGGTAAGATCCACGACCTCACAGCGCGGCGTAAAGTGGAAGTATAACAAATACTTTCGCGTTTCGTCTGGTGAGTGAGGTAGCCGGAGGCCTAAGAAACAGGTTCACTATGCACTGAGCCAATTGACTCTTATTATCATTATGGACGGAGCCAATTGACTCTATTGTCGCTGAATGATTTCGATTTCTGACCTTCCCACGTTTTAGAGGTCACGGTAAGACATCAGGGCTAGCACCGTCGTAGTACACCATGAGATAGGGATAGGCTTGTACACGAGTTCATAGATCCTTAGTTCCCTGTGTAAGCGAAACTAAAACAGTGGCGTAACACTGCATCCATATGCATGTCGAGTTTTAGTAGGGCTGTGCCGAGGTTTAGACTCCGTCAAAGCAACGCACTCCACCTTTCCCGTATTATTACCTATCAACAAAGAGACTTCCATGGAGTACAAAATAATCCTCATCTGCAAGAATCTGTCTGAACTTTCTTGCCAACTTGCTTACCTAAAATTGTCTTCCACGGTCATACTACGTTATTCAACGTTCACCTTTTCCAAAATCACAAAAATGGCCGTACCAATTGACGAAAACTCGACGATAACTTTCGGTACGGCCCGTCGTTACAATACCACCAATGAAATTAGTGATTGAATTTTAACTGTTGACTCACGCGCTCAGCGGTGAAGGAAAACATCACGAGGAAACTATTTTCGAAATAATAGCAAAACAAGTTCGAAGGTGTGTGAAGTACGCCAAGCCTCAGTCGAACCCGCGGTGGACTTCGTAAGGAACGAATATTTAGAACCTTTTAACGCTCTTTTCAGTGTTTCTTTTACTTTTATTTAATTTAATTTTATATATTTTCGGATAACTTTTTCTTTGTTTATGTGAAAAGTTGCCAAGCGAGCAGACGGTCCACCCGATGTTAAGCGAATACCGCCCCCCATGGACATCTGCTACACCCATGGGTTACAAATGCGTTACCTTTTGATAATTGGTGTTCCGGCCACCTCACTCATCAGACGAAACGCGAAACTATATACTTCCACGTTACGCCGGTATTTTGTGAGGTCGTGGTACCGTCCGGACGAGCTTGCCCATTCGTGCAACAGCCGAGGCCACTGCGTGGCCCTACCAACGTAGAGCGTGGCCCTACCACCGTAAAAGCTGGAACAGCTATTATGCAGATTTAACAAAATTATGGCCAATTAAAAGTTTTAACAATTATTCTTAATGCGCAGAATTGAATACTTTACAGGAACCATAGTATTGGAATAGACCGATATTTACTTGATCATTAGAATTCCGTTCGTGTTCAATTTTGTTTAGAGGGAAAGTCAACATTTCTTTATTCAATATAGGATTGCTACTTGGCAGTATACGTAAACCACACTGGCAGGATATTTAGCATTTTCAACCACATATGGCAAATCGTTAATATAAACTGATAACAGAAACGGGCCAAAAACGATCCCTGAGCAACACCCGTTAGTGTTATTGACCCCGATGACAATACACCACATTTTATGATTAATTTATGTTCCTTTTCAATGAGATACGAGGAAGCAGAGTCAATGGCAGATTTGTGAATAGCATAACATTCCAATTTCCTGATTAGAATTGAAGAACTATGGATGCATATGTTACAAAATAATTATATTTTAATACAGTTGTTAATTTTTATCTTTTGACCGCTTTGTTAGTGTATAAATTAGAATATGTGCAAAAAGATATTTCTGTTTGCTTTTTTGATACCCTAATTCAATGTTGTTTGTCCTAATTAAATCCAATGTTGATTCATCTTCGGTAAATGTATAAACAGATATACAAATAGTTTTCGATCTGACCAAACAATAGTGTAATCTTATCTAACTGCAGATGAAAAGTTTCAACTAACTACAAATAAAGCGGCGGTTCTTAATTCGGTCGTTTTTATTTGTCAGAACTCCGTAATTATTGAATCAAGTCCAAAAATTATTTTGGAAATGGATTCAATATGGTTCCCATGTGGTCCCATATTAATTTAATTGGTATTTTGGACTCGGGAGATAGTCAACTCCTCAGAATGAGACATTTGAAGTCAGTTTTGTTTTCTTGTTAATTTAAAATCTAATACTAGTGAGACAAATAATTGATAAAAAAGTGTGTGGAGTCCCTCCGCGCGGAAGAAGTGAAATTTCGAATGCCGCGCATTCACTCTCGCTCTGTCTCTTTCTATTCCCCCTCCCCAGGAGCGTTGAACGTTTAACGCAACATTGCTTTCATACGCCTCCATGGTAGCGTTAAACGTTAAACGCAACCTTGCTGGAAGTCGCATCAGAAGTTTCACTTCATCAAGTTTACTTTAAAACAAATTGAAAAAATATTCTTATCGATGAAACAATGTCACATCACTAGGCGCAAATATTTACGTATCGATCGGCGTTGGAGCCCACTCCGGTGTGTCAACAAAACGGAGGACCTCTGGCCCCTTAGGTGGGAAGCTAATTTTGTATTTACCACCAAGCCAAGAGGCTCTACACCTTCCCACTTAATTCCTTTATAATGTTAGACAACCGCAGGACCTGTTTCTGTCTTTAGAGATAATCATCCCTATAATTATCGTATTACGTTAATTACGAATCTGTCTCCGGCGATAATGTGTTTTCTTCATCATGATCATCATCATCATCTCAGCCTGTTTGAGTCCACTGCTGAACATAGGCCTCCCCCACAGACTGCCATGAAGCACGATCCTGAGCCACCTGCATCCATCGACTTCCCGCACATTTGCACAGGTCGTCACTCCATCTAGTGGGGGGTCGTCCTTGTGTGTGTTTTCTTAATGAATCTTAAAATAATTAGATAAATTGTCGAAAACAGCAGATGACACGACGATATTTTGAGGATATCAACACCTAAGCTTATTGGTTAAACCGTCTGGGTGCGATAATCGGAAAGCACAGGTTAGAATCCTGACAGGCTTAATAATGTCTCCTATAAAAAAAAGTATCAGCCTATACATGTCCCGCTGCTGGGAAAAGGTCTCCTCTATACAGAGGGTATCAGGGCATAGTCCACCACGCGGCCCCACTGCGGGTTGGCAGACTTCACATATCTTCGAAATATTTTTTTTGTTATTATTTCGAAAATATGCAGGTTTCCTCACGTTGTTTTCCTTCACCGCTGAGCACGTGATAATACAGCACTTAAAATTGTCAATTTCATTGGTTCTGGCACCGGGATCGAACTCAGGTTGCTCGAGTATATTAAATTAAAGGCGAGCGCCCGGACACTGAGCTATCACGGCTATAAACAGGCATTAATTTTGAAATTGAAACTTCAATAATGACAATATTAATTGTAACTAAACTTACGTGCTTGGTTGGTCTACTCGTTCCTGTCTCATTAAGCTCACCGCTCGTCAGCGGCGAAGCGTAGAAAAACCATGTCTTCTGTCTAGAATGCCAGGGTTAATTGGAGATGGTATTTCCGGATATTGTCTGATGAACATAGTGTTTTTCTAGTGTCTGGGTGTTTATACATGTATAATATGTGTTTATTTATATATTATATAGTACAAGCGTTGCTTAGTTTGGGACTAGATAACATTATGTAAAAATGTTTCCTAAAATATTTATCATTTATTTATTTATTTATTTAACGATTTGAGTTAAGGCTGTTTAACATTGTTGGTAATCTTGTCAAATGAAAAAGAAATGTATAACACATAGGTCAATCGAAGATTTTTGAACTTGTTACCTTCTCTACTTAACCCATTATGTTTAGTTTACTTGAAAGATTACATATTAATCAGAATTTTTCTTTACACGTAATTGATAGTGCAGCTTTAGACGAAACGTGTTACTTCTTGAAAGGGTTAATTTCAGTAACACATTTCATGGAGACGATTTTCTACGTATATTTTGTAAGTGTAAACAGTTTTGTAAGAGACATACGCAGACCTATATGGATGTCAATATATACTTGTGATTGCCCAGTGGTCGAAGTTCGACCATAATTAATTATACATAGTTGTGTGTGTAGTTTTTATTGATTTAATGTATTTTTATGTATAATTAAAAAAAAATATTAGCATTCTACACCTCTACTCTATATCCCTACTTAACATTATAAATTAATTTTGAAAAAGAGCAACCGTTGAGTTTCTTGCCGGTCCCTTCTCAACAGAAACTGCATAATTTTTTATGTATTCATAAGAACGTACAAGCGTCTATTTGAATAAATATATTTTGTATATTGATTTGAATTTTGAAATGTGAATGTAAATTTGTTTCTTACGCTTTCACGCCAAAATTACTCAACCGATGATCATGAAACTTTGTACACATATTCTTACAGATATTAAAAAGGCCATTGGATTATTTTTATTTAAAAAAAAAACTAGATATTTAAGGTATTCAACGCGAGCGAAGCTGCTGGCGAAAAGCTAGCAAACTATATTTGTGTGAAATTTCATACTCCTCCGTCCGCGCAATTTTCGTAAAAAGGGGTACAAAGTTTTTGCTTCACGTATTAATATATAGATGGATAGATTCTTCTCAAACAGTATCAAAAGCTTGATACATAAAGTTGGCTCTGCACTGTACTTCTTTGTTTTTATTCAACGTCCGAGTGTATCGACCTTAATGCCTTTCACACGTGAGACGAGTCGTGACTGCAGTAGGAATGAATGCACGACGCTTTTGTATGGTGTAGGCAGAAGCTGACAAACTTTTGCCTTACCACGGCTTTGAGCTAAAACTCTATTCTACTACGCGCTAGCTGATACCCGCGACTTTATCTGCTTTGCTTATTATATTAACAATGTATTTTGCCCATAGACAAGATATACAGAGTGTCGTTACCATCGCGTAATCATAAAAAAAATCATAAATAAAAAAAAATTCAAACAAACTAATTAAATTAAAAAGAAACAAAATTTGTAACACCCTATACAATTACAACTGACTGATTCATACATTCAGAGACTTTTTCATTCGTTGCCACAGCATCGCATTACAAGGCTCTCTTTCTAACAGTATGTTTTATCTCTTTTAAATTCATTCAACCCATTCATATGCTTTGTGACCTTTACAAATGAACTTTACGTTACAGTTTTATACGTTATGGTGTTCTAAAATTGTTTGTTTTGGAAAATTTTATAACTCGGTAAATATTGATGTTTAAAGAAAGTCAATTTTTAATACAATTTTAAAAAGTTATCCTCTATATGTGTGTTCATTTATTGTCGCGGTTGTAACGACACGCTGTATAGATCGTGCTTCGTGGCGGTCGGATAGGCCTCCCCCACGCCTGTGTATAACATTGGACTCAAATAGGTTGAAATGATGATGATGATAGACAAGATAGTCATTACTGTGGTAGGCCCGCAACAGCTTCGACTGTTGCACGAACGGGCAGGCCCGTATGGGTAAGTCCGTCCACGACCTCACAGAAGACCGGCGTGATGTGGATGTGTCATACTTCAGGGTTTTAGTAGTGTCACACTTTTAGCAGCCGGGGCCCACTTCATTAAAAGGTGGCAACGCGTCTGCAACCCTACGTATGTTGCAATGGTCGCCGATTATCACTTAACATCAGGTGAACCGCAAGCTCGCTAGCCACTTCTTACATAAAAAAAAAACACTTGCAAGTGTCCTCTTTGGGTCGTAAACAATTTTGTACGCGAGTTTATTGTTATCGTGGAATAGTTGGACGATGACGTCATCAATTCCCGCCAAGTGCCACCAGCTGCCTACAGAGCATAAACCATTTAGTACTGTCCAATAAATAATGCGCCCTAATAACCTTTTAACAAACACTAACTCGCCTCGAATAACCGACGCCCGTTGACACCAATCGTGTTTTAACTATCCGGTTGAACGTACATGAACTATTTCAACGCTCTCATCTCAACGGAGTAGACAGAGTCACGCCCAGTTTCTGAAACACATCGTAGAAATTAACTAATCATCTGTCAAATGGCTTCTCAAATGTTGCAAGAAGGATGTTTAAACTCTTTGAATTGATCATTCTAATTGTTCCGATCAACTTTTAATTATTTAACCATCGTTTTGACATTTGATAAGCCATTTGACAGCTAATTGGTTCATTTCTAAGATGATCAGTGTTTCAGAAGCCGGGCGTCAGTGGCTTCGTTTTAATTTTTAATCTGTGTACTTCTTTTGGCGCGTTTGCGATAAATTATCTGTGTAGACTTTTACGATAAGCGACGGATAAAAGCGGCGCCAACTTCATGTTGTTACCATGGCAACATATAATAACCTTTTGACATTTACCTATATGAAGATAAATAAATAATTTGAATTATTAATAAAGCAAATTCTGAAATATATCTCAAAATAAATATTATTAATTATTTCATTTATATTATAAGATAGATTGTTCCGACAAATTAGCAACAGGAGATGTTTAATTTTCAATAATATATTTTTTGTACCCATAAAGTAATAACATAGACTGTAACCATATCCATTTCTATTTAATTACATTATACTACAATGGCATCACAAGTAGTATCACTTATCAGATCGTAGCTGGGGGACAATTCTTTTTTTTATTCCTGTTAAATGCATATTTTACAAATATATTTTATAAATATTTCTTTATGAAAAAGGAGACAATCCAAGATTCTTCCGCACCACCTGAGGGTTACTCGTCTTTGGGGATAATGGTGAACCTGTGAACTCGGCATTATGGTTTACGCTCCGTTACTAAAATTATGTACGTAACTAATACGTTACATGCAAAATAATGCATAATATATATGTGATAGCAGCAATCGTGGTTGATTTCCTTGCATATTTCGAAGAGTTCCGTTGCTATCTCTGAAAATCATCATCAGATGTAATATGAAGTTTATATGGGACAATTTCGGAATGAAATCCTTTCTAACAAAAAAAAGAATTTAGAAAATTGTCTATATATGACGGAGTTATGCCCGAACATACATAAAAAAAACTACAAACATCCGAATTGATGAACTGAACCTCCTTCTTTTCGAAGTGGGTTAAAAATGATTAACAACACTGTATTGGGAGACAAAAAGAAAATCGTTTGCTTCGGCTGAACCAGCTTACTTAGAAAATACAACCGAAAATATCTACGAACTCACGGAGCAAAGCAAACACTAACACATGACCTTAAACTCGTCTGCCAACATAACATTATCGATAAGCAAACATCGATAATCATGCGTATCGGTAAGGGGACGTCACTAGGGCTCAAATATTGACGTCTCCCGTATCAAATGACGGGGCTCTTAGCGCTTGATTGTATCGATATCGATAAAGACTAGCGAGGGACCTCTCGATTTTTAACCCTAATAGTTGAAACAGATATTAATTTACAATAAGCAAATAGCCCGTCGCTATACAAACTTGAGAACATGATGTATGTACGAAATAAAAACTTGGTTTTAATTATAAGTCTCTAATTATGTTCATCTCTTATATTTTATTATTTGTATTCATGCTGTAGTTTTCCATATAACAATAAATAAAACAATAACATACACCGTTTTACGGACAACATACCACTTCGCGTGATGACACGCTGGAAATACCGAGGTTCAGACTAGCTGAAACCAGGAAATCGTTTCTTGGTAGATGTACTAACTTATATGACGACCCGAATGGCCTTGTGGGTAGTGTACCTGCCTCCTGCGCCAGAGGGTGTGGGTTCGATCCCCAAGGCTGGAAAAATATTGTGTGATGAACATGGTGTTTTTCTAGTGTCTGGGTGTTTATATATGTATAATATGTATTTATTTAAAAAAAAAAGTATGTTTAAGTATATTTATCAGTTTTCTACAAGCTTTGCTTAGTTTGGGACTGGAGAATGTTGTGTAAAAAATGTGTCCTAAAATATTTATATTTATTTATTTATTTATATAATAGAATAGGTGGCATACACAAATACTTAAGTGTAAACAATTTCAAACATTTTGTAGAAGCTACCTTAATGGCCTATTATAATGTCGAGGAATACATTGAGGACAAGGATGTGTGGAAATGACTCTTGCTCTGCACTTGCAAGTCCCCCGGCTCCCGCTTATTATATACTCAAATACTTTTGTGTATATACTTACACTAGCTGCTGCCCGCGACTACGTCTGCGTGAAAATTTAGGGTCGTTTGTATTTTTGTATGCTGTATCATAAAAAAATAAAAACAAAAATTTTATATAAGAAATAAAAAAAAATAGGGCTGGACCACCCTTAACATGTGGGGGGGATGAAAATTAGATGTTGTCCGATCCTGGCCGATATGCACACAAAATTTCACGAAAATCGTTCGAGCCGTTTCGGAGGAGTTCAATTACAAACACCGTGACACGAGAACTTTATATATTACCTAGATATAATTCAAGGAAAAAAAAATGGCCGCAGAGTTTCTTGCCGATTTTTCTCTGGCAGGTCTAGTTTAGTGAAACGGTGGTAGTTTTTGACGTTCAATAAGAGCTTGCGTAAGACTATGTGGAATAAAGACATTTTCACTTTGAATAATAGAGCAATAGAGTCATATTAATTATCTCACTAGAAAATTCCATCAGACACATTCTATAGATTTCCCGTTAGATACGATACAATTTTTTCTGTAGATAAAACTTTTTAAACTTAGTTTTTTCCCCTGCCAGAATTCGAACTTGCAACTTCCTGGTAACTATTGAGTTGAGCGGAATAAATACGTGTTATCTACTTTGCTTTCATTGTCTTTTAAACAATGCCTTATCCAATTTACTTCCTTTGCAGCAGACACTTTCTCAAAAGACATTTTCACAGTTAATATTTTAATACGAGATATGTCGAGAATGCCATTTCAGATGGAACTTTCTAGACAAAACCGTCGTAAAATTTTTTGGCTGATTTCGAACAGTAGTATTATTTAGCCAGTTTATTATTTTGCTTATTGTATCTTGTTTTTAATGATACAAGTTTAAACAAAATTACGTGTAAAATCAGCAGCACCCTGGAGACTTGCAAGTACAGAGCTCGCCATTTCCACACATCCTTGTCCTCAATGTGCTCTTCGACATAATAGCCCCTTGCCATTATGGTAGCTTTTACATGGTGATTAAAATTGTCCAGTTTTTTTATATGTGAGAAGGTGGCGAGCGATCTGGTAGTTCACCTGATGTTAGGTGATAACCGCCGCCCGTTGACATTTGCGACACCTGCAGTTGCAGATGCGTTGCCACCCTTTAATGAAGTGGGCCCCGGCTATCTACTCAACAGACAAACGCCGGTCTTCACGCCGGTCTTCTGTGTAGTCGTGGTACTTACTCGGATGCACCTGCCCATTCCTGCAACAGCGAGACTGTTGCATGGTCCCACCACAGTAAAAGTTTATCATCTTTCATCCAGAATGAGTCGATTTTTGCGTTGTCTGTCAGCCTAATTATTGTTACCGGCGCGAGGATTTCGCATTAACCAACTGTCAGATTAACCGTTAAACCAATATTGGATAGCTTTCCTTCGGTGTTCAGTCACTTGATCCTTCCTTTTTTTACGCTTCTCAGATTTCTTTGAAATGAAAAAAAGCGTCTGACGAGGGTCACAAGGCTTTGAGGCGCGATAGGAAATTGGAAAAGTTGTACTCATATTATTTTTTATTATTTTTTTTTAATTTTTGTTTTTAACCATTTCCCTCACTTTAGGATAACAATATCCTGTGTTGTAATGATGTACTACAAATGTATTACAAACATAAATTGCACGAGGACAAACATCCAGATACGAAACGACTATCTGTGGGTCACACAAACAGTTGTCCCGTGTGGGAATCGAACCCACGACCCCCGACGCCGAAGCGAATACATTGGCATCTGCGCCACGGAGCCATCAATTTTATCGATAGAATTTTTGTCAAATTGTCCGCAGAACGACAATGTACGTATATTATTTACGCGAAGAAACAGCTATAGTGACAGTTAGTGCAACGCGACACAAATTATCATCGCATTCAATTAAGACGCTCCTACAGATAAGGAGTGCAAACAACCTCACAGCGGGAGGTCAGATAACGCTGGACGTAGACTGAACACTATTAAGTTAACCGATAGGCTATATTAATATTGTACAAGTACGAAAATATTGTCGCCGCTGTGGGAATCGAACCCACGTCTTCGGCATTCGCGGCCTGACATAGATAGCGTCTAAGCTGAACTGACGAAATTCTCTAAGCTTTTTGGCTAAATTGTTTTTTTTTAGCATTTAGCGATATATATGGCACTATGAAGCTGTCCATCATTTGTTTTACACTCTTTAGTGCGGAATAGTCGGGTCGCGCTGTAACTTTTGTTGGCACAATAAACAATCTTGTTAGCAGACTGTATAAGTGAAATTAACTGATAACTTTCAAACAACTGTTTTTGCGTCCGTTTAAAAGTGAAATACGTTCGTAGGTCTTTGACTCTTTAGTGATGTATACAGTTAATTGAATACAAAACATAAATTGTCGAATACAAACGTAATGAAAATTGAGTAGATAAAATATTGCGACTTTTGCGCGGTGGGGAAATCGACTTGACTTAGGTTCAGTTCCTATACTCAACGCACGGCCGTTTGGTATATAGCTTCGTAAGTTTAATAACGACTTGTAGATTAAAGGGAAGCTAGTAACTCACTTTCCATAGGTAATGCAACCGCTCGTAAGGAAAACGCGTCGATTTGTTAGTACACGCCTTTTTGCGAGTGACTTCTATAAGCTTCATATCTCAAAGAATTCGTTGGTGCGCCGAGATTCGAACTCTGTTCGCGCACTGAATTATAAGCCAGTTTACCGGCCGGTCACCTAAAGCCCGTCCGCTCGCCTTGAAGACGCAGTAATCGGATTGTCCCCAGTTCGAAACCGGCCGGCGCCCGACGGCTTAGTCCGAGGCCACGTCTGTTGTAAACAAATTAAGGTGCACGCAACCGCAGCGCCGGCTTGGGGCTGAGCGTCTGTTTTGCCCCCAATCCTGGGCTTGGCCCGGTAACCGCGAGGATCGGTGCAGCCTCTCCCTTTCACCATTAGGTCTGTGGCCGTGCACCCCTCTCGCGTGATATCTCACTTCATACCGATGTTTTATTTTTATTCATAAATATAAAAATGGATTGCTGTTCGTTAGTCTCGCTAAAACTTGAGAACGGCTGGACCGATTTGGCTAATTTTGGTTTTGAAATATTTGTTGCAGTCCAGGGAAGGTTTAAACGATGAGAAATTGTGGAAAAATTGCATTGAAAATCGAAATAGCAACAATTTTATTTTCTCATACAAACTGTACCTGTCAACTG
Organism: Iphiclides podalirius; assembly: GCA_933534255.1. Lineage (NCBI taxonomy): Eukaryota > Metazoa > Arthropoda > Insecta > Lepidoptera > Papilionidae > Iphiclides > Iphiclides podalirius. Next base: position 615,801 of record OW152841.1, on the reverse strand, counting down.
TCTGTGTAACCTGTCAAACACTTTATGCGTGCGTTCCGATTCCTCTAGAAATAATTTATATGGCAAAACAACGTTTGCCGAGTCAGCTAGTTATATAATAATTAATTTATAAATATATATATTTTTGACAAGCCTAACTTATGGTGTTATTTCTTAGCTAGTCTCTCTGCGACCGCTGCGTCTCTGTTCCTAATAATGATGTTGAGAATGCTATTTTGTTTCTTTCTTTTATGTGAGCAAGTTGGCGGTTCATCTGCTTGTTGTAAAAGCTGACAGCTTTTCCTGTCAGATCGTCACATGCCACTGCTGGGCGAGGCCATTGTTTCCTTCAGCAAACCTTTGGCTTGTGGCATTTTGTACGAGTCGAGCTTGCTCATGCGTCCTTCGATTTTGTTTAACATCACGAGCACATTTTAAATTTGGACTTAAAGTTTGCCAAATTGTTTGTCAATCGAAGAAAAAAAAACGAGTGTTGGCTCACTTTTACATTCGGCCTTCGGTCTTAAACCGCGTACGTAATCGTAACGGTTGAGCAATCCGTGCTTTTTTTTATTGACGTCTGGGGGTGTATTCGAAAAGCAGCCGTGCCAATAATCATTCGATGCGTAATAAAAGTGACCGGTATTCCAACTGAGGAGTTTCGGACACGGTTACGCGTTAATCTTACACGTAACTTATTGCTTTTACTAAATTTAGCAAGTACAAATCGGTCGAATCACTTTCGAAACAGACCAGCTAAAGGGACAAAAAGATATAGATTAAAGAGAAGAAATGAAATACCGATATTGCAAAAGCTAGACGGAATTTTGACCGCTATGGATATAAATATATAATAAAATTTTACGGTGGTAGAGCCTCGCAGCAGCCTCGGCTGTTGCACGAATGGGCAGGCTCGTCCGGGTAAGTACCACGACCTCACAGAAGATCGGCGTAAAGTGGAAGTATGACAAATACTTTCGCGTTTCGTCTGGTGAGTGAGGTAGCCGGAGCCCAATTTCCAAAAAGGTTGTCAACGCATTTGCAAACCCTCTGTTGTAGCAGATGTCTATGGGCGGCGGTGTTCACTTAACATCAGGTGAACCGTCTGCTCGTTTGGTAACTTTTCACATAAAAAAAAAAAAAAAAGAAATTAACAACCGAGAGTTTGCTACCGAATAATACTGGAAATTGTTAAGAACCATAGGATAGGCCTTGCCTAGTGTAGTCAGAAAGAAATTAAACTGGCTTCTTCAGAATAAAGTAATTATTATTATACTTAACGGTGGAATTTTTAATACATGTCTTGTCCGTTACAATCAAATCATTTAGAAATTTTAGTACCAACACAAAAAAAAGTTTCCCATCGCTAGCACTTCCACTTGGCTAGTATTCTGAGCGCTTACCAAAAGGTACCCTGTCACCTTACATTACAGGGTTATGTGGGGTTCTTACACACTAAAACCCCCTCGGTGGCAACCTTTTGTACGTTTGGAGGGACACCGGGATCTCATACGGAACGCACCGGTGTCTTTCAGTGCTGCTCGTGAGCACGCCTCGTAGATGGATAGATCTTGACTGAATCCCTCGCTATCATGCAGCAGCTCGAGACCACTTCGAGCTGCTGCCAATCCGTGTCTGATTTTAGTCGCCTTTTACGATAGACAGGGGATACTTTAGCCCTATTCTATTACCCGAGACTACGGCGCTGGAGCTTACCACCTAAGCAGCGTATTCTAGTACGATAAAAACAAAACTTAAAAGAAACGTGACCTGAGAAAACTCGTTAAACCGAAGACGCCATCCGACCGAATCTATCACGGTATTTATCAAAAATTATAATCGGGATTTATTTGACAGGTACAACGGGCAGGGCCGTTCGGGTTTAGATTTACAACGGGGCGCTTTTATCTTTTGGCCGCATAAATTTAGTGGTACTATGCCCACGACGTGTTGGTGGGTGCGCAAGGGCGCCTCCTGGGACCGGTATTGTATCAATTACGCGGACGTTACTAATTTGGGAGGGTTTTTTAGATCCCAATCTAAATTGGGAGCGTTCGTGACGACGTATTAATGCACGTGTGAATGCTTAGATCGTGATGTTATCAACCGACTTCAAAAAAGGAGGAGGCTCTCAATTCGACTGTATTTTTTTATTTTTTTATTATGTTTGTTACCTCAGAACTTTCGACTGAGCGAATCGATTTTGATGATTCTTTTTTTATTTGAAAGCTGGTGCTTCCCATGTGGTCTCATATTAATTGCTTTTGTATTGGATCTTGGTCTCCTGATCTGGATCTGGTCATTTTACGGCATGTTTTCGTACTTGTAGAGTTTAGCACTCGTACAAACATTCTTGTTGCTTAAAAACACTTTGAAAGAAGAAAACCAGTTTAGGCTTATAGCTCTACAATTGGTGCACCAAAAAGCTTTCATTTATTCGGATTGCAAAATTTGTCCAGTGTACGGTGTCTCGGTGGCACAGTTGCTAATGCAATGGCTCCGGATCATGGGTTCAATTCCCGCAACGGAGAGAAATTGTCTTCCGTTTTCAAAAAATTTCTTATGCGACAAAGTGGCAAACCAGCTGGAGGTTCGCCTTATGTTAAGTGATAACCGCCGCCCATGGACATTTGCGACACCCGATTGCAGAGGCGTTGCCACCTTTAAATAAAGTGGGCCCCGTCTACCTCACTCACCAGACGAAACGCAGAAGTGTAACACAGCCACTTACCCGGATGGACCTGCCCATTCGGGCAACAGCGAAGACCATTGCGTGACCCTACCACATTTAATGTTTCATCTCAAGTGCAGCAAGCAAGATTAATATTAGCACTGTAAAAAATTAATTTCGTATTAATGTATTTGTCATATTTCTGCTAGCGTCCCATTAGAAATGTGTTCGTGTAACAAGTGACTTGAACAGAAACTGTGAGTGATCTGAAACTGTATAATGGCGCATGGCGTAGTGGGTAGTGTACCTGCCTGCGCCAGAAGGTGAGGGTTCGATCCCCGCTACTGGAAAAATATTGTGTGATGAACATAGTGTTTTTCTACTGTCTAGGTGTTTTTCTACTGTCTAGGTGTTTATATATGTATGGTATGTATTTATTTACAAAAGAAAAGAATTTTTAAGTATGTTTATCACTTATCTAGTACGCATAGTACAGGCGTTGCTTAGTTTGGGACTGATCTAGGACTCTGGCAATATTATATCTGTGAATAGCAATCGGATATTTATACAGGGATTAGACTGAAGACAAATAAAAAAGCATCCACATGCCAATCCGACGCTAAAACCCCCATTCAGACAAAACGCGTCAGACAAAACACGACCTTGCTGTGTATGTTTAGAGTCCATTCTGCAAAGGCTCATCCGCAATTGGGACAAAGACGCACCCTCAGCATCCGTTTCCGGATGCGGCGGTCGTTAATGTGTCGTTAGCCACGAGGCACTAGGGACCCCAAGCGCCCTCCAGCGCCATCCAGAATAACGCTTCAAACGCAACAGCTGAAACATTTCTAAGATTGGGTCAAAACAATCTCTATGATATATCAGTTCCCAAAGGTCTTTTGCCGGTACGCCGCAATTTACGTAATTCCTAATCGAATTTAATGATTCAAATATTACCAATACACTATTTAACTGTTAAATTAACAACACTTATAACTTAATACACCATTTAACTATATTTAGCAGACTTCGAAAAGGGAGGTTCTCAATTCGACTCTACTTCTTTTTTGATATTTGTTACCTCAGAACTTTCTACTGGATGAAACGTTTTCGATGATTCTCTTTTTGATTTGAAAGCTAGTGGTATTAGTTGCCAACCCGCTTGCCAGGCGTGGCAACTATGGCAAAACCCCCCTCTACATGATAACAGGCTGAAATGATGATGATGATGATGATTAGTTGAAAGCTAGAGTCTGTAGACTGCACAAGTTGTTAAATTTTGTTAGAGGTCAGGTAGGTTAAGTTACAGAGAACCGGCCAAGTGCGAGCCGGACTCGCGCACGAAGGGTACATACCGATACCATCTATGAATACGGTAAAAAAATCATGTCTGTTCTTTGGTTGCCTCACTTTAATATTTTTTTTAGTATTTATTTTTATAGCGGCAGTAACATAGGTACATCATCTGTGAAAATTTCATATTTCTCACTATCACGGTTCATGAGATACAACCTGGTGACAGACGGCTACAATCTGTCTGTCCGGGTCTTTTTTTGCCGTATTCATAGATGGTATCGGGATGTTCCCCTCGTGCGCGAGTCCGACTCGCACTTGGCCGGTTTTCTGTACCTTAACCTACCTGACCTCTAACAAAATTTAACAACTTATGGGGTCTACACTTTCTAGCTTTCTACTAATACCACTAGCTTTCAAATCAAAAAGAGAATCGTCGAAAACGGTTCACTAAAAACGGTACGGAACACTAAAAACACGACCCGTGTACCGTGTGGCAGGGCCACGTAGCCACTTCTGCTGTTGCAGGAATGGGCAGGCTCGTCCGGGTAAGTACCACAACCTGACAGAAGACGCGCGTGAAGCGAAAGTGTTATGCTTTCGCGTCCCGTCTGGTGAGGGATGTACCGCGTACGGTATTAAGGTAGTCGACGCATATGCGAGCTCAGGTGTTATATACAGCGTGTCGTTACCACCGCGACAATAAATGAACACACATGTAGAGGATAACTTTTTAAAATTGTATTAAACATTTACATTCTTTGAACATCAATATTTACCGAGTTATTAAATTTTCCAAAACAAACAATTTTAGAATACCCTTACGTATAAAACAGATACGTAGAGTTCATTTGTAAAGATCACAAAGCATATGAATGGATTGAATGAATTTAAATGAGACAAAACATACTGTTAGAAGGAGAGGCTTGTAATGCGACGCTGTGGCGCGAGTTGTATAGGATGTTACAAATTTTGTTTCTTTTTTACTCAATTAGTTTGTTTGAAAAATATTTTTTTTTAATTATGGATTTTGTTTAACGTTAATATTTTTTTTATGATTATTGGCAAGTAGCGTTAGACGTGTGTTCATTTACTGTCGCGATGGTAACGACACGCTGTATGTGGTCTTATGTATTAACGTAAGGTGAACCGCCCCGCTTGACAATGTTATAAAATAAAATGAGTTGGACTCAGCTACCTCATATCGAGGTGGAATGACACTTCCAATTCACGCCGATGTCCTGTTCGGCTGTGGTAAAAGTAAATAAACAGTCTATGTCCCACAGCTGGGCATAGGCCTCCTCTGTATAGAGAGAGGGTTTTAGGGCATAGTCTGAATATTTTTTTAATTATTTCCAAATTACGCAGGCTTCACGATGTTTTCCTTTCACCGTTGAGCACGTAATAAACCATCATATGAAATTAAAAATTTAATTTGTGCCGCCTAACGGATTTTAACCCAGGATCGAGTATCATCGCTACATAGTATAAAACGCAGTCGTCCCGCCGTCTCTCTGTCCCTATGTGTGCTTCGATCTTTAAAACTGCGCAACGGATCTTGATGCGGTTTTCTTCACTAGATAGAGTGATTCAAGAGGAAGGTTTATATGTATAATACATTGCATCCGTGCGAAGCGGGGGCGGGTCGCTAGTTTCGAAATAAAAGCCAGCGTCTGCTCCACTCGAATCCATAAAGCGAAAAACGGCATTCGTATCCGCTACCGCAAATAGCCTTTACCGAAGAAGACGACATCTCATCTTATGCCGGCACCTCCGCCGGAGCAAAAATAACCCGTGAAAACAAACGCACTGACAGACAGTTCCCCTGGAGTTTGCTTTGGCCGACTTGAAAGTCTTCGGAAGTGGTGTGATGGACGGATGATGCGTTTACTCTGATAACAAACGGATATAGCGATGATGCAAGCGTTCTGCAACGGGCAGCGGTTTCGGGAAACTTCGAGCTGTAAACTTTTTAGGGTTCCGTACCAAAAAGGTAAAGCGGACCCTATTAAAATTTGTATAAAAAAAGTCTTCGGAATTCGCGCCCTGACGCTCTAGCCACTAAGCTAAAAGGCTGATTGCCACAGAATGAAATTCTCAACGTCTTTTATCTACATTGTTTTTTAGCATTTGAAGCAACGCTCGGCGCATCCATTGTTATATCCTTTCTAGCATACAAACAACCCTATTCCTAAGACTCCGCTGTCTGTCTGTCCGTCTGTCACCAGGCTGTATTTCATGACCGGTGACAATTAGACAGTTGAAATTTTCACAGATGATGTATTTCTGTTGCCGCCATAACAAAAAAATATTTAAGTGCGGCTCCCATACAAAAGACATGATTTTTTTTAGTTATTATAGACAATATAAATATAAATATATATTTTTTTTATTATAGACAATGGTACGGAACCCTTCGTGCGCGAGTCCGACTCGCACTTTTTCAATATTTGTTTTGTGCAAGGTTATTTTCTTTGATGTAATATTTCCTTTGGCGCGTTTTGACATAATTATGAGAGTAAAATTTTTAACGATGCGCGCGCACACTGACCGCCAAAAGGTGTCACGGTATCACCATGGCGACCAAGAACAACTTTTTGATATTTATTTTGAATGGCCGTCTGTACAGAGTGTATTAGGGCGTAGTCCACCACGCGACCCCACTGCGGATTGGTGGACTTTACATAATATACTCGATTCTTTTGGATTAGTTATTTCGAAAACTTCACAACGTTTTCCTTCACCTCTGGGCTAGTGATAATTTATCACTCAAAATTAACAATCTCATTGTTGCTAGGACCGAGTTAAACTCAGGTTGCTCGATTATAATGAACTAAAAGCGAACGACCAGACACTGAGCTATCGCGGCTTCGTTCCCGTGTAGATGCGTGATCTAAATCAACCGACACACCCGATAGATGGCGCTGTAACTAACCGTGCGCCGACCACGGTTCCCCAGAGAACTTGCGCGGATTAGCACCGCCCCGTTAAACTGATTAGCAAGTTGTTAGTACCGACCTGCTGCAGATCAGCTCTGCGAGACCGGAGCAGCTAGCAAACACGCCTTTTTCGATTCCCACATATATCTACATTTAGCGAGGTTGCGTTCACTTTCAACCGACTGCAAAAAAGGGACGACACAACACAAGTTCAACATGAGCTTGTATCGTAGAAAGGTCATGTTAGAACGACGGGGAAGTGTTATATTTACAAAAGAAAAGTATGTTTTAGCAAGTTTATCGTTTACTTAGTACCCATAGTACAAGCGTTGCTTAGTTTCGGACTAGAGAAAGTTCCTTAAAAATGTGTCCTATAATTTTATTAAGAGCTTAAACAGGCCTATAATGAATGAAGACATTTTTAATTTGATTATGAAGTCTTATAGTGGAGATGAATGGTACGGTACGGACCGAATTCGATGCGTCCCAAACACGAAATGGTAACTCTCAAGTGAGTTACCGTACGCTTTACACTAATCCGAACTTATTAACACTGCGTGATTAACATAATTATGCTGTGTTGAATGTAAACAAAGAACTATTTCTTCATCTTAGCACTGAGGGCGTTTTTGTGGTATTTCTTAAAATCAATTTATTTATTCTTTATTGCAATTACCTTAAGCACGGATTACAAAGGGTGAAATTAATGCCTATTGGCATTCTCTTCCAGTCAACCCGGGGCGTGGTGAGAAATCGTGGTAGGTGCAATAATTATATTAATTATTTATATGTATTGACAATATACAATATTAGTGTTTAATTATGTATGCGTAAACATAATTAAACACATACATACATAATATCCACATCGCGTCGGGGCCGTGGTGACACTCTGGAAGTACCGAGGTTTAGATTAGCTAAAACCAGAAAGTCGTTTCTTGGAAGATGCATCAACTTTTATAATAAAATAGGTGACATCCACAAACAACTAAGTATAAACAATTTCAAACAATTTGTAAAAGCTACCTTAATGGCAAGGGCTTATTATAATATTCAAGAATACATAGAGGACAAGGATGTTTGGAAATGACTCTTGCTCTGCACTTGCAAGACCCCTGGCTGCTGCTGATTTTATACCCAAATAAGTGTGTATAATTGCATTAAAAAAAAAAATATATATAACAAAAAGAACAAGACCGCAGAGTTTCTTGCCGGTTCTTCTCTGTGCAGGTCTAGTTTAGTGAACCGATGGTAGATTTTTGTTGACGTTCAATAAGAGCTTAAGTTAGGCCTATATTGAATAAATATACTTTGACTTTGACTTTGACTTTGAATACGTATTAGACATCATATAATGATAACGTTTAACTTAGAGTCACGGGTTATACCATTACAGTCCGTGCCGATATTCGGCGCCATTTATCGGGAGTTGGTACCCTAAGACAATGCCCGGGTCGTGGGGATCGACTGCACAACTTCTAGGGCAATGTAGAAACCCCCCCCCCCCCCCCCCCGCCTCCCAATCTGATCGTATGCAGTACAGAGATCACGCAAAGCCGTCACTCCCCCGACGTTCCATATTGATCGTTCAATTAAACATGTAAAATCGTGAACACTGCTTAATCCACCTGAGAGTTAATCCAATTGCGACCCATAGGGGCAGCCCGCCCCCGGGACGCGAACACGCGACAGTGGGGACGCTGGGGTGGCAACAGTTGCGAATCGCGGTGGCGGAATGCACCCTTTGAAAGTGTTCCCGTGTACAGCTTTCGACGGTGGATTTTCTCGCGCGGGATTTGTAGCGGGCTCGAATCCCGTACGAGTCTTATTTGCAGCGAGATTGTTGCTAGCATCTATCCACGGCAGCCGATGCTGCGACGATAAAATTGAGCCTTGGTACGGCCGTAGCGATTTCGATGTGATTCTGTTGTAACGAACAGCGTTAGGAGAGCGAGAGATTTTGCGATGTTAGACATTTTACAGCAACAAATTTGTATTTGTGATTCGATCAAGGGAAAGGTTCCGTACTGTTAAAACAGCTTAAAAATCACGTCATATGGGAGCCCCACTTAAATTTTTTTTAATTTTGTTTTTCGTGTTTTTGTTATAGCGGCAATAGAAATACATCATCAGTGAAAATTTCAACTGTCTAACTATCACGGTTCATGAGACACAGCCCGATGACAGACAAACAGACAGACAGCGGAGTCCTTTTTGGCATGAGCCGCGACGTACTATAATGAAAACGGAAAATATGCATATTGGAGTTTAATATTCATGGTTTTGTTCGTCTAATTTTCATTGTTTTAAATGATTGTTGTGTACGTCAGTCTGTTTTATGTCAAATAAATCTCTTTCTTTCTTTCTAATATTTTTACCCTTTTTAGCCTTTGGGTACGGAACCAGTATTATAAATAATAATTCTTGAACGCTATTTATCTTTATGTTAAGATGATTAGTTGTACCATTAACCAGTAGATGCACGAGTTTGAATTCTCTAGCACAAATGCACCCATTTACTCAACTTCTTAGCAGCGTAAATCCTTTGCAAAGGTGTACGGCGACAGTTTCATCGCTTGTCACCTGTCGTCTTAGTTCGTTCCTAGTCCAAAAGCCCATCGATCTGTTACCATCTTATCGCGGTTGATTGCGTGACAGTTTATCTCCTGATGGGGCTAATTAAATCCCATTTGGACCTTCGAAAAAAACACGGCATTCCTCCCGTTCGCGTATCGAAAAAATCTCCACGGGAAAGCTAGAAAAAATCTCAGCCTGACCGCAGCGGACAAAAACACGCATTAGACGTGGAGTGGTTCTGTATCAACATTTAGACAAGGACGGCTGCTTGTGTTTAGAGTGGAAGAGAATGTGACAGGTGCAATCCAGTCCCACATATGTAGAGCCACGCTGGGCTGAAATGGGGCTTAAGTAGTCAAATATAAGTTGGATTATATTATTATTTTAGAATATTAACCGATATTTAATAGTTGATCCGTCAAGCGTTGTTTTGCCATAATTTTTCTGAGAAATAAAAAAAGTAGGATGAGCCGCTCTTAACACTTAGGGGTATTTTTTGTATTAGTTATAAACATATTCTCATACCTTCTGAATATAGTCTGAATATAGTCAAGCCGTTTCGGACCGTCGAGTATAAACACTAAAACTGTGACAGAAGAATTTAAATATTAGTCTAGCTTTTCGCCCGCGGCTTCGATCGCGTTGAAGTCCTTAAATAAATATCTTTTTTTTAAAACTGTATGTGTATTTTTAAGATTTTTTTTTTTCAATTAAAAAATAGCCTATGTCCTTTCTCAGGCTCTAGACTATCTGTGTATCAAATTTTATTTAAATCGGTTCAGTAGTTTTTGCGTGAAAGCAAAACAGACAGACAGACAGAGTTACTATCACATTTATAATATTAGTATGGATTGACAGAGTCTAAAGATAACACAAAACTGTTTTGCTGTTTGTAATCCGTTAGATTTCGATTTGAGTCTGACGTTTTGACAAAGGCAAATTAAGATTTTCTTTATTCAACTATGGCTTTATCTCTTAACGTCAAAATTGTCACTGGTTGACTTAATTTGACCTGTCTGGAGCAGAACGGACAAGAAGCAGACGTCTAGTATATAAATGATTTAAAGTAAAGTAACATAAAGTAACTGCCGACATGTATGTATGACCCACTGCTGGCCAAAGGCCTCCTCTGTCCAGAGAGTAATACACAGGTACTGTACAGGGCATATACCTGATGGGCATACTTCACATATCTTCGAAATATACGGTACAATGCCGCTTGCAATAATGGAAGGATTGGATTAACTGATGTGCCACATTGCTATAATTCGATATCAATCAATGTTATTAAGTATCCACATACCCTATTACATCTAGAGCACGAGAATAATTATCAATATATCTATTAGTAAAGTGAGGTTATTCAACAACGAAGTTATTTCGCTCCAAAAAGAAACATATCTATTATTGTAGTTTCCGTGGAAACTCCTTTTCGAGTATTTAGTCTCCGAGAAACATAAACAGCATTTATCACATCCCCTAACGATATGTGACCGATTTGTCGGGTGATTTGTGTTTTAAATGTCGTCACAAATAGTTGTGACGGAAGAATTAAACAACCAAAACCTATGTTTTCGTTGTTTAATTCTTCCGGGATCAGTTATAAAGTAAGTTTAAGATTATAAACAAACTAGTTGACCGCGACTACGTCTGCGTAGAATAGGCTGAAGGCGTAATATTTAGACAGAAAGACAGATGTGTTATTCTGATGTATAAGCTATATTATTGTAAAGTTTATTAAAATCTATTGAGTAGTATTTGGGTGAAAAAGTAACAAACATCCATCCATAAATACAAACGTTCGCGTTTATAATATTAAGTAAGGAGGCAGGATGCATTACATGAAATGCGAACTCGCTAAATTTCGTATTTAAATAAATTAATTGGTGAAACTCCAGAAAATATTTTCGCTGCGATGCTGAATCAAAAAGGAATCTTAAGTACCTCATTCATATCCTGTTTCCTTTATTGGTCCAAACCATTCACCGTTCATTGATGAACGTTCAATGTCATTCAATGTTGCCAGCATATAAAAGCAATTTATAGTTTTTGGTATTAAATTTAATTAATTTATGTGATAGTGGATCGTACACATATTACAGCATACAAACGAAAAGATTGTCGATTCGACAATCTTTTCGTACTTTTTCTATATGTTTTAATGTTCAAACTTAAGTGCAGAGATTAGCACTATAAAAAACTTTAAAAAAAAATTATAAAAGCAATGGCGACATCTCTCGTTCGAATTATCGTTGTAAAACGATATTGAAAATTGTTTGTATGCTGGAAAGGATATAACAATAGATGCGCCAAGCATTGCTTCAAATGCTAAATAACAATGTAGAAAGGGCGTTAAGATTTTCCTTGCTGTGGCTATCAGCCGTTTAGCTCAGTGGCTAGAGCGTCAGGCCGCGAATGCCGAAGACGTGGGTTCGACCCCCACAGCGGCGACAATCTTTTCGTACTTTTTCTACATGTTTTAATGTTCAAACTTAAGTGCAGAGATTAGCACTATAAAAAACTTTAAAATTTGCGATATATATAAAAATTATGGTAGGTACCTACCTTTATATTTTTTTATATTTCGCAATTAAAGGAATAGAAACATTCAATAACCAACTTAGTACACTTAATTAGTGTGTTATAATTATGAAACTTAACTTGACATATTTAAGTTGACTGATAATCCTCACTATGCGAGAATTGTTTTTTCTTGAAAATACAAATCTTGTTGTTAAAATCTTGATGATTCTAACTAAGAAACTGCTTTTATTTAAAACAGTTATAACCTTTATATAACAGGAAACGTTCAGCTATGTATCTATTAGTGAAAATTAACCAAAAAAACGGTAAAGTCTTTCCAGATATAATCCGGTCCAAGTAAAAAGATGAAATCCGGTACAAAATGAATAATTAAAAACTGTCACTTTATTAAAAGGTGACAAAGCATCTGCAAGCCTACGGGTGTTGCAAACGTCTACACTTTGTCACATAAAAAAAAAACTGTCAGTAGCCAATGAAACTAGGGACAATAAAATTCAGACGTGCCGTGATTATTAACGATGTAAATGTTTCGAAACGTCGGGAATTATAATAAAAAAAATTCGTAGCCTACGAATCCGTCAAAATATGTAGACACATTTTGTTTTTATTTTTTTTTGAAAAACATTGCCTTTACTTTAGGATAAAATTATTCTGTGTTGTAAAGACGTTTTACAAACATAACTTTCACGTGGACAAACATCCAGATACGAAACGATTATCTGTGGGTCACACAAACAGTTGTCCCGTGTGGGAATCGAACCCACGACCCCCGACGCCGGAGCCAATACCTTGGCCACTCCGCCACGGAGTCATCACATTTAGTAAACAAACAAATCAAACAATTAATACTAGTATTCAATTCCTGACAAAATTGTACGCATTCGGTCAGAAAAGCAATTATGTGCGTGTTATTACTACGAGTAGTTACTCCCATAGTCTTACTCGTTCATGGGACGGTTTATACGCTTCTACAACAAAATCCCAGTTAATGTGTTAAGCCTATCTATTAACAGGTCTAAGAAATTTATTAGAGAAAAACTTTTTAAAAAGGGTTATTATAATAAAAATGAATACATTAATGATAACAGCCCCTGGGAATGAGATGATCGCTCCTAAGCTGTTTCTAAAAATATATATGTACTGTATAACAATGTAATTGTTTGAGAAAAAAAAAATGACAGAAAATTGACACCTACGGAGTTTCTTTCGCCTGTTTCTCCTCCGTTAGAGGTACCTCATTGCGAAACGGTGGTAGATTTAAAAAAATTACCATCGATAGATGAAATGTATATTTCTTATTTCGATGGTTTGATTTGATTTCAACCGGGACCGAGGACTGTTCAGCTTCCAGCCCCTGTGCCATCGGTGCCAGCTGCCGGCCAATTGCTCGGGGTCAACGCCCTCTCCAGTGGGCTCGAGCATGCCGGAGTTCGAGATGAGGGGCGCAGCCTCTCTGAGTCCGTATCAATTGTAAAGAGATCTTGTATCTTGTATTAACTGATGTTTTTGCTTTCAGTCCGAGACTATTAAAGCTTCATCTGACGCAGAACCGGTGGGCTAGCCAGAACCCACGGGTTTGGGTGTAAAGAGATGCAACGACGATCTTACACGTACCTCTGAGTCCGGTGAGTGAGGTAGCCGGGGCCCACTTTGTTTTAAACAACGCATCTGCAACCCTATGGGTGTTGCGTGCGGTTATAACATCAGGTGAACCGCACACTCGTTTGCCACCTTCTCACATCAAAAAAATATAATATCAGAGTTAATTGCAATAAGTTAATAAACTCAGTTAAAAACTAACCGCAGTGTTAAAGAAGAAATGTTCTATACGGAAAATACCTCGATAAAATCTTCGTAGTAGTCGTACAATAACATTTTATTGATAATGCTGTTTGTATATCTTGATAATAAATACGATGATATAAAAATAGGATAGGTTAAGCATTAGTTCAGCGAAGAAATGCAGCTGGGGCATTCTTGGCACGATACCGCGTGGCCTAGGTTTATTAGATAATATGTAATCTAGATGGATTTACGCCCGGTTTCTGAAACAATGATCATCGCAGAAGTTAACTAATCAGCTGTTAAATGGCTTTTCAAATGTTATTTAAGTTGTCAAAAGGGTGGTTAAAATCATTAAGTATGAATCGAGTGAAGAATGATTATTAAGAAGAAGTTTAACCATCCTTTTTCTAACTGAAATGACATTTGCCAAAACGATGATTAGATTTTCAGAAACCGGGCGTGAATGTTGTAAATATTGGATAAATTAATTGTACAGTTAATTTTTTTAATAGGAATGAGTTTAGTAAAATATCAGATCGATTTGAATTTATTAAAACGAATGGGGATAACTTTAAATTCCCCCGTTTAGACAGATGATCCTACAAGGCACGCGCCGCCGCCTTCCATCTTCGTTTAGTGATGGACAAACGTCGACAGATTATCGACGGTTGAATGGCCCCATACATTTCTGAACCTATAGTTAAGAAATGTATGGAGCCTATGTCAGCAACATATACACTAACAATACATACATAAATACTATTTATGTATGTTACTTATTAAATAGCTAAAATTGTAGTTATCGTTTAGTAATATCTAACTTGTACAATTTTACTTCGTTTTATTAACCAACTTTAAAAATGTAGGACGTTTCTCAATTCGACCGTATATATTTTTATTTATTTTTATGTGTGTAATATGATCCGATTTTGATGATTATTTTTTTGTTGGAAAGGAGATATCCAAAGGGTGGTACTATGGTATGGAAACCCGGATCTGATGATTGCATCCCAGAGAAATCCCGAGGACAATCCTCAAATGTTATATGTATTAACAACGTTTTTTTAGTCTCCGGTTTGAAGTCGGTTTTTTTTTGTTAAAAATTATAAACTTTATTATTTAATAATTAAGATATGTTGATTTAGAAGAGCATACAACGTAATTTGAATATGGCCGGCCTAAAATAATTGATGTCATTTTGCCAAGTGACTAACAATTTTCGGTATATATTATATTCTAATAGTAATATATATCGTGTGCCTAAAGTGTATTTATATACGCACTTAAGAAGTTATACTTATTTAGCGTTAAAAAAAGAAAAATAACTAACAGTATTAACCCGTTTGCCAGTAGGTACGGTGTTTGTGAAAAATATACTATAAAAGCAATTAATAGCGCTTTAATTAAATAACACGGAATTGTATGTAAATGTCTAATAAAGTTTGTTATTCGTTGCCATGGTAGCGCGCATCGTAAAAATTCACTTTTATAATTTTTACCAAACGCACCAAAAGTGGTACCTATAATTTCAATAATTGAATTATTATACAAATTCGTTTATAAATTAAATTAAATAGAATTAGTAAGATGAATAGAATACACCTATTTAATTAAATAGCGTACTCTTACAACTGTAAGAGTTTTTTTGCGTTTCGTCTGGTGAGTGAGGCAGCCGGGGCACACTATAATACGGCAAAAAAAGTCGTGTCTGCTGTATGGGAGCCTCACTTAAATATTTTTTTATTTATTACGACTTTTTGTTGTTGTTATAGAAACAACAGAAGTACATGATCTGTGAAAATTTCAGCTGTGTAACTATCACGGTTCATGATATAAAGACAGGTCACAGACGGCAGACAGACAGCGGAGTCTTAGTAATAGTGTCCCGTTTTACCCTTTGGGTACGGAACCCTAAAAAGTACCCTACAATGAAAATTATCTCCCTAAATCCATTGTCACCTTGGCTGAATGGAAATTGGCAATGTTTGTTGTGATTAAGACATCTCGCCCATTGTCTTATTCCCTTATAACGAGCTATTGAATCTAATACGCAAACAAAGCCCTTTCCACAAATAATTGTTTTCGTATGTATAATACAATCGTTTTGCTTAATTATAGTTCATCCTCATCGAAAAACAAATACTAAAAAACAGAATAAAAAGCTATTTAAGTGGGGCTCCTATACAACAGACATGATTTTTTGTCGTTTTTATACATAATGGTAGTAAATGCTTTCAGTCCCGAGACTATTAAAGCTTCATCTGACGCAGAACCGGTGGGCTAGCCAGAACCCACGGATTTTGGCCCTCCGCTGTGGGTAAGACCGCGCGTGTGCTCATGCGTGTATTTAACTAAAACTCTTCGTGCGGGAGTCCGACTCGCACTTGGCCGGTATTTAAAGTTGTATACATTGTAAGATGTACACTTTCAATTAACACAAACGCGAACTATAACTCTGTCACTCAAAAACTACAAGAGACGAGAGAGAGGTAGTACGAAACTACATTCCGTGATCCGCAAACACTACTACCGCCTTATGTCGAAGAGTGGAGGCGAGATCGACTAAGGCGCCTCTCGCAGCCTTTCCCATCTGTTCTCAAGCTTAAGAAGCTGAGGGATCATGGCGTCTTTATAACTGCGACAGCGGGAGGGGGGGGGGGGGGGGGTTTAAACTGCTCAGTCCTTCACAAGACACACGCTTTCGGAGCGATGTATATAACTTGCGTTTGCAGCGAACGATTACTTGATAAGCCGCCCTGAAGACAGTTTAAAGCAGGCAGTACAGTGAGTTATGTATACGTACAGTAAAGTAAAGCAACGGCTGATATGTGTCCCACTGCTTGGCAAAGGTTCATCTGTACAATGGGCATGGACGTAACAGCGAAAGTTGGTGTGCGGTTGGTGTCCTTCACCGCTGAACACGCGATAAGAAAGCACATAAAATGAAAACATCTCATTTGTGCCGGCACCCGGGATCGAACTCGCGTTCCTCTAGTATATTGAATTAAAAGCGAGCGCCCGGACAGTGAGCCATCACGGCTATTTACATATAACATAATGTTCGCGAGATTTCTGATTGATTCACAGCGGAGCGGGTAAGTTTTTGGCTATAGAGAACTTCTGACCGCACGATAGACTGTCTCAAACAATATATCACATTAAAAACCCAAAGTCGACCCTTAAAGAATGATTAGGATTCGAACCTACGCCCTCTGGAATACGAGTCCAGACACTCTAGCAACTGATTTGTTAACCGGCTTCAAGCCGACAGCCGACTTGAGGATTGCCTTTTTTTAAGTCGTATTGTTTTCTTGATTTTACGCGAATATTATACATATTAAATGAAACTAGTTTACGTATTTTATCGCGTTTTTAATTTTGATTTGAACTCCCGACGTGTCGAACACTTTCCAGCGTTCATTGTCACGGGACAGACTAACTTGTTACACGTCTTGATGTCACAGTTAACCCCGGCTACCGTCAATTATTTTGTTTATTTTTATTCCGATCCACGCAGAAGGAGCTTATGGTATCCTTTTCATTTAATATTTTTTTAAGTCGGTTGAAAATAAGTTAGTAATTAAGCGGTAGTTGGCTATGACTATGCCATGGAGTTTTTTTTTTATGTAAAAAATTGGCATGCGAGCAAACGGTTCACCTGATGTTAATTGAATACCACCGCCCTTTGACATCTGCTACACCCCGGGGTTCCAGATGCGTTGACGACCTTTTGAAAATTGGGCTCCGGCCACCACGTTAACCAGACGAAACGCTAAAGTATTATACTTCCTTTACGCCGGCCTTCTGCGAGGTCGTGGTACTTACCCGGACGAGCCTGCCCATTCGTGCAACAGCCGAGGCTGCTGCGGGGCCCTACCACCGTGAAAAAGAATAATTATAAGTAAAAGAATTTTACGTAGTAATGTCATAGTTATCTTCCGTCATAATCTTATTTTTTATCATTTAATCCAAGCAAAATGAGCTTACGATATCTCCATGTCTTACAATATTAGGCCTGGAATCAAGTTTATGAATTATACGACCCCAAGCTGGTGGTGGAATCTCCCGTTTCGAGCCGCTGAGGGTTGTCATATGATACGCCATCTCGCTTTCATTTCAATAAATCATTCGGCACCTAGGGACGCGCGCTGACTTATCGATGAAACGTTTATTCCTCCTGAAAATTTATGGGTGCCCGTTTCGCTTTCAACCTGGCGCGTCTGGGCTGAGTCATCGCGCTGAAATCCGGATTTGGAAGTGGAGTTTTTTAATGTGAGAATTAGGCGAATGAGCAGGCGGTTCACTAGAAGCTAAAATAAATAGATGTTTAATTTAAATAGAGGCTAAGTGGTAACCGCCACCCATGGGTTCACTAGAAGCTAAGTGGTAGCCGCCACCCTAGTGGACATTTGCAACAACCGCGGGGTTGCAGATGCGTTGCCACCTTTAAATAAAGTGGGCCCCGGCTACCTCACTCTACGGACGAAACGCAGAAGTGTAACACTTCCACTTCACGCAGGTCTTCTGTGAGGTCGTGGGACTTACGAGAGCTGCCCACTCGTGCAACAGCGAACACTGTTGCGTGGCCCTACCACGGGTTTTCAGTTTTTTTGGTGCGTCCAGGTCAAGTTGATCCGTAAATGGGATGACGAGGAGGGGCACTTACCTTCCAAAGTAGCCCTTCCTTCTTCAGCTCTTCGCCTTATCCCACCTAGGTGGGGTCGACACATGCGAATCGTGTTGTCAATCGTATTGGCTAGGGTTTTTTTACGACCTGTCGCGTGCCTACGCCAATAAACTCCCAGATCCGGAACAATTAATTATCTGTGTCTCGCAATTTATTGTTCCGTGGATGCAACCCACCACCCCAAAATTAGCTTAGCGACTCAGCCACAAAGTCATGCTTATCTCTAACCCTATGAATATTATTTACTATTATTTGGGTGATGACTCCGAGGCGCAGTTGCCAAGGTATTGGTTTCGACGTCGGGGGTCATTGGTTCGATTCCCGCACGGGACAACTGTTTGTGTGACCGACAGATAGTTGTTTCGCATGGGTGTCTGTCCACGTGAAATTTATGTATGTAAAACGTCGTTACAACACAGGGTAATGTTATCCTAAAGTAAGGGCAATGTTTAAGAAAATAAAAGTATGCTACGCCGAGTTTATTCTAATTATCTGGTGGAGTACGTAGGCTTTACGATCTGGAAGATGAGACAGCGGTTAAAGAAATACTAAAATGTAGGTACTCCACGCAGACCTCCCGTGTGATCTGTTACTAGTAGTAGAATCTGAGTGGCCCTACGTCAGTTAAGGCTTGATTTAACGACAGCGCACCAAGCTATGTTTTGAATTCGACTGATGCGCTCCTCTAGAGATGCTATCGGCACGGAGTGCCACCCCACTTATTAGTTCAACGTACAATGCGCACAAAGACGCTTAGCCTAATATCGTAAAACGAAAAAAACGAAGGGAAGGGAGCAATGAGTTGTGTGCATCGCGATGCTATCGCTCGGCTCGGGTTACGATAGGGTCGCGCAACCTTTGGCTTTGTTTTATTATTTAGTAATATGTTATATCATTTTATATGCCACAATGTGTGTAGCATTCCTCGTCTAAAGCGAACCTGTTATTGCAATTTTTATATACTTGGGTTTATTGAAATGTTTTGGGGCAAAGTAAGTCTTGAAAGTTACTTAAAAGACAAAGTCAAAATTTCTTTCTTCAATACAGGCTTATTTTAAGCTCTTCAACGTTAAAAATACCTTTAAACATTTGAAGCAAAAAAAATGTGAAGAATTAAATAATAATTTTGAAGTACACAAACAGTTTCCAACTCAAGAACTAAAATCCTATAACAGTATGAAAGAATTCTGACTTAAAACTATTTGTCTTCAACGCTATGACATGATGCCCTTTATACTTTTTATGTTATTACATCATACCATAAAAATGTTCTTAACTCCTGTAAGTCGTAGATCAGATGTAGGCACGCGTGGTTCGTTAGTCAAGCGGACCCAAGCAGGCCTATTAGCCATTCACGAGCAGTAATGAACTCAATCACCTTGTGATAAGGTTTATAGTTGCCTGTGGATGGTAACAGATCGCTATGGGGGCTAATGGCTCTATGCGAGCCGCCCGCAGAGTTTCGTAAAGTGGCCCGAATAGCTCGGGGTAAGGTTTGATCATGATACCGGGTTCGAATCCCAGCATAATGTATATGTTTAATTTGTTTTGAGTTATAGAATACCTTTGATTTTATTTAACGTTAAAGGGACAATTTTATGCGTTTTAATTGTTAGTTCTTGACGTTTTTTAAATACATTCTTACCATACATGACAGGCTACAAGGACTGGAAATGAATTATTAGATATTGACAGAAACATTCAAACAAAAAAGAAATGATTCATCTTTACCGAGCGCACATGTTTATACCCGGTTAATCCACGGCGCCGTCTTGCAGTATCGGATGATGTATTAGAGAATAATGAGATAAGACACGCTAGTGTATGCACTTAACTTAACCCAATTGCGCTGACAAATATTAGCTCTCCTCCCAAACTACCTCGTCTGTTATGTCAGCCATCAGTTTACGTCGCTCTTTGGAGTAATCCCGCCGGTTTTGATGACTAAAGCTGCACGGAGATGCGGCTTATGGGGACAAAAACTGGCCAAGTGCGAGTCGGACTCGTGAACTAAGGCTCGTGCCATTTGTATAGATAACTACCATTATCTATACAAATGGCAAAGATCCGTTGTCATCAATCGTGTCCGTTATAGCGGCAACAGAAATACATCATCTGTGGAAATTTCAACTGTCTATCACGGTTCATGAAATACAGCCTAGTAACAAACGGACAGCGGAGTCTTAGTAATAGGGTCTTAAAACATGTAGAAAAAGTACGAAACGATTGTCGCCGCTGTGGGAACCGAACCCACGTCTTCGGCATTCTCGGCCTGACGCTCTAGCCACTGAGCTAAACGGCTGATAGCCACAGCGCCGAAAATCCTAACGCCTTCTTTCTTCATTATTATTTAGCATTTGAAGCAATACTTTGCGCATCTATTGTTATATCCTTTCCAGCATACAAACAATTTCGAATATAATTTTACAACGATAACTCGAACTAGAGATGTCGCCATTGCTTTTTCTAAATTTTAAAGTTTTTTTTTTTAGTGCTAATCTCTGCACTTAAGGTCTTGTTTTATAATTTGGAAACTGAACCCTAAAAATGAGATTATGTATACGTCACACCTAAAATTACGTAACGTTTGCTCCTTAAGCGGTTTTATAAATGCCGAAAATGGCCTGTAACGCAGCAATCATGGTTTTCGAGGACCCAGTGTTTTAAATAGTTGTAAACGTAACAATATTTTGTGTACCTATCTATCCTATCCAACCAATATCTTCAGCGTGTTCTTTATGCAAATTGTCTATGGCTATGACAGAATATCAGAATTGGTACTACTATTTTGAGTTCTGTCCATATTGTCATGATATTAGTTACTATATTATGTCTGTTACTTTTTTATACATATTTGTTTCCTGTATGTCAATTTAGGAAAATAAATTATTTTTGTCATTACTTTTAAAACACTTGGAATGAAGAACTCGAAGACTGTTGCTTGGTCCTGGAGATTAAATTTGCAACATAACGAACATAGAAAGAATTATCACCTTATATAATACCAGTATGATATAGCAGGGATAGCCAACCTTTGTGTTAGTAAGATCCTAAAAATCCTGGTGTTCAAATTGCTGTCCCATGCGTGGCCTTAAAACATAAGCGAATGTCTATAATGCATTTTAAGCTATTGCATAGCTTTTACCGCGGGCTTTAAGCGCGGCGACCGAATCAAGAAATTCCGTAACGAAAATAAAACCTTACACCCCCACTCCGCCTACCATGTAGCTCGGCCGAGCATATAGCGCAATAAAAATAAATAAAAAATAAATAAATAATTGTAGTTGCATAAGTTCGACTATTGCGAGTGAGCTAATTTATTTATTTTATTTCATTTTATTTTATTTATTGGATTACTAACGTAAGATACAGCCAACTCAGATAAATACAAATTATTTGTTACATAGTACAATAGGTAACTGTTCTCACATTTATAAGTAACCACATCATGCGTTTTATCCTGTTACTGTAATGAAAACACTATGAAAAGTTATGTAAGTTAAAATAAGATAATTGTTACGATAAAGGTAAGTCAACATTTTTAATTTTTGCAATAAAAGTAGCGATGCTATCGAAACTTTTATTGCAAAAATTACTAATTTGAGCCTACTCCGTTAAAGGTTGATAATGAATGCATCAGCAATCCCACGAATGCTGTATCTATGCCCGCTTTTCTGACAATTGTTCATCGTTAAGAGCGACTGCGCAGGGCCACGCGACAGTCTTCGCCGTTGCACGAATGGGCAGGTCCGGCCGGGGAAGTACCACAACCTTACAGAAGACCGACGTGCAGTGGAAGCAGGAAGTAGAAGTGGAAGAGTTATACTGCGTCTCGTCTGGCGAGCTAACCGGGGCCCAATATACAAAAGGTGACAACGCATCTACCACCCTAAGGGTGTTGCAAACGTCAATGCGCGGCGGCAAATTCGTCCCGCTGTCTTTCTGTCCTATGTATGCTTAATCTTTAAAACTACGCAACGGATTTTGATGCGATTTTTTAACCGACTTCAAAAAAGGAGATTTCTTTCTTATAGATCTATTTCTTTCATATATATATATATATATATATATACTTACTTTCACGCTAAATATATTCGCGCATCGGCCGCTAGTAAAATTCATTTTAAAAACTATGGTTGACGCCGAATTATGACAGAAAAAGAATTAAGCTGTCATATGTTAATTATATTACAAAATAACTTAATAAGTAAAATAGTGATTTCAGAATCGATATTGTGATTAATAACATTAAATATCGTTTCTTTACCTGTAAGGTAAAGTTTTAATAGTAAAATCTTTTATTTTTGTTATCTCTCTTATCCTTTAAACGACCAATTCTTCTATATATATATACTATTTGTGTTCGCGGCGTTTATGAACCGATATTGATAATTCTTTTTTGTCTGAAAGGAGATATCCCAAGGGTAGTACCATGATAAGAAAACCCGAATCTGATGATGGCATCCCAGAGAAATCGAGGATAATTGCATGTTATAGGCATTAACAATGTCTTTAATTTTCTGATTGAAGTCGGTTTTTTTGTTAAAAATTATACTCGTTACTAGATAGAGTGATTCAAGAGGAAGGTTTATATGCATAATACATTGCACCCGTGCGAAGCCGGGGTGGGTTGCTAGTCTCACATAAAAAATATGCACCAATTGTTGGCCACCCATGCTTTTAGTAATCAGGACTAACACCGCTCGTGTAACTTTTACGAGGGCAATTCATCACCCGCCTGTTACATATCCCCGATAAGACTACAATGGCGCGACGGACGCGGCCGATTTCAATTCATCACAACCGGTCACATCTGATGAGATGGCATCTCGTCCGTGATTTATCCACCAGCTCCGAGGCTCATCCGAGTTGCACACCAATGTACTTAAGCAGGTGGTTTGATTTCTCCGTGGTACAGTCAGCAGACGCTGAAGGAGACAACTAAAAGTATCCTCACCGAAGTCCGGTGTACAGTCGGACCCTTTCAACAGACTGCAATAAAACCGGCCGAGGGCGATCTTTAAAAACGTCAAAAAAATCATGCCTATTGTATTGGAGCAACACTTAAATATTTTTTTATTATTTTTTGTAGTATTTATTTGTTGTTATAGCGGCAACAGAAATACACCATCTGTGAAATTTTCAACTGTCCAACTATACAGACAGACAGACAGCGAAGTCTTAGTATTAGTAATAGGGTCCCGTTTTACCGGCACCCTAAACAGGAGGTTCTTAATTCATTGCTTTTCGTTTGTTAACCGTGATAGCTCAGTACACGGTCGCTAGCTTTTATTTCGATATACCCGAGCAACCCGAGTTCAAATCCTGGTTCCAACACCAATTACGTTGCTAATTTTAACTGCTAACATGTCACGTGCTCAGCGGTGAAGGCAAACATCGTGAGGAGACCTGCATAATTCCGATATAAAATAAAAAAAAATGTACAAAAAACCATTATACCCCTTTATTATATCAGTAGGGATCCGCTCCCGTTTATTCAAATCATCGTTAAACGAGCCGCAATCTGGTTACGATCAACGCCGTTACAGTGTCGCGCGCAAGTTTACAATTAGCGTCCGTCGGACAATCACTGTCCGGCGGCACAATCGTGTTAGCGGCCGTACGGCGTACACTCGCGGGGGAGAGTGTTGAATTGTATTTTTTTTATACGAGAAGCCGTGATAGCTCAGTGTCCGGGCGCTCGCCTTTAATTCAATATACTCGAGCAACCCGAGTTCGATCCCCGGTGCCGGCACCAATGAAGTTTTTAACTTTAAGTGCTGACTTATCACGTGCTCCGCGGTGAAGGAAAACATCGTGAGGAAACCTGCATATTTTCGAAATAATAACAAAAAAAAATTATTTCGAAGATATGTGCTAATCCGCAGTGGGGCCGCGTGGTGGACTATACCCTGATACCCTCTGTATAGACGAGGCCTTAGCCCAGCAGTGGAACATGTATAGGCTGATACTTTACTATTCAAATAGGATTGGTAGCAAAGTGTCTTAGTTCCCCTTTTTATTTCCTGGAGCGATGACTTGGTTTCGGTTCCGCGGGCTATGGGTTCGATTTCCACGGTGGTAGGGCCACGCAGCAATCTCAGCTGTTGCACAAAAGGGTAGGCCCGTCCGGGTAAGTACCGCAATCTCACAGAAGACCAGCGTAAAGTGGATGTACAAATACTTTCGCGTTTCGTCTGGTGAGTGAGGTAGCC
The DNA here is from genome assembly GCA_933534255.1 of Iphiclides podalirius. Taxonomy (NCBI): domain Eukaryota; kingdom Metazoa; phylum Arthropoda; class Insecta; order Lepidoptera; family Papilionidae; genus Iphiclides; species Iphiclides podalirius. The sequence goes on along the minus strand of OW152841.1, from coordinate 591,111 downwards.
GGAGCCCAATTTTCAAAAGGTTGTCAACGCATCTGTAACCCTCTGGTGTGGCAGACGTCCATGGGCGGCGGTATTCACTTAATCAACCCATCTGTTCGTTTGGCAACTTTTCGCATAAAAAAAAGAATTGTACCCGTGTGAGCCACGGGTTAGTACGCGTCTGCATGTTTGTCCGTGTGATACATATTTTAAACGTAAAACATAAACAAATCGTGATAATATTAAAACAACGGCAATTATTCATATAAATATTTTTAGTATACGTACCCAATAACATTCATTTTTGCAGTTTTGAGTTTAGGAAAAATAAACCTTACAAATATTTCAAATACACTTATGTAAGTAACGACATCACTTTGGCCTAGAATTGAACTTTAGCGTCATGATTTCTGTCAGCAGTGACAGGTGTATTTAGGTTCCTTTAGATAAAATTTGACATTATTTCGACATTGGTTACGAGTGTATACGAACCTATTCCGATTATTGATAAAGTAAATATATTTTTACCAATATCTATCATATAATAAGAAACCGTTTTATTGCAATACGAATTATTGTTTCCCTTTTTTCTTATCAAAAATCTCCCCCGTTGATTAAATATAATCGGGATTACTTATTATTCATTTTTGGATCACTTAACCCACCTTCCACGTCAATATTTTTTTTTATGTGAAAAGTTGCCAAGCGAGCGAACGCACCCGATGTTAAGAGAACACCGCCGCCCATCTGCTACACCCGAGTGTTCCAGATGCGTTGACAACCTTTTGAAAATTGGGCTCCGACCACCTCATTCACTAGACCAAACGCGAAAGTATTATACTTCCACTTTACGCCGGTCTTCTGTGAGGTCGTGGTACTTACACGGACGAGCCTGCCCATTCGTGCAACCCGAACCGAAGATAATAAAATATATCGCTTCGTAGCACTTCTGTGCGCGTGTGTACGCCGCGGGTGCAGCGCGTGGCGCGCGTCAATCTGAGTTACGGGCACCCTTCCCCCACACCCCCTTCTCCCCGCAATTACGACACCGATTCGAGTCAACCGCGCCTCTGCATACTGTCGAAGTCGACACCGTGAGTGTCTCTCTTCGCTGATCGCCTGGTACTGTGAACCTGTTGGCCGGATTTTTATCACGATCGCTGGGAAATTGGGATGTGATTAAACGTTCATCATCACCATATCTCTGTCTCTCTATTTTTAATTTTACTTTGTGTAAGCGAGCTGTGATGATGAAGTGACTACCGTTTCCCATGGACATCAACAGTTTTCGGGTACTTGTGCGATGTCAACGATGAAATAAGACCACCCAAGTGCGAGTCGGACTCGCGCTCGTAGGGTTCCGTACCATTGCCTATAAAACGGCAAAAAGTATCAAGTTAAATGTTTTTTTACAGTTTTTTAGTATTTGTTGTTATAGCGTCAACAGAAATACATCATCTGTGGAAATTTCAACTGTCTAACACGATAATTAATAGTATTTACGCGATTACGCATTATTTTTTTTATGTGAAAAGTTGCCAAACGAGTAGGCGGTTCACCTGATGTTAAGTGAATACCGCCGCCCATGGACATCTGCTACACCCGAGGTTACAGATGCGTTGACAACCTTTTGAAAATTGGGCTCCGGCTACCTCACTCACCAGACGAAACGCGAAAGTATTTGTCATACTTCCACTTTACGCCGATCTTCTGTGAGGTCGTGGTGGGCCTGCCCAATCGTGCAACAGCCGAGGCTGCTGCGTGGCCCTACCACCGCTGACCAATAACCAATCAAATAACCCAATAAAATTATGAATGAAACTATTTTTTACGGATTTATCGCGTTTATTTTTAATTTTTATTCCCGAAGTTTCGAACCCTGTACAGCGTTCATGGTCACGGGACAGACTGAGGTGTTAGACGTCTGATTGTCATAGTTAACCCGGGCTACCGTCAGTTTTTGGATTATTAATTTTGTATCCGATCTATGCAGAGCTAGCTAATTGTATCTTGTCTTGCAGTAGTGGTTCGTATGGGCCTAGATTTAATTCTATTGATGTTAGGATCCCAAGCTGATGGGAGCTCCCAACTCTCTTCTCTATTGAAATTAGGGTGGTTTTTAATTTCAATAGCCTCGCGAATCATCCTCGGGAGGAATCGGTGTACTTTTGCAAGTGTCTGTGGTCTATCAAACCTGATTTAGTGGTTGGGCCGATTTCAGGTGTGCCCACAAACTGCAGACGTATAAATCTACTATGTTTTATGTTAAATCTACAATTTATACTATGTCTAACACGGTTCATGAGGTACAGCCTGGTAACGGACCGACAGACAGACAGCGGAGTCTTAGTGACAGGGTCCCGTTTTACCCTTTGGATACTGAACCCTAAAAGACTGTCCAAGCCGTCAAATTTGTCAATCGTGAGGGACAAACGCAAACTTTACCGGGAAACGCGACGTGACTCAATTTCCGCTAAGCACTGGGACAAACAGACGCTTCGCCGTACGCCCGGTGTCGGGTTCCCTTCCCGGGATGCGACGTTGCAGTTTATGCTGAGGCTTAGGTTTAGTGGATGGGAGCCGTGATAGCTCAGTGTCCGGGCGCTCGCCTTTAATTCAATATACTCGAGCAACCCGAGTTCGATCCCCGGTGCCGGCATCGATGAAATTGTTGATTTTAAGTGCTGACTTATCGAGCTCAGCGGTGAGGGAAAACGTCGTAAAGAAACCTAAATATTTTCGCTATAAAAAATATTTCGAATATATGTGAAGTCCGCCAATCCGCAGTGGGGCCGCGTGGTGGACTATGCCCTGATACCCTCTGTACAGAGGAGGCCATTGCCCAGCTGTTGGATATGGTTCTTCTCTGTGCAGGTCTGGTTTAGTGAACCGGTGGTAGATATTTTGTTGACGTTCAATAAGAGCTTAAGTTAGGCCTATATTAAATAAATATACTTTGATTTTGACTTACTTTACTAGTACATGGACTAGTAGCGCAGTCCCAATGTCGAAGCTCCATTATCAACCTGAATGGATGATGCAGTCAACATTGCTGACGGCCGTTTACTGTACTGCTGGACTCGATCCGAGCCAAAAATGTTTTCCTTATAAATAGTATTTGGACTTAGAGTTAGGACTTATTAAGCGCGGGAAGCGTTTTCATATCATAATACCATTATCTATAAAAAAAAAAAATCAGGTCTATTGTACGCGAGCCACGCTTAAATATTTATTAAAATTGTTTCTTAGTATTTGCTGTTATAGCGGAAACAGAAATAATTCATCTGTGAAAATTTCAACTCTCTAACTATCACGGTTCATGAGATACTGCCTGGTGACAGACGGATAGATAGACAGACAGGGAAGTCGTAGTAATAGGGTTCCCGTTTTACCCTTTTGGTACGGAACCCTAAAAACTCATGAAACCAACATAAACTCATATATACCTGCACCTTTCATTTTATGTAGCTTTCAATGTCGCCTAGATTTTAGGTTTACCCAAACGATGATAGCAAGAAAATGACGTAGATATTTTCTGCCTGTTTAGAGTTTTACGGGAATCTATCTTATTTAGGCTCCTTTCAAAATTTTGTCAACGGCAAAATATAGTTATGTAATTTTGCCCATATTTCACTAACTTTAAATTTATACATATATGGCTCCACGATCCCCACCGCTGCCCAAAACGGTCGGCGGGAAGCGCGCGAGGTGTGAATGCGACTTGACAGCTCAACAATGACAGTTGACGTCTCAATGCGTTCCTTTTTTCTAAACACGGGCCGAGGGAGCCCGCCATCCAGCCCGGGGGGTTATTGTTTCTTTTCTCCTTTTAGAATCCGCTGCTTAAGTGGAGGACGTGTCGGTTTTGAGTTTTCTCATTTTTTTTTAATTGTCGATATATTTTGTCGTATATTCAAATGACGGGACAAAAGCTTTCAGTGTGAAACGTTTGCCCCTTTTAAGTCGATAAGACTGTTTACTCGGACTTTTTTTTAGAACAATTTGTAGACAACGTCGTTGTTAGATACGATTTATATGCGGGAGTTTATGAAAGATAAATTATAGACTCGACTATGCTAAACTGCTAAGCGGCTTGCATTTATTGTAAATATATTTCGCATTTGTATATAATGTAAATTGTATCGCCGTGCAGTCCTATTTACAGTCAATACCTCCTAAGTCGACAATGTACGTGTATATTAAACGCGAAAAAATTAAAAGAACGTAGTGTAAGAAATATTGAGCGACTTATACGTTACGTTTTTATATTCATACCTGCATTATTGAGATTACTTTGAATAAAAACAATTTTATAACTTAAATTATATAACGCACAATTGTATAGAATTGGTTTATAAAATAAGCATTAAATTCTTTAATTAATTAAATTCAAACATCACATAATTAACAAGTTATTTGATTTTAGTTAAGCTTTCATTTGTTAAAGTCGAGTGCACCACGAAAATAAATTAAACAAATTGGTCGTGTTAAACCCGTCATAGACTAGTACTAGTGGGGCATTTATAAAAGCAATCAAGTCTAACAAGTGGGTAGACAAGTGACAATTTCGCATAACCATCGCTGCGTCACCTAAAGAATCAGAGCCTACGATTGCATGAAACAACTACCGGTCAACTGTGTCCTCAACGGTGTCGTATTCGACTGTATACCGAATTGAGCGAATGGTCCACTGAGCCACCGCGGCTACAGCGGCCCGGAATAGACTTCGGGACGTCACGACCCGATGCCTGAGTGCCCGCGAGATAACAGACAAATGGCTACCGGGCGGGCATCTTGAGTGCTGTCCCAGTTTTATCATTACAGACGGTCTGCCGTGTGCATTACGGGCGGCGCATGGTAGTGCCAAAGGTCGAAGATCTCCGGGAGACCTGCTCCTGATATGGAGCCATCTGGTTCGGAGCGTGTCTACAAACTAAAGCCGGTCACCTTAAGAAAGGGAATGTCGCTATCAGAGTTATATTTCAAACATTTTGTAAAAGCCACCTTAATGGGGAAAGGGCTTATTATAATGTCGAGGAATACATTGAGGACAAGGATGTGTGGAAATGACTCTTGCTCTGCACTTGCAAGTCCCCTGGCTCCTGCTAAATTATACTAAATATATTAATAATAAATGAAACTAATTTTACGGATTTATCGCGTTTATTTTTAATTTTAATTCCCGACGTTTCGAACCCTTTACAGCGTTCATGGTCACGGGACAGACTGAGGTGTTAGACGTCTGATTGTCATAGTTAACCCGGGCTACCGTCAGTTTTTGAATTATTAATTTTGTGTCCGATCTATGCAGAGGGAGCTAATTGTATCTTGTCTTGCAGTAGTGGTTCGTTTGGGCCTAGATTTAATTTTATTGATGACAGGATCCCAAGCTGATGGTAGTACCCAACCTTCTTCTCTATTGAAATTAGGGTGTTTTTTAATTTCAATAGCCTCGCGAATCATCCTTGGGAGGAATCGGTGTTTCTTTTGCAAGGATCTGTGGTTTGTCAAAACCTGATGTAGTGGTTGGGCCTATTCAAAATGTGCTCACAAACTGCAGACTTGTTCGATCTATTGTGTTTTATGTCAGCTATATGTTCTTTTCACGCGGGTTTTTATTGCTCTTTTCGTTTGACCTATGTAAGAGAGCCCACATTCACAGTCAAGTTTGTACACTCCTGGATCTTGCAGAGGGATATTACACTTGACAGATGGTAAAAACTGACTAATCTTCTTCAGCGGCTTGTAGAATGTATTAATTGAAGCCTGCTTTAAGATATAGCCAATCTTGTCGGTGACTCCTCTGACGTATGGTAGAACAGCAGGTACTCGCTCCACTGTGGCTGGTTTCACTCGGTCACTGTGACGTAGGCGCGGTGCTCGAAGCTTGTTGTCATGCAGAACTTGCTTGACATGTTGAAGCTCAGCGGCCAGGTGTTGTTTGTCACAGATCCCTTGTGCTCTCTGAAACAAAGATTTACCCACGGTAGCTAACTGTGATGGATGGTGGTGAGAATCACCGTTTAGGTATCTATTTGTATGGGTTGCCTTCCTATACACAGTGTGACTTACAGTGTTATTTGGATTGCGGATGACCAAAACATCTAAGAAAGCTAAAGAGTTATTATGCTCTAATTCCATAGTGAATTGTATTTTGGAATTTACTGAGTTAAGGTGATTTAGAAATGCATTAACTTTACTTGTTGGTAAAATGGTGAAGGTGTCATCTACATACCTCTTGTAAAACCTTGGATAAATGGGAGCTGTGCGAAGGGCCTTCTCCTCAAAGTCTTCCATAAATATGTCAGCGACAATGGGAGATACTGGGCAGCCCATTGCTACACCATCTATCTGTATGTAAAATTCCTCCTTCCAAAGCAAATAGCCTTCATGTGCTAAACCCCCTAAATTGTATGGGTTGCCTAAAATACACAAACCAGACATACCATTACGCCCTATTGTAAGCCAGATCGACTCACCAACCTACAGACTGGCTCAACATCTAGTACGAATTCTCTCACCCCTGAGAGGACACACAAGGGCATACACAAAGGATTCTTACCATTTTGTTAGTGAGATAAAACAACTATGTCTTGCTGACAATGAAACAATGGTCAGTTTTGATGTACAGTCTTTATTTACATGCCTACCATTAGAAGACTGCATCTCAATTGTAACAAGAAAGCTAAAAGAGAATAACATGCCGGAAGAGTATGCATTACTACTTAAACATTGCCTAACATCCGGCTATTTGCTTTGGAAGGAGGAATTTTACATACAGATAGATGGTGTAGCAATGGGCTGCCCGTATCTCCCATTGTCGCTGACATATTTATGGAAGACTTTGAGGAGAAGGCCCTTCGCACAGCTCCCATTTATCCAAGGTTTTACAAGAGGTATGTAGATGACACCTTCACCATTTTACCAACAAGTAAAGTTAATGCATTTCTAAATCACCTTAACTCAGTAAATTCCAAAATACAATTCACTATGGAATTAGAGCATAATAACTCTTTAGCTTTCTTAGATGTTTTGGTCATCCGCAATCCAAATAACACTGTAAGTCACACTGTGTATAGGAAGGCAACCCATACAAATAGATACCTAAACGGTGATTTCTCACCACCATCCATCACAGTTAGCTACCGTGGGTAAATCTTTGTTTCAGAGAGCACAAGGGATCTGTGACAAACAACACCTGGCCGCTGAGCTTCAACATGTCAAGCAAGTTCTGCATGACAACAAGCTTCGAGCACCGCGCCTACGTCACAGTGACCGAGTGAAACCAGCCACAGTGGAGCGAGTACCTGCTGTTCTACCATACGTCAGATAGAGGAGTCACCGACAAGATTGGCTATATCTTAAAGCAGGCTTCAATTAATACATTCTACAAGCCGCTGAAGAAGATTAGTCAGTTTTTTTACCATCTGTCAAGTGTAATATCCCTCTGCAAGATCCAGGAGTGTACAAACTTGACTGTGAATGTGGGCTCTCTTACATAGGTCAAACGAAAAGAGCAATAAAAACCCGCGTGAAAGAACATATAGCTGACATAAAACACAATAGATCGAACAAGTCTGCAGTTTGTGAGCACATTTTGAATAGGCCCAACCACTACATCAGGTTTGACAAACCACAGATCCTTGCAAAAGAACACCGATTCCTCCCAAGGATGATTCGCGAGGCTATTGAAATTAAAAAACACCCTAATTTCAATAGAGAAGAAGGTTGGGTACTACCATCAGCTTGGGATCCTGTCATCAATAAAATTAAATCTAGGCCCAAACGAACCACTACTGCAAGACAAGATACAATTAGCTCCCTCTGCATAGATCGGACACAAAATTAATAATTCAAAAACTGACGGTAGCCCGGGTTAACTATGACAATCAGACGTCTAACACCTCAGTCTGTCCCGTGACCATGAACGCTGTAAAGGGTTCGAAACGTCGGGAATTAAAATTAAAAATAAACGCGATAAATCCGTAAAATTAGTTTCATTTATAATGTGTAATCGCGTAAATACAAGAAATTATTATATATTAATAATACTAAAATAATTTTGTGTGTATACTTGAATACTTAAAAAAAATATACATATATGACCGCAGAGTTTCTTGCCGGTTCTTCTCTTGCAGATCTAGTTTAGTGAACCGGTGGTAGTTTTTGACGTTCAATAAGAGCTTAAAATAAGCCTATGTTGAATAAAGAAATTTTGACTTTGAAAAAAAAAAACGTTTATTTAACGAAAAATGTTAAGAATTCAAATTGTTTCTTTTAAGTAAAATAAAGAGGGTTACAGGACATAGTCCACCACGCGCTGCGGATTACGCTTATCCAAAAGAGGAGTAATTTCAAGATGCCATTATATCTTGTACTGAAACCCTTATAATAACAACAAAATTGAGGTAGTGGTTTTGTGGGGGTACCTGAAACAAACTACGTTTTTCGCATAGAACTTTTAGATCAAGTTTCAAATCGAGTTCCGTTTTTACGGAGCCTGGAACCTCGGAGCTCTAATCGTCCCAGGCACCTACATACGTAAATCGATTTGGAAATTCGTACGGCCCTGCCCACGCGTATTGGGTTACTGGCTGGAAATGATTTAATGGTCCTCGGAGTTAAATCGATTGGCCAATCAAGCCAATTGTTATGTTAAACAATCGTTTATTGAGCAATTACCGACTGGAGAAAGTCAGAGAAGCGGTTATTTTCGATCAAGTCGGAAAGAATATGTAATGATGACGCCGTGGCGCAGTTGCCGAGGTAGCGGCTTCGTCCCCAGTTTCGTGGGTTCGATTCCCATATGGGACAGCTAGCTAGGTGACGTGATGTGTTGCGTGGCCCAGTTAAAATATCTATATCTATAAATATCTGTATATATATATATTTACAAAAGAATAGTATTTTAAGCGACTTCAAAAATGGAGGAGGATCAAAAATGAGGATTTCTCAATTATATTTTTTTTTTTTGAGAATAGTTATATTAATGTGCCCCGAAAATATTAATTTATTCGTTTATTACGTGATAACAGTAAAGAAGTATCCACACCAGGAGTAAAACGGTCTCCAATTGACCCGCGGAAGTTGGTCCCGTGGACCTCTCGATAATGAGGGATCGTTCTTGACCCGCATTGAACCCGAATGGCGGACAATGTATGTCCCGTGGTCCCAATTGTACGTAACAATACGCCGAGGTACGCTTTCGTGCCGTGTGGACGAAAATACCCTCGGGAGCGTTGGAAGAAACACACGCTCTTCTCTTCTTGAGAGAGATATTAGTACCGTGCAATAAACACGGACAGTGATAGCTCAGTGTCCGGGCGATTGCCTTTAATTCAATATACTCGAGCAACCCGAGTTCGATCCCCGGTGCCGGCACCGATGAAATGGTTAATTTTAAGTGCTTAATTATCACGCGCTCAGCTGTGTAGGAAAATATCGTGAGGAAAACTGCATATTTTAGAAATAATAACAAAAAAAATTCTAGAATATGTGAAGTCCGCCAATCCGCAGTGGCGCTGCCTGGTGGACTATGCCCTGATACCTTCTTTACAGAGGAGGCCTTTGCCCAGCAGTGGGACATTTATAGGCCGTTTCTTTTCTTACTAAAATAATTAAAAAGTGTTCGGTGACGATGACACGAGTCCCATGATTTGTCGACTTGTTCACCCAAAAAGCGCTCAACGCGTCTAGAGGTTTTCACTTCAATAGCTATTCGGACGTGGCCCATTCAATGCGGTGCATCCTCAGAAGCCTTTTCAACTGTGGTAGGTCCACGCACCAGCGTTCGCTGTTTCACGAATGGGCAGGTCCGTCCGGGTAGTACCACGACCTGGCAGAATACCGGTGGTGAGGTAAACGGGTCCCACTTCTATAACGACTGGCAACGCATCAGCAGCCCGTCAGGTGTCGCACACGTCCATGGGTGCGGGTAATCGCTGGGAATGAGTTGGTCGCTCCCAAGATATTTCTAAAAGGAAAAAAAATCAGTTGTTTAATATTTTAATTTTTTTAAGAAAAAAAAAATGAATTACAACAAAGAGGTTACCTACGGAGTTCCTTTCGCCTGTTTCTTCTCCGCTAGAGGAACCTCATAACGAAACGGTGGTAGATATAAAAAAAATATATACTATCGATAGATGAAATAAGTTTCTTAAGAATAAATGATTTTGATTTTGCTTAACACCAGGTAAACCGCCCGTTAAGTGTACATTAAATTTCAGAGTATAATAAAAATATTGTTCTAATATATATATGTATATAATAATATATATATGTTCTATATATATCATAGTTTCCATCACTGCATTACATCAACAGTCGGAAAAGAAACAACAAGACGGAAATCTCGCCACGACCACTTCAAACAATCACTATCGAAGCGTGTTTGGGAAAGTTGTTTATTTTCCGCATTATTTATCCATGATTTTATTCACTTTTCTTGTATCCGTCTGTTTACCATTCCTACATGCCCGTGTTTACCTTCCTCATTATTCACCTATAGCTTTCTCCTTTTTCTAAGTCTCATTCTATTGCTATTATTCCATTATTGCGGAGCACCGCATATATTAACGGATCGTTACCGGCTATGTTCTATACGTGGCGCGATGACTAAGGTAATTTTTTTGTTTGACATAGTGGCAAATGAGATGGCTGTTCAGCTAATGTTAAGTGTTACACATGGACATTTGCAACAATCGTATGGTTGCAGGTGCGCCGCACCTTTCACTCTAGTGGGCCCCGGCAGACGAAACGCAGGTCTTCTGCGAGGTCGTGGTACTTACCAGGACGGACCTGCCCATTCGTGCAACAGCTAACACTGTTGCGTCGCCCTACTAATAGAAGAATAGATCACACTCGAGAATTAAAAACACGCGTCACGCATTTCGCCCGCGAGGGGGCGATAACGGTCCCACGGCGTTCACCAGGACGATGTCCAATTATCGTAGGGATGTGACCACCATCGATATACCCATATCGGGTCCACTGCTTTCGTCCTTGTGGAGTGAGAACCATCTTCAGGAGTCAGTCGGATCATCGTAGTGACGTGGCCGTCTTCGTTTCAGATGACTTAGGGCGCGGGCCGCCATCGAGCCTGATGAGGGTCGCGGTGCCCCTCCTGGCGCTGCTGCTGCAGCTGCCACTGCTGCAAGCGGTCTGCCCCTGGGCGTGCGCGTGCCGCCCCACCGCCCTGGACTGCTCCCACCGGGGGCTGCTGCACACGCCCCGCCGCCTGCCGCCGGACGCGCTCCGTCTGTGAGTACTCTAACGACTTTAGACATTTATTTTATATATATATATATATATATATATATATGCGACTCATATACAGCGTGTCGTTACCATCGCGACAATAAATGAACACACATATAGGGGATAACTTTTTAAAGTTGTATTAAACATTTAAAATCTTTAAACATCAATATTTACAGAGTTATTAAATTTTCCAAAACAAAGAATTTTAGAACATCCTTACCTATAAAAGCGTAACGTAAAGTTCATTTGTAAAGGTCACAAAGCATATGAATGGGTTGAATGAATTTAAAAGAGACAAAACATACTGTTAGAAGGAGAGGCTTATATATATAATATAATCGGAATCCCGGAAACGGCTTCAGCGATTTTCATGAAATTTAGTATGTACGTAGATTCGGGGGCGAAAAATTGATCTAGCTAGGTTTCATTTTTAGAAAATGTCCTTTTATCCCTGTTTTCAGGGAATGAATTATTATCGGTAAATTTCGCCGCAAAACAAAATGTTATAATAGCTCGGTCGGCAATCGAACGGCCCCGAAACAGACGGCCGCGGTTCGTATCACGATCCATTTACACACTTATTTTTTTTTACTTTTCTTTCTATACCAGATCATTGCTTTCTTTATTTTTTATATTTCCAAAATACATGATTTACCAAAAAAAAACGAGAAAAGCTCGAGTCCTCCAGGTACTTTACTATATCGGAGACAAACGGGAACAAAAGACAAAACCCATACTTATATTATAAACACGAACTTTTTACACTGTCACAGAAGACCGGCGTGAGGTAGAATCGTTACAGTTCTGCGTTTCGTCTGGTGAGTGAGGTGGCCGGGACCCTCTTTTTACAAGGTCGTCAACGCATCTGGAACCCTCGGGTGTCGCAGATGTCCATGGGCGGCGGTATTCACTTAACATCAGGTTACCTCGCCTGCTCGCTTGGCAACATCTCATTTAAAAAAAATACTTGTTTATTTACATGCAATAATTTAAATACACTGCACACGACACATCGTGTTTACGTCCGTTCGTCCCAAGGGACGTCCCGAACGCATTTTCCATAGTATAGCCGCGCGCCAAATTCGCAACGACGTCGCAATATCCACCAAAAATTACGAGCGCCAACACAATGGCCTTAATTTAACACGACGTGAACATTGCAATTTGCATCCACTGCGCCGTATTACAAAGTCTATTATCGATTGCGCGTTTAGTGTTGTGACGTGCAAACTTTGCGATCCGCCGTGTTTTATCGATAGAGTAACGAAAGCCAGACGATATTCAACCGTAAGGTATTAAGAATAGAGTGTAATAACGCAGCAGTGTTGTCGAATTCCCGCCGGCGAAATTGAACCGGGAACTTGTTAAGCGACTGTGGACTTTATCGTCTTGGCGTAAGGTGTATAATAAACATAGGTACTATGTCCCAACGGTAGCATTTACGCGTGTATTATATGACGCCGGAGGTTTCGGGTCTGGCGTAGAGTGATAAAAACACAGAGACATTTATATTAATAAGGGATAGGCAGACTTATTAAAGCTTTCTTTTCACTATATTATGTATATTCTTTATTGCATGTGCATATGCACACACGACAAGAAGGAAAAAAATACATAGTCTATGTCAGGGAAGACTTTTTAGACTTACGTATTTTAAATACGTTATAAAGCAAGGTTATGTTTTTATGTGAGAATGTGGCAAGTGATAACCGCCGCCCACTGATACTTGCAACACCCGTAGGGTTGCAAACGCCTTGCCACCTTTCAATGAAGCGGGCCCCGGCTACCTCACTCACTAAACGAATGGGCAGATCGTGGTAATTCCACTGACCTGCCAGTTCCTACAACAGGGAAGACTGTTGCGTGGCCCCACCGCCCTAATAATATTTAAATGGACACGATGGTACCATCGGAGAACGGTCCACCCTTGCTCCACCATCTTATTACAGAAGGAAGTACCTGGAAGGCCTTTTTTTGGTAAATCATTTGGAAATAATTATTTTGGAAATAAAAAAGTATGAAAATAAAGAAAATGATCTGGTATAGAAAAAAAAAGTAAAAAACATAAGTGTGTAAATGATCGTGATACGAACCGCGGCCGTCTGTTTCGGGGCCGCCCGATTACCGACGGAGCTATTATAACATTTTTTTTTTTGCGGCGAAATTTACTGTCGTATTCGAATGATATTTTTCATTCCCTAAAAACAGGGATTGATAAATAGCTAGATCGATTTTTCGCCCCCGAATCTACGCACATACTAAATTTCATGAAAATCGCTGGAGCCGTTTCCGAGATTCCGATTATTAAAAGATATACGCGTTTCAATACTCTATGACATATCGTAACGGCTAGGGTGGCTTCTTATACCATAATATCAATATACAGTCGCGCACAAAAGCGATAACCCACAATTAAGTGGGACCTTTTGCACCGAGATGTCTTACAAGCGGCCGCACCCCCCAATAGGGGTGGATTCGTGGCCAATATATTTTTACGGTGGCAAGGGAGGACGCGTCCCACCTGATAGGGCCGAAATAGAGTCGCTAATGGAAAAATAGTGCTGTGCCACGAACGAAGCAGTCCGCTGAACCGGTTAATAAGCGTGAGAACTTATAATTCTTTGACAGCATTAAAAATAGTTTTAATTGCATGCAAATAATTATATTACAATAAAGTAATTAAAAGACTGGAAAATTATATAAATATAAAAAGTAATAAAATTATGAAAGCGCCATCTACTTTCTTTAGGACTGTAACGGGTGAATGTGATTGAGAATATGCTGCAATCTTTACTAATGTTTGTTACTCTTTCACTCAAATACTACTGAATGGATTTTAATGAAACTTTACAATAATATAGTTCATACATCAGAATAAGACATAGGCTATAATTTATATACATATTTTTTGTATATCTGTCTTTCTGTCTGAATGTTGTGCCTTCAGCCTATTCTGCGCAGACGTAGTCGCGGGCTGCAGCTAGTCTATAATAAGCGGTTTAGAGGGCAGCTTCAGAGGTGTGACTTTTGCGTTACAGCGATGCGCACGCTTCTTAAAATTTCACTCTCATTCATTCAATTTTTTCATAACGCGCCTAAAGAAGTATAAATTCCAAAAACGTATGTGGGTATTTATGTAAGCACGTAAGAAATTATAATTTAAATAATTAAAATGGAATTGATGACGGTTTATTTAAATAACTTGGAATTATTGGTAAATTAAAACATGTAGAAAAAGTACGAAAGGATTGTCGCCGCTGTGGGAATCGAACCCATGTCTTCGGCATTCGCGGCCTGACGCTCTAGCCACTGAGCTAAACTGCTTCTACATGTTTTAATGTTCAATCTTAAGTGCAGAGATTAGCACTATAAAAAACTTTAAAATTTATAAAAAAAAAGCAATGGCGACATCTCTCGTTCGAATTATCGTTGTAAAACGATATTCGAAATTGTTTGTATGCTGGAAAGGATATAACAATAGATGGGCCAAGCATTGCTTCAAATGCTAAATAACAGTGTAAAAAGTAGGCGTTAAGATTTTCGTCGCTGTGGCTATCAGCCGTTTAGCTCAGTGGCTAAAGATTCAGACCGCGAATGCCGAAGACGTGGGTTCGATTCCCACAGTGGCGACAATCTTTTCGTACTTTTTCTACATGTTTTAATGTTCAATCTTAAGTGCAGAGATTAGCACTATAAAAAAAATTATTATTGGTAGGTAAATGTCAAAAAGTTGTTATTGGTTGCCATGCTAATACCTTGAAGTTGTAAACTGTAATAACTTGAAAAACTGTAAATTTAAACCATGTTAAGCTACTACTATAGAAATTATGTTTCATAACGGTTGAGTTTAAAACATATATCGGCTTCGGAAATGTTTACTTTTTGAAATTCTTTGAGCTATGTAGTCAACTCGATTTTAAAAAGTAAACTACGTAATTGGTGATTTGATGATGCTTGTATCCGAAATTTTGTGACAAAAACTTATTTCTGGTTCCCAAATTTAAACCTGTCTAGACAAGGGGCCTTTTCTATTATTTATAATGATAATGTAAAATACAAGAAAATTGTATGTTAACAGCTGCCACGGGAAATCGAAATCGTTTCAACGTTATCATATTTCACATTTCTTCACAATAGAAATTACAATTTTATCGAAAACGCATTCTATTCTTAAGAGAGGTTCATAAAACATACATCAAATCAATAAAAAATATTACTTATATTTACGTATAATTAATTATGGCCGAATTTCAACCATTAGGCTACCATTAGTAAGTGTTAATACACCATTTACCATAGTCTGGTAAATGAACTCTCTACAGTATTACCACAAAAAGAAGACTCGAATCGCCAGGAAACCTTCTTCAAAATAAAACTAACCTTTGCTGAGCGAATTAAATAAAAACAAATACCTTCAAAGCTATTAAAGTTGTTTCAGATAATCTGGAATGATTTGCGTTGAACGCATTCCGGAGAATCGACACTACTGTAATCGCTTTTACGTCGGCTTTAACGGACCATTAAAGTGACGACAGCTCAGAGCACGATATTTTTTTATGCGTTGTTAAATGATTTTTTTTTGATGAATTTGTTTTATGAACGAAAATGGCAAGTGATTCACCTGATGTTAAGTGACAATCACCACCCATGGCCATTTTCAACACCGTTAGATTTAAAGATTCGTTGCCATTTCTCAATAAAACTGGCCAAGTGCGAGTCGGACTCGCACACGGAGGGTTCCGTACCATTAACTTTGAATACGGCAAAAAAACATGTGCCTATGTTGTAGAGTAGGAGTCTTAGTAATAGGGTCCCGTTTTACCTTTTGGATAAGGACCTAAAAAGCAATTAAATGCGTAAAATAGCTTTATTTGACCATATAACCATGTAAATAATAGAGTTTATTATATACTAAAACAGACTAAACTAAAAATCTAATCCTAAAATTATATACAATAATGCTTACACCACCTTTAAGTTGCTCAACTATGCTCAATTTCCTAAAAGTAAAGTCTTTTTTGCACTGAAAACTGTGAAGAACATGAAACTATTTTTTGGATGCTAATCAAATTCGAACCCTTGACTACAAACCGGCCACAAACTGTTACACAGCGTGTCTTTACAATCGCGACAATAAATAAACACACATACAGAGGATAATTTTCTAAAATTGTATTAAAAGTTTACATTCTTTACACATAAATATTTACCGAGTTACTAAATTCTCCAAAATAACGAATATTAGAACACCCTTACGTATAAAACTGTAACGTAAAGTTCATTCGTAAAGGTCACAAAGCATATGAATGGGTTGAATGAATTTAAAAGAGACAAAACATACTGTTAGAAGGAGAGGCTTGTAATTCGGCGCTGTGGCAACGAATGAAAAAGTCTCTGAATGTATCTATCAGTCAGTTGTAGTTGTATAGGATGTTACAAAATTTGTTTCTTTTTTACCTAATTAGTTTTTTTGAAAAATATTTTTTTTAATTATGAATTTTTTAACGTTAATATTTTTTTAAGATTATTGGCAAGTAGCGTTAGACGTGTGTTCATTTATTGTCGCGGTTGTAACGACACGCTGTATATAGCTAAAATTAAAATATAAAAACAATAGTTTTATAATAACACTTTTCCTCGCGACTGTAACGGGTTTTTCGCAGTATTAACTTAGGGGGGCGTTTTAATTATTAAAGCGATCCAGCAAAACGGCTTACTCCGCTGAATTAAAGCATTGTTGAATACCGTGACGTCGAATATTTAATGGTGATGAATTGTTGCGTTTGTGAGGCAATGCTTTTTGAACGTTGGAGCCGAAGTAGGGATGGTATAGTTGCATAAAATAATATACAAATTTTAATTTTTTATCTCGAGTGCAGAGATTAGCATGATAAAAGTTGAAATGTCTAAAAAGCAATGGCGTTATGTCCCATTCGAATTATCGTTGTAAAACAATATTTTAGGTTATTTGTGTGCTGTGAAGGGTATAACAATGGATGCGCCAAGCATTGCTTGAAATGCGAAGCAACGTAGATGAAACACATTAAGATTCTCGTCGGTGTGACAATCAGCCGCACCCTCAACACTAGTTGTCTTACAGTCTTGCAAATGTCCATGGGCGCCGGTTATTAATTAACATTAGGAGATGCCAGCTCGCTTGACACCCATTGCAACATTAAAAAAAAGCAAAACTCCAAGTTTCGCTCAGTTTTGGACTAGATACCGTTGTGTATAAAAAGTTACAGAAACATTTCTTTATTATTATTTACTAGCGACCCGGCCCAGTTTCACACGGGTACAATGCATTATACACTAGCTGCTGCCCGCGACTACGTCTGCGTAGAATAGGCTGAAGGCGTAACATTCAGACAGATATACATAAATTATAGCCTATGTCTTATTCAGATGTATAAGCTATATTGTTGTAAAGTTTCATTGAAATCCGGAAATTCAGTAGTATTTGCGTGAAAGAGTAACAAACATCCATCCACACATACAAACTTTCGCGTTTATAATATTAGTAAGCATATAAATCTTCCTCTTGAATCACTTTATCTAGTAAAAAATCGCATCAAGAACCGTCGCGTAGTTTTAAAGACCTAGCATCCATAGGGACAGACAGACAGTGGGACGACTTGTTTTATACTATGAAGTGATTTAATGTAAAACGTTTGCATCGCATGGTGCTTGCGAAACCTTTTAGAAGGTTTTATACCGGTATTGTGTAAGTTACTTGTACTGTATTCGCGGTGGTAATCTAATTCCGTAAAATAATCAGTTCGAACCCGCGTTTCCCCTTTGCAAAGGCCCGGGGCTCCACCATCCATTCGTTCCCGGGGGAAAACGAATTTGCATGCCGAAGGTAGTACACAGAGCAAGCCGCGTGCAGAGTTCGCGACACGGGAACACAGCGTGACAAGTGGCAGGTGATGAACACGTCACCGCTCTATCTATTTTTTTTTATGCGAGAAAGTGGCAAACGAGCTGGCGGTTCACCTGATGTTAAGCCCATGGACATTAGCAACACCGGTAGGGTTGCAAATGCGTTGCCATCTTTAAATAAAGTGGCTACCCCACTCGGCGGACGAAACGCAGAAGTGTAACGCGTCGCGCAGGGTCGCATGGTGGACTATGATACCCATCAGGGTATCAACCCTCTGTACAGAGGAGGCCTTTGCAAAACAGCGGGACATTTATAGGCTGTTATTTTACTTTACTATATAAGTATGATAGTACTCATACTTGTATAGTAAAGAAATACTTTCAAGAAATACATTCCCTATGTTCCCACCACGCTATTGAAGGTTACAGTATACTCTAAATAAGTTCTATATATGTGCATAATCGCAGTGTAGGACGACCCCCCACTAGATGGAGTGGCGACCTGTGCAAGTGTGCGGGAAGTAAATGGATGCAGGTGGCTCAGGATCGTGCTTCTTGGCAGTCTATGGGGGAGGCCTATGTTCAGCAGTGGACTCAAACAGGCTGAAATGATGATGATGTGTACAATGAAATAATTATACTCAATCTGTTCGTTTATTCGAAATCTACATGGTTCTATGTTTTTTTTTTTTATGGACCCATAGGTTGTCAACGCATCTGCAAACCCTCGGGTGTAGCGGATGTCCATGGGCGGCGGTATTCACGTAACATCAAGTGAACCGCCAGCTCGTTTGTCACTTTGTCACATAAAAAAAGAAAAAAACTACTTGGAGATGCTCCTTTGGCATCGCGGGGAAATCTTCAAAGGTTGCTTCACCTGGCCAACACCTGACGGGTTGCAGGTGCGTTGCCGACCATTAAAAAAGTAGACCCTGGCTACCTCACCCACCAGACGAATCGCGAAAGTATACTTCCATTTGTTATTATTGTTTTTCTTATTATTTTATAAAAACATTGCCCTTACTTTAGGATAACATTACCCTGTGTTGCAAGGACGTTTTACAAACAAATTTCACGCGTACAAACACCCAGACGCGAAACATCTATCTGTGGGTCACACAAATAGTTCCGAATCGAACCCACGACCCCCGACGCTGAAGCCAATACCTTGGCAACTGCGCCACGGAGTCTTCATCTACTTCGCACCGTGTTCTTTCCAGTTCAAACTACAATAGGATGCGGCTAGTGTCGCATGTGTAGAGCTGGACGCGTAAAGAATAAAAAGAATCCATTACCGTCGCTAGGCACATGAATTTTACAAACCTATATATACATTAAAACATCGTGAGGAAACCTGCATATTTTCGAAATAATAACAAAAAATATATATTTCGAAAATATGTGAAGTCCGCCAACCCGCAGTGGGGCCGCGTGGTGGGCTATGCCCTGATACCCTCTGTATAGAGGAGGCCTTTGCCCAGCAGTGGGACATGTATTGGCTGTTACTTTACTTTACTTTTTTTTTATATATACACTATGCGTTATTTTCATATATATAATTCTTCTGTACGTATATATGTCACTGAACTCCTTCTGAACGGCTGTACCGATTTTAATGAATTTTTTTTTGTGTCTTCATGTAGATTCGAGAATGGTTTAGATTCACAAAGTTAATCAAAAAGTTTGAGATTTTTGCATGTAAGACCCGTGTCCGGTCCGCTAGTTTATATAATTATTTAGCTTCTTATGCATTTTGTTCATTGCGTGTTTTTAGGTCCCGCCGTTTTAGTGATTACACAAGGCCCAGATTGTAAACGAGCAGGGTGAGTGAGTCTCACTTGCAAACACTCACTCACCCATAAAGTCACTGACGAAAAGGCAGTAATTTCGTGCCGCGGGAGCTTTGGAAGCTCGTAATTCGGCTTTTGAGTTTTGGCGCGCTTTTATGTGTGTGTGTGTGTGTGTGTGTGTGTCTGTGTGAAGTGGCTTGCTAGCCCGCGCTTTGTAAACGTCCGACGTATTTAATTAGACTACCCGAATGGCGTAGTGGGCAGTGTACCTGCCTCCTGCGCCTGAGGGTGTGGGTTCGATCCCCACTACTGGAAAAATATTGTGTAATGAACATGGTGTTTTGCTAGTGTCTAGGTGTTTATGCATATATAATATGTATTTATTTACAAAAAAAATAGTATGTTTAAGTATGTTTAACAGTTTTTTAGTACCCATAGTACGAGCTTTGCTTAGTTTGGAACTGCAAAATGTGTAAATGCGTCCTAAAATATAGGAATTAGAATTGACTAGCAACCCGCCCCAGCTTCGCACGGGTGCAATGTATTATACATATAAACCTACCTCTTTAATCACTCTATCTAAGCAAAGTCCGTTGCGTAGTTTCAAAGATCTAAACATACATAGGGACAGACAGACAGCGGGATGACTTTTTGTATACTATGTAGTGATGATAAGGCAGGCAGCTTGAGTTGACGCTACGACGTGACATATTGGCGACTCTCAATTATATACAAATACGAGGTAGATATTGAAACCAGCGCACCGAAACTGAGGCACTCAAATTACGCCAATTCTTGATATTAGATTGTAATTTGATAGACTGCTATCTCTTTCCGTATCATTCATCCTATATCATCTGTTCAGATCACAATTACTTATTGTAGGCAACACTAAAGGAAGTCATTCCTTGAAGTTGTTGGCAACACTAAAAGAAGTGTCATTCTGTGAGGTACAAATGAAGGTGCAAGAAGCATTTCGTGGTCTTCTTCGTCTTTCTCTGGCTGCCAACAAGAAGCATACGCGATAGTGCTGCCCAAACGGTATCACAAATTAAATCATTAGATTGGTGTTTCATTAGCGATATTATAGTGATAAAATTAATAATTATACCAATATTATTGTTGAGCAAAGTAAAACTACGGTGGTTTACGCTTATATTTTCACGTTCCGACTTTTGAATGAATGAATAAGTGAAATTAAAGACCATTATGTATTACCTTATTCTTGCAAATAAATAAATAAAAACAATTCACGATTTGACTCTGTACCAAAAGAGACAAGCAGTGGTATAACGCTTTGTTTATAAGACTGGTTTTAATAATTATGTCAATTACCAAAGACTAGTTGTGAGTGATTGTAGAATGAAATAACAGAAACCGTTTTTGTCATATTACGGGGTTAACGGGAGATGTTACGACTGTGGTAGCGCCGCGCAACAGACCTCACTGTTGCACGAATGGGCAGGTCCGTCCGTGGCAGTACCGCGACCTCACAGAACACCGGCGTGAAGTGGAAGTATAATACTTTCGCGTTTCGTCTGGTGAGTGAGGTAGCCGGGGCCTACTTTATTTAAGATTGTCAACGCATCTACAGACCCTCGGATGTAGCAGATGTCTATAGGCGGCGGTATTCACTTAACATCAGGGTAACCGCCTGCTCGCTTGGTAACTTTTCACATAAGATCACTCAAGTGAGTCAGTTTCGTTTACCTCACTTATACATAAAACAAAAAGCATAAGTGTAAGAGCGTGAGCCATCATCTAGAAGGTGAACAGCAGACCTTCGCGAGGCTCTATCAGAATAAAATTTCCGGGACGCATCCGCTTTTTCATAAAGCCATTGTCACCCTATCAGAGCCGCTAGCCGGCGGCGCTACATTATTAACAAGCCTCTTTCGTAGGGCTGCAATAGGTACCCGAATGCGTTCTCGCTCTCGGCGACAGCGCGTTTAATACTTAGGTCCTAAGCTTAAGCCAACCCTCCACTAAAGAGTAGACAGTTGAGACAGATTAAATACATAAAAAGAATACGAGTGACTATTTCCACTTTTATACCAACTTGCGATTATTCCCGTCTGATGGCTGCCTTTCTGATCTTGCACTTCCATTTCAATCGGTAATTTTGCAAGAACTTAGCTCTTTTCTGACCGAATCTGACCGGGTGTTTTGAACTAACCTCACTGTATCATATAAATACGGTAAATACAAAATAAACTACTCGTATATTTGGCGAAGAGTTATGTCCTGAATGGTCTGTTAAATGAAAACTTTTTTTTACATCAAAAGTTGGCAAACCGCCAGACGTTTCACCTCACCCGGGAAGTTGCAGGTGCGTTTTTAACACTTAAGAACGTTGGCTCCCCATCACCTCACTCAACAGACGAAACGCAGAAGTATAATAATTAAAAATGTGTAAATAAAACTGCCAAAAACTTTCCCCCTGCCAGGATTCGAACCTGCGTCTTCGGCATTACGCGTCCCAATGCTGTAGCCACTAAGTTAAGCGGTCGACGCCCTCACCTCACTAAAATAGAGAAGTGTCATCTACTTTGTTTATATTGCAGTTGTTGTTGCACTACATTGTAACAATTTATCTACACATTTTCAAGTTTCATCTTAAGTGCAGGGACTAACACTAAAATTAAAAAAAGTATAATATTTACATGGTCTTCTAGTATAATATAACCATGGTCTTCTGCAAGGCTGTGCCACCGCGGGAATTTCCCGGAAGAGCCTAACCTTTCATGTAATAGCAGATGATGTGACATAATAATGAACAAACAAAAATGTCACTCAATATAAGTTTTAAAATATTTGAAAATGAAGTATTTAAACGAAAACATAAATCTGTTCGGTAAAATCCCATCATTATAGGAATATATTGTATAAAATTAACATAATGTTTAAAGTCAATATAATTCATATAATGTTTAAAACGAATTTCCAACCTCGATTTCAATAAAGAACGAAGAGAGGTATTTCTTGAATAATGTACATGTATAATACATGCGTTTTAAAAGAAATAAATAACGTATCTTAGATCTGAACAAAAGGTTCACAGGCTAATTACTTTAACCGTTTCCTTAACAGGGATCAAGGGGGGAAAAGGTGAAATTTAAAACGCGGTGTACAACTTCCCGCTTTAAAAAACCGGTCGATCATGAAAGGTGCCTGCGTACGCCAATTGCGCGTTCCGCTGAGTGCCGCCCTTACTGTAGGGTGACCAAGGTTTCTCAACTATGTGTGGACTTTCCCACGGTTGGTAAAATCATAAGATCAGAAAGAAAGAAAGAAGAAAGAAAATGTCTTTATTTGACATCACTTAAAAAAATATACATATTCTAAAGGGATATGAAGCGAAGACTTATTCTTCGCTTCATATCCCTTTAGTTTCTGAAATTAGCGTGGATTAGGTTGACTATTATACAATAAGCCTATTCACGCTAAATTAGTCACTTTAAAAAAGGTTGTAGTTAATGGTTGCATACGCTAGCAAACTCGTTGCAGTGTAAAAAATTACTTTTCAATACGGGATAATCTCATCCCTATCCGTAAGGTCTTATTTAAATACAATGAAAGTCAAAGTTATTAAATACTTGTCTTAGTGAGTGGTGATAGAAGCTATAAAGTGATTAAAAAAAGGGGCAGACAAGCCAAAGAAGAGTAAAGCTATAGCTATAATTGAATCTATAATTGCTTTCTTTCTTTTCTTTTATGTTCTCACATAACTGGCAAACGAACTGGCGTTTCACATGATGTTAAGTGATAACCGCCGTCCAGTTGCAACACCCGTAGGGTTGCAAATGTGGCAAACCTTTTAATGAAGTGAGTACACTCGAGTTAATGACAACACTCTGCGCTATAACAAACAAAACCTTAGACATTTTGTTGGAGAAATCAAACAAGTTTTTACTGACACGTGGTCATCGCCGCCTGTAACCATTTGCAACACTCCCTGAGTTGCAAAACCGTTGTCAGCTTTCAGAAAAGATTAAGTGCTATTCTCGAAGGCCCCCTAGTCTTATACATGGTAGGGCCACGCAACAGTGTTCGCTGTTGCACGAATGGGCAGGTCCGGGTAAGTACCGCGACCTCGCAGAAGACCGGCGTCAAGTGGAAGTGTTACACTTCTGCGTTTCTTCTGGTGAGTGAGGGGGCCCACATCATTAAAAGGTGGCCACACATTTGAAACCACTGCTGCAAATGTCCGTGGCGGTTATCACTTAACATCAGGTAAACCGCCAGCTCGTTTGCCACTTTCTCACATAAAAAAAAATAAAAAATAATGTGCGTAAATAACCGTCGAAAACCGTCCCCGCCAAGTACTCGAGCGCACTGTCCCGAACCTCGAAAACGTGTGTCCACCCTACTCACAAAAGGCGGCACTACGCGGGGCCGTTGGGGAAAACGCCGCTAAAACTCTAATTGATACAAACGGGGCGGCGGGAAAGAGGCGCCTCGAATTTGCGTTCCGTAATACGTTTTTAATGGACCACGAACTTCCGAAGGTATGTTTTGAAACTGAATAAATACTGACATTTACGATTCTTTTTTTTAAATTCGAGCCATTCTTTCGTGGACTGTGAATTTGAATTTCAGGGTTGTGTATCACATTTTTTAATTATATCGTTATTCGTTATTTTCTATCTTTTTTAAATAATAAGAAAACTGTTGCAACTACAGATCCTCTGCAATCGGTACCGGTGCTTTTAATTAGTGCTTTCATTCAACTACTAATGTAAAAAAATACTCTAAAAACTACTAAATATAATACTCAACTTTAAAACAGCGAACATTGTTTCTTCGTTGTGCAAACGTGAGTATTAAAAAACCGGCCAACTGCGAGCAGACTCGCACATGTAGGGTTCCGTATCATTACCTACTTATATAAAACAGAATAAAAATGCATAAAGGGTTCCGTATAATTATCCATTGACATTTGCAACACCAGTATGGTTGCAGATGCCTTGCTACCTTAATAGAGTGGTACTCACTAGACGAAACGCAGATGTGTAACACTTTCACTCCCGATCTCATATGAGGTCGTGGTACTTCCTAGGACGGGCCTACCCGTTCGTGGCCCTGCCGCACAGATTGTGAACCAAAAAGACACGTTTCCCTCACAAAATGAGCCGTATCGCGGGTTTCGTTTTCAATTTGTCTCCACTGCACCGCTCTGGCGCCGGGCCAATAGTCGCAATGCGGGTCGTTTGTCACGCGGAGCGGCGAGCACCTTATATATGGAGTGCTGCTGACACCATAACGGATGGCCGCCGAAACGTTTTTAACGACGCCGGAGAGCGGGGCCGGAATTTTTGCCAAAACGCTCGTGAACGGGAGGCCATCTGAGTTTAAAATAACGTAAAAGCAAATATAGTAACAGCAACTAGCTACTACTGCGACAATAAATCAACACAAATACAGAGGATAACTTTATAAAATTGCATTTAAACACTAGCTGACCCGGCAAACGTTGTTTTGCCATGTAAATTATTTGTAGGGTAGGAAAAAATGTTTGTGGTGGACCACCCTTAACATTTAGGGGGTTGAAAATAGATGGTTGGAATAGATGTTGTCCGATTCACCACCCTGGCCGATATGCACATAAAATTGTACGAAAATCGGTCGAGCCGTTTCGGATAAGTTCAATTACAATCACCGTGACTTTCTTTAAACATCGATATTTTACCGAGATATTAAGTTTTCCAAAACAAATAATTTTAGAACATCCTTACGTATAAAACTGTAAAGTTCATTTGTAAAGGTCACAAAGTATAACAATTAGTTGAATGAATTTAAAAGAGATAAAACATACGGTTAGAAAGAGAGACATGCAACGCGACGTTGTGGCAACGAATGAAAAAGTCTCCAAAAGTATGAAACATTCAGTTGTAGTTGTATAGGGTGTTACAAATTTTATTACTTTTTTATTGAATGTTTTTTTATCATTATGGATTTTTAACGTTTATATTTTTTTATGATTATTAACAAGTAACGTTAGAAGTGTGTTCATTTGTGGCCGCGGCTGTAACGGCTTGATGTACATGCCCTAACACAGTAAAGGGGACTTGACAATAGATGCGTCACGCATTGCTCAAAATGCGAAAAAACAATGTAGATAAAAAAACGTTGAGACTTTGGTCGGTGCGGCAACGAGCCGTTTAGCTTGATGGTTAAAGCGTCTGGGAGCGAATCCGGAATACGTGGGCACGATTCCCGCAGACAAAACTTTTGCTTTCGAAAGATTAGCACTATAAAAACTTAATATGAATATTGAATGAAACTAATTTACGGATTTTATCGCGTTTTAATTTTGATTTTTTTGTCTGTCCCGTGACCATGAACGCGTGAAAGGGTTCGAAACGTTTCGAATTAATAGTCAAAATTAAAACGCGACATAATCCGTAAATTACTTTCATTGAATATGTATAATACTCGCGTAAAATATAGAAATTAAAACTTAATATGTAATAACGGACTCGCACACGAAGGGTTCCGTACAATTATCTAGAAAAACGTCAAAAAAATCATGCCCCAATTCAATATTTTTTATTCTGTTTTTAGTGTGTTATGTTATAGCGGCAACAGAAATACATCATGTATGAAAATTTCAACTGTCTAACTATCACGATTCATGAGATACAGCCTGGTTACAGACGGACAGACACACAGGGGAGTCTTAGTAAAAGGGTCCCGTTTTACCCCTTGGGTACGAAAACCTTAAAAAGAACAAGGTGTGTTCTTTTTGAGCACTGTCTTTGGGTTAACAACTTAAAGTCTACTTGCAGTATTCAGAAATGAGAGTACAATAATTGCAAAAGGCATCAGTGGAAAAACAAAATTCACTGCAATTAAGGGTGGATATCTAAGATGTAAGGACCACGGGGGGCAAAGATGCCATTGACTGAAGGGTGAATATTCATGTTCACTTAGTAGTGTTGTTTCGGATTAATAATAACTTAGGGGTGGCGGTGCAGATAAAAGGTTAAGTACTGCACTTGAGTGTTTCCTTAGGCCATAGTTAAGTCAGTAAATGGCGAGGTTTTTTTTCATCCGAAAAGTTGCCAAACGAGCAGACGGGTCACCTGATGTTAAGTGAATACCGCCGCCCATGGACATCTGCAACACCCGAGGGTTACAGATGCGTTGACAACCTTTTGAAAATTCGGCTCCGGCTACCGCACTCACCAGACGAAACGCGAAAGTATTTGTCATACTTCCACTTTACGCTGGTCTTCTGTGAGGTCGTGGTACTTCCCCGGTTGTTTGAATTGAACTAAATAATGAAGGACCAAACTTTCTTTCAAGACTGAAGACATTACTAGAAAACGATCATAATCTGTGAGGTATTTAAATAAATAAATATCTCAAAATTTTTTTACACAACGTTATCAACTCCCAAAGCTTTTAAACGCGAGAAAAAAAGTAAACTGTTTAGTTCTATTCCCTCTGGGATTCGAACCAGCGACATCGAATCACAAATAGACATATCTCGCCACTAATAACAATAATAATATTTATTTTATATACGCAATATATATCTATACGTTTATTTTTTACCTATAAACCCAACCAGACGAGAAAACAAATGAATATCCCCCGATAATAATAATAAAATATCTTTATTCACATAGACGCTTGCGGGTTCTTATGAAACGTCGAAATTTTACAAGGAAATTAATATGTTCGTAAGTTACCACCGGTTCGGAAAGCTACCATTACCGCGTCACCACAAAGCCACCATTACCGCGTCGGGTGTGGGTTTGATGGCGTTTCTCGCGGCCGGGGCGACGTCCACTGAGCCACCGGGGCCCCCGAAGCTGCGAAGCGACTAATTGCAGTTGTTCACAACTATTCGAAGACGCAACGGACCTTAAATCTTGTCGTCATGATTAATTCCCGTCTAGGAGAGTACAGTCGAGCGCAAAAGTGCGTTCTTTATTGCATAGACATATCCATTTCAAAATTATTTTCAAGTATTTTGCATCACAAGTAAAGTTAAAAATACCTTTTGACGTCGAAACAAGCATATTTTTACTAATGAAACACAAAACCGACTCAACAAAATATTTCAGGACAAATTTTCAGGGTTCCGTACCCAAAGGGTAAAACGGGACACGGTAAAAACACTCGGCAACTCAAGTGGAAGCACTGGAGTTGTCAACGAGCATTGGAATCGCGAGTTTAAATTAAATACTCCGTCGCTAACCGTTGCCGTCGACTGTACCTGGCATTCCAAGAGGGTACAAAGTTATAATGAGGAGTCCCGGAGGAGTCCCAATGAGGAGGCGTCTTTGGTGTTAACTCGAGACTAATTGCACGCCTCCGACCTATAATATCGGGTACCATTTAAGTTAGTGCGTGCCGCCCAATTTTCAAAAGATTTTTAAATTAATACACATTAAAACATGTAGAAAAAGTACGAAAAGATAAGTAAGTAAGTTGTAAAGTACACAATAAACAAAAGAGTCTATTATATGCGTGTGCATCTATAAGACATGGTAGTGTGTGTAACATTTTCTATATTGTTTTATTGTATTTTTTACGCATGATTAAAAAGAAATATTAGCATTCTGCACTCCTCTATATGAACTATAAGTGTTCATACTAATTTTCATATTCCCCCAACCGCGCAATATTCGTAGAATATATAGTAATATATTATTCGCAATATAGTACGCATTAATATATATTTCAAATAACCTAGGGAAACCGTCGGTTCCTGCGAGGCTTTCTGTATACATTACTTGGAATTTTTTAATAGTTTTTCTCATAATAACATTAAACACACTAGATGTCGCCAAGAATTGCTAAAGATGCAATAGAAAGAACGTAAAGTCTAGATTTTCGCGCCGTGACGTCATCGATTAGCTCAGTTGATAAAGCGTCTGGATGCGAAATCAGAAGACGTAGGTCCGAATCCCGCAGCGCCAAGTGAAAAAAAAAACCGGCCAAGTGCGAGTCGGCCTCGCGCACGAAGGGCTCCGTACCATTATCTATGAAAATGGCAAAAAAATCATGTCTGTTGTATGGGAGCCCCGCTAAATTTTTTTTTAATATTCTGCTTTTTATTACTTGTTGTTATAGCGGCAACAGAAATACATCTTCTGTGAAAATTTCAACTGTCTAACTATCTCGGTTTATGAGATACAGCCTGGCGACAGACGAAATAGAGTCCGTTCTGCAGTGGACGGCAATAGGCTGATACTGTATTGTTACCCTTTGGGCACGGAACCCTAAAAATAAATATCATACA
Source organism: Iphiclides podalirius (assembly GCA_933534255.1). Classification (NCBI taxonomy): domain Eukaryota; kingdom Metazoa; phylum Arthropoda; class Insecta; order Lepidoptera; family Papilionidae; genus Iphiclides; species Iphiclides podalirius. The sequence continues at coordinate 561,945 of OW152841.1, read as the reverse complement.
ATTTACATTGTCCTGTTCACGCGAACTTAGTGTTCATAAACACAAGGCACTCGCAAAACCACGACGAAATCTGCGTCAGTCGCTTATTAAACTTATAGTATACTAGCTTTTCGACCGCGGCTTCGCTCGCGTTGAAGCCCTATCATATCTTTCTTTAAAAACTAATATATATATATATATATATATATATATATATATATATATTTTAAAGAAAGATATTTCTCAACCCTTTACAACACTTTTTTCCAATTAAAAAATGCCTATGTCCTTTCTCAGGCTCTAGACTATCTATGTACCAAATATCATTTAAATCGGTTCAGTAATATTTGTGTGAAAGCGCGACAGAAAGACGGAGTTACTTTCGCGTTTATAATATTAGTATGGATACTAGTTAGTAACATTGTTTGGAGTATCGGACGAAGGGCAAACGGTTTCGAAACTAACAAAGGATGTCTGGGTAGAGTTACCCACATTTCCACTGGAGCTTCGACAACGTCAGTTTATGGTGCAGTTTTGGGTTATGGTTTTCTTGTAACTAGTGGTCGATATTCGCCCGTAATCAATCATACATGGTAGAGTGTGCAATGTTTTGCAATGCAATGTTTAATTAGTTTTATGAATTTTTATGCATAGGTAATTAAAAAAAAAAATTAAGCGCTCTGCACCCCTTCTCTACATAAAGCATAAGTGTGGTAAATTTCATACTCCTCCGTCCGCGCAATTCTCGTAAAAAGGGGTACAAAGTTTTTGCTTCACGTATTAATATATAGATGGATATTAACGTAAACACTAGTAGCTTTCACACACAGGGATAAACAGACATATATTATATTATATTTGTATTTTGTGTGGAAGGGGTAGTAAGTTTCAAGAACCAGTGGACCAGAAGATCTATTGTACTCTTCCCTTCGAGAATACTGGCCCCTTAATGTAGGATAACATTATCCTGTGTCTAAATGAAGTTTTAAATAGACAAATTTCACGCGGACAGACTGCCAGATCCGAAACAATTGTCCGTTGGTCACACCAATAGCTGTCCCGTGTGGGAATCGAACCTACGACCACGCGCCGAAGCCAATACCTTTGCAACTGCGCCACGGAATCATCGAAATTTAGTTTTTTTTTTAAGTTTTTATTTAAGTGCTGACTTCCGATGAAACTTATATAAGACTAGCGGACCTTTCAGACATTGTCCTGTAAACACGGATTAAATCCGACATTAACTTAAAAAAAATATGAATCATTCTCGAATCGACCTGAAGACACACAAAAAATTTCATTAAAATCGTTCCAGCCGTTTAGGAGGACTTCAGTGACATACAAACGTACAGAAGAATTATATTGTATACAGCGTGTCGTTACCATCGCGACAATAAATGAACACACATATAGGGGATAACTTTTTAAAGTTGTATTAAACATTTAAATTCTTTAAACATAAATATTTACAGAGTTATAAAATTTTCCAAAACAAAGAATTTTAGAACAGCCTTACCTATAAAAGCGTAACGTAAAGTTCATTTGTAAAGGTCACAAAGCATGTGAATGGGTTGAATGAATTTAAAAGAGACAAAATATACTGTTAGAAGGAGAGGCTTGTAATGCGACGCTGTGGCGCGAGTTGTATAGGATGTTACAAATTTTGTTTCTTTTTTACTTAATTAGTTTGTTTGAAAAATATTTTTTTTTAATTATGGATTTTGTTTAACGTTAATATTATTTATTATTATTGGCAAGTAGCGTTAGACGTGTGTTCATTTATTGTCGCGATGGTAACGACACGCTGTATAAAAAGATGTAATATCAAAAATCTCGATATCTTAACTAATTCGTTTTTAAGGCATTTTTCGCACGGTTAGGGTATGGAACACTTAGCTTAGCGGTTAGAGCTGCTGATTGCAGATTTGAATCCCCACTGCGGAGTAAAATATTACGATATTTTATCTTATTCTGAATTCATTCATATTTTAAACTTGTTTGTACACTTTCTACATCCTTACACTTATTTGTACTTGAAATTTATTGTCCTTATAAAATACTGTGTATTTTGAAGTGTCAAACAATCACAAAATCTGTAATTAACGGAGCCGTTAAAGTCATTGTGCCAAAAACAAATTGCCAAGTCGCGCGGTTGATATAGACGCATTTTTTAAACGGCACTTCGCAGAATTTCAAAACACCGATTTGCAAGTCTTAAAATTGCAATATAGTTTGTCTTTACGTATACTGCAATGATAGCTCAGTGTAGGGCGCTTTTTATTAGGGTTTCGTACCCAAAGCGTAAAACGGGACGCTGTTAGCTAGACTCCGCTGCCTGTCTGTCTGTCTGTCTATCCGTCTGTCACTAGGCTGTATCTCATGAACCGTGATAGTTATACAGTTGAAATTTTCACAGATGACGTATTTCTATTGCCGCTATAACAACAGACACTAAAATATAATAAAAGAAATTTCTAATTCGGACAACAGACATCTTATTTTCTGCTTTTATAGATGACGTTACGGAACCCTTCCTGCGCGGGTCCGACTCGCACTTGGCCGTTTCTTTATTCGTTTTCAATTCACGAAGACATCCAATTCGTTTCTCTGCCGTCCCACGTTGCGGAGAGGTCGCGATGGCGTTCCGATGGAGTTGCGCTTGAACAACAATTCGTTCGCGGCGCCCGAAATAAACGCGGCGGCAATTGAGAGTGGGCGCGACGATGTGCTCTACCCACATCGGGGGCATCGGCCACAGGCAATAATATTATATACAAATACGACACTAGCGAAAAATGAGGCACTCAAACTAAGCCAATCGGTGTAACTAAGCCAATCGGTGTAACTAAGCCAATCGGTGTAACTAAACCAATCGGTGTAATCAGCTTGCAGATAGATATGACACTAGCGAAAACCGAGACACGCAAACTAAGCCAATTGGTGGAATAACGTTGCAGATAGATCTGGCACTAGCGAAAAGTGAACCACTCAAACTAAGCCAATTGGTGAAATCATGTTTCAGATGACACGGTGGCGCCGTTGCCAAGCTATTGGCTACGGCGTCGGGGGTCGTGGGTTCGATTCCCACACGGGACAAGTATTTGTTCCCATAGATAATTGTTCCGGATCTCGGTGTTTGTTACACAAAGAGGGTTGACAACAGGCGGCCGGTCGTAAAAACATAGCCACTACTAATAACAACATAATTCACATGTTTCACAGCAATAAAATATGCAAATAAAAAAGTAGAGTAAAGTAGCAGCCTATAAATGTCCCACTGCTGGGCAAAGACCTCTGTAAAGAATTATTTCGAAAATATGCAGGTTTCACGATTGTTCCCTTCACCGCGGAGCACGGGATAAGTCAGCACTTAAAGTTAAAAACTTCATTGGTCTCGGCACCGGGGATCGAACTCAGGTTGCTCGAGTATATTGAATTAAAGGCGAGCGTCCACTGAGCATGCATTACAGCATGAGTGATATAAGGCAAAAATGACTTTAACACTTAAATAAACAACAAAGGAAATATCTAGCAACAAAGTTACCAAAGTACTATTGCGTTAAGTAAACGTAAGAAATTACCGAGTAAACTCGGGAATCGTAAAGTTGGGAAAACAAAGTATTCGCGAACTGATATTAAAGTGAGAAATTTCGCGTGTTAACGCGTTTCACATTTGTGACCAGTAATTTTTGTCACGGTGTGGTTTGTCGCCTGTCGCCTGTCGCGTCAGCTGACCTAGCTAACACTCTCTTTTTAGAGTTCCGTATCCAAAGTAAAACGGGAACCTATTACTAAGCCTGCTGTCCGTCTGTCCGTCAGTCACTAGGCTGCATCCCATGAACCGTGATAGTTAGACAATTGAAATTTTCACAAGCATACTTAATGCACCAAACATATAGGTCCGTCTAGTGCGAACAGATCCTTTTGCGTGCTAATTTCAAGGCGCGAATGCATTTCGCTGCGGTGACGTCACGAGCGCTCAAAACAATCGGCGCAGCTGCCGCCCGCGATCCCACTTCCCAGCGCTGGGGAGCGGGCCACGCGGTCGTTGCCCACCGCGTGGCGTGTGGGCAATAACCAGTACGGTCACGCGACAGTTTTCGCTGTTGTACTAATGGACAGGTCCGTCCGGGGGTGAACACAGAAGACTGGCGTGAAGTGAAAGAGTACTACTGCGTTTCGTCTGGTGAGCGAGGTAGCCGGGGCCCACTTTACTAAAACCCTATGTGTTGCAAATGTCCATGGGCGGCGGTTATCTCTCAACATCAGGTGAACCGCCAGTTCGTTTGCCACCGTCTCGCATTAAAAAAAAACATCGTCACTTCATCCCACCCCACCCAAAACTGACCGTTACCTATACACCGTGCGTAGCACGTAAGGACTTGGATCTAAGACTTCCGAAAATGTCTTACACCGAGTATTACGGAAGCGCTGGCTTCGAATTCGAGACCTCGAATCGAAAGTACAAAATCCCAACAACCGGGCTATAATTGACCGTTCAATTATAACGAAATACAATTCTTTCCGATTGGTGACCGATGATTTAATTCAGACACGGGCTCAATTGATAGGCCATCGACCCAATTGGGCACGCGTGAGATGGAACAAAACTGCTTTGTAACACATTTCAAACATTGTTTTCATTTTTAAACAAGTGCATAGAATTAAATTCAAAAAGCCAAAAAATTGCCCGTGGTAGGGTCCACGCAACAGTGTGGGACATAATTATGTCCATACACACCGCTCAAAAAAAAAACAATCTAACGTTTAAATTGTTTATAGTCCTAATCTTTGCAGTTAAGATTGAACATTAAAATATGTAGAAAAGGTACGAAAAGATTGTCGTCGCTCTGGGAATCGAACCCACGTCTTCAGCATTCGTGGCATGACGCTTTAGCCACTAAGTTGATTGCCACACCGAAGAAAATCTTAACGTCTTTATCTACATTGTTATTTAGCATTTGAAGCTATGTTTGGCACAAGCATTGTCAAACAAGTGCATAGAATTAAATTCATAAAACCAAAAAATTGCCCGTGGTAGCGTCCACGAAACAGTGTTTTGGGACATGCTATAATTATGTCCATACACACCCACTAAATAAAAAAACTATTTAACGTTTGTTTCGGTGAGGCTTGACTTGAGCAATTAAATCATCTAAGTAAAAAATATGCTATCTCTTACATCTTTTTATTAGACATCTTTATCTTGTAAATGAGTACGGTATTAATTTTCGATCGCAAATAAACCAGTGTACCGTCCGGGGGGCCCGTTTCGAACCTTAGACCCGCCTTATGTCGTAATTCAGCCGTGGGCCAATCACGATCTGCAAAGTTGCGATCCGTTCCGATTCCAGACGCGCGATTTCTAACAAATCGAGAGACAAAATGCATTCAAAACCCATAGGTTACTTGGCTCTCAAGTAACTAGATTAATTGGTAATTGTAAAATCAAGAAGTAATTTTTTTGTCGTTTAATAACAGCTTAAAATAACCCTACATTGAATAAAGAATATTTTTTTTGTTTATTATTAGATAGGTAATTTAATTGATAATGTAGAATTTTTATGAGAGAAGGCAACAAACATGAAGACAAGTGCAGAATGCAAGACGAAGTGTGAAGGTATAAATACTTATATACGCCGTCAACCTACGGCAGAATATAGTTTTAAGCATAAAGTACAATTATTTGTACTTTAACATTGCGATCTGTGAATGAGGTAGAGGAAAGCGGTATTAGTCAATTATCATGATATCTTCGACTACCACCTCCTCTTCTTCTTCTTCTTCCTCGGTCCCTCAATGCTGAGGGTCGTGACCACATGATGTTCTCCTCCACTGCGTGCGGTCGTAGGCGGTGTGAACCGCGCGTTGCTTGCTGCCGCCCACCGCGTTCTTCACTGCGTCAGCCCATCTTGTCGGTGCCCTGCCTTGAGCACGTCTCCCGTTCATCTGGCCAGTAATTATCTGCTTTTCTAGACTGTGCCTTGAAGATCGCATAATGTGTCCAAAAAAGCAGAGGGCCCGTTCACGGCAAATTGAAGAAAGCCGCTTCGTGATGTTTAGGTCTTTTAGTATTGAGCCGTTGGTTCTCCTGGCAGTCCAACGAATACGGAGCATCCTACGCCAACATCGATTTTACTGCTATCACGGCTTCTTACGCTCCATGTTTCGGCACCGTACATAAAAATAGGAATGACCAATGCTCTTACCAAACGCACTTTAGTCGCACATCGAATACCACGGTTCTTCCATATCTTTTCGAGTCTAGTCATAGCACTTTTGGCCATACCGGATCTACGACGAATTTCATCAGTGCAGCTGCCATCGTTGTATACCAGCGACCCAAGGTATACAAATTGGCTGACTTTTTCATATCCATTGAGTGCATCGGTGACGGGCAGTGTTTGTGCTCGGTCTACCACCGTTATTTTAGTTTTAGAATGGTTGATCTTAAGACCCACTTTTGCACTCTCCTCTTATAGTATATAAAAAATACTATTTCACAACCAAATGTGTCCCTCATCATCATCATGTCAGCCCGTGTTAGTCCACTGCTGAACATAGCTCCCACATAACCCGCACAGACTGCTACGAAACACGACCACGCCGGGCCATCAGCGCCCATCGACTTCCCCCACATTTGCCTCACAGAGCCTCGTGCAATATGAAATTAGGCATTAAACTTCACAGACCCGTCTGCGTTTCCCATCTTTGGTGCAAATAAGAAATTTCATATCGAGGGCTCGCCTCGTAAATTATGGCTTAACAAAGACGCTGGTTTGCCATTATAAAGTTTGCTGTGTCTGTATTATGGGCGACTTAGGGTCCAATTCGGACCTTAGGGTATGCAGTGCACAGTTTTTTTGGTCCATCTAGATTATGCTGAGTACGCTGGGAGGACGATGATTGCGCACTTTGATTTTCTTGTAAAAAAGCAGTTCAGATAAAACTATCCATAAGTGTTTACGACCCGATTGGTGCAGTGGGTATTGTACCTGCCTCTTGCGCCAGAGGGTGTGGATTCGATCCCCACTGCTGGAAAAATATTCTGTGATGATTATAGTTATTTTCTAGTGTCTTGGTGTCTATATATGTATTTATTTGCAAAAGAAAAGTATGTTTAAGTATGTTTATCATATAGTACAAGCCTCGCTTAGTTTGGGACTAGAAAACGCTGTGTAGAAATATGTCCTGTTCACAACCTAAAATGAGTTTTATTCTATACATTGTATGTCCCACAGCTGGGCGTACGCGTCCTCTGTTCAAAAGGCATTACTATTTACACTTTACTAATGATCGCAATTCAATTATCGATTTCAAGGTCTCCCGAACTTTTATCCGAAACGGCACATTTATAATTACAAGAAAATTTAAATATAGCCTCCAGTTCTCGAATCGACCCACACTCGATTTTGGCGGTGAAATAGAACTAGTGTGTCCAGGCTTAGACCTGTTTGTGATTTATAAGTATTTTGGCAGAATCGAACCCGCAACCCATCGCCCACTTTATTAAAATGTGGCAACGTTACGGATGTTGCAAATATCTATGGGCGGCGGTTATCGATTAAAATCTTGTAACCATCTTCCTTGTTAACATCATACATATTTAAGAAATCGCCTTGCCTGCCATCTTCTTAGAAAATTCTTTCATAAAAAAACTCTAAATCCTTTCGATTATATTCCGTTCGGCGGAAAATTTTGCTGTTGACTTTCCACGCACAAGAACGTCGTTTATCATCTGTACGGATAAGGAATGGAACAACCTGCCGGCGTCGGTCTTTCCGTCCGATTGTAACGTAGGCGTCTTCAAGGCAAGCGCGCTTACCATCCAAAGCTGCGTCGCACCTACCATCAGGTGGGATGGCAGTAAAGCGCTAGTCAGTTCTATATACAGCGTGTCTTTACAATTGCGACAATAAATGAACACACATATAGGGGATAACTTTTTAAAATTGTATTAAACATTTACATTCTTTAATCGTCGGTATTTACAGAGTTATTAAATTTTCCAAAACAAAGAATTTTAGAATACCGTTACTTATAAAACTGTAACGTAAAGTTCATTTGTAAAGGTCACGAAGCATATGAATGGGTTGAATGAATTTAAAAGAGACAAAACATACTGTTAGAAGGACAGGCTTGTAATGCGACGCTGTGGCGCGAGTTGTATAGGATGTTACAAATTTTGTTTCCTTTTTACCTAATTAGTTTGTTTGAAAAATATATTTTTTTTAATTATGGATTTTGTTTAACTTTAATATTTTTTTATGATTATTGGCAAATAGCGTTCGACGTGTGTTCATTTATTGTCGCGATGGTAGCGACACGCTGTATAAAAAAAAAGAGAAATAGTCGAAGTCCGAATACGCCCACAAACGCATGGTCACCCTACACGCGGGAATAGCATCTGGAGTGGCCGCGCCTGCACAGCGTCACTTCTCGAGCGGGCCCACCGACCCGCGTACGTGGCCTCTGAATAAAGGGCCGGCATTAGACCAAGTCACTATTCATTCGAGAGACGTGCCGGAGCAAATAATGTACGGATTGCGGCGAACGGAAGTTGTTGTAAACAGCTAAATGAACGGTGATCAAAGATCTTTACGGCTGTTATGAACGCTACATGAATACGTTAGTGACGATCCAGTTATGTGGCGTCCACGTGTGATTAGTATTACATTTTACCTTATTTTTTTTTTATTATGTTTCACCGCATCTATTCATATTAGGATTGAGTTAATATTTTCAACTACTTAATGTGCTATCGAATACATAGGTTTTTAAATAGCACAATAATTGATCTAATATTTACAAGATTAAGTCTATCTAAAATTATATATTATCTAATATTTATTTATTTATTATTTATTGAAGCGCCTTAAAAGAAGGCAAGTGCGAGTCGGACTCGCGCACGACGGTTTCTGTACACCGTTATAAAAGCAATTGCAACTCTAAGTATATTGTAAATGGACGGACTATTTTTTAAAGTTTTTGTTCCATTTTAGCTTCTCGAAGAAGGTTCTCAGCTTCTTCTCAAACACCAATAACAATCTTGTTAATTCTGTAATCTTAAGGCATTGAACTAATAACCTTTTCTTTTAAATGCTCACTGTCCCTTACCGTAACCTTTAGTAAGTGTTAAAAGTAGTCGGTGTAACTTTGCGGACAGATGTGCGGTAGCCGAATAATATTACTTATATCAATAATTTATTAAATTTTTATTGAATGTAAAAAAATATTTAATAAATAATTTAATGAGGCGAAATATGTCTGTACTTTTGTCTATACTGAAAATCTTTATCTACCATATTTCTGCAAATAAAGATGATTATTATGATTATTATTATTATTATTATTAACAAATATTTTGGTTATAATGCATGTAGGACGCGATGCCTGACATGCGTTTTATGATCGTGTGGTCAAATCATCAAATCAAATATTTTAAGTAATCCAATTTACGCAATTTACGCCATTAAAATGAATTAAATCAAATTATACTTCTGTTATTTTCGTGTCCTGTAACCTCATAGAACTTATGTAATGTACCGTAGCAATGTATTATCTAATGTATCGTAGCAATGGTGACATCTCCCGTTCAAAATATCCGTGTGAAACAATATTCGTAAATTTTGCCGTAAACATGATGATAAAAGATGCGCCAAGCATTGCCCTAATGCGAAAAAACAATATATATATATAAATAATTTCGAACAAAAAAAAACCGACTTGGAACAGGAAACTAAAAGCATTGTCAACACCTATAACATTTGTGGATTGCCCTCGATTTGTCTGGGATGCCATCATCAGGTCTGGGTTTCCGTATCATGGTACCACCCATGGGATATCTCCTTTCCAACAAAAAAAGAATCATCAAAATCGGTTCATAAATGACCAAGTTAAACACATAAAAAAATAAAAATATATACGGTCGAATTGAGAAACCTCCTCCTTTTTTGAAGTCGGTTAAAAACGTTGAGATTTTCGTCGGTTTGGTAATCAATTAGCCGTTTAGCTTAGCGAATCCATAAGACTTGATTTTGATCCATTCAGCGGCGATCTTAAGTGAAGAGATTGGCTCTACAAAAATTTTAATTTGATGATGACTCCGTAGCGCATTTTCCAAGGTATTCGCTTCGGCGTCGGGATCCGTGGGTTCGATTCCCACACGGGACAACTATTTGTGCGACCAACAGATAGTTGTTTCGCATCTGGATGTTTGTCCGCGTGAAATTAGTGTTTGTAAAACGTCTTTACAACACACGATAATGTTATCCTAAAGTTAGGGCAACGTTTTTAAATAATAATAAAAAAAAAGAAATATCTAACATCCCGAAAAACCGAAACTCACTCGCTTTGTGCACCACACAGAACCAAACCCTCGATTCATACAGGAAGTTTGCTCTGTTAACTAATTACTCTCTTTACAACTGTTAAAATTAATTTATATGCGTACTGTACCCATTGATGGTGCATCAGTCCGTCCCTTTCTAACGCCAGCGCGACTGACGCACACAACTCTCGTATCGCATTTAATGCTGTCAATGTTTATTGCGGGCATATAATTAAAACTCCACATTAATTTCAATTAAGCGTCGTGAATGCTCCGCGGCAATAAAGAATCGATTATCGGACCCCCGACGTCTCGATTGCACTATGGCGCGGACGCTACTAGGTTCGCCACGACCTATAGCTTTTATGGACATGTCCCAATTTGAGTGTTCCGTTTTAAATAATCTTTTATGCGCGCTTTTAATGATAGCGGCCACTGCTACTGGCGCCTGTAGGTTGACCACGGCTCGTCTTAATCGCGGACTTGTCCCATTTTAGAGTTCTATTTCGAAAATTCTTTTATGCATGCTTTTATTACGTTGATCACAACTCGTAATCGTTTCAGATATGTCCCAATTTTGCTGTTCCCTTTTTGTGTGGCTGTAGTTGATCTGTGTTCTTACGCAAAAAGGTTGGCTATTTACATCAGCCATAACTTAATTAAATTTGATTTTTATTTGATCCAATATTAAGATGTGTTTATTCGATATTTGGATGTAAAATAAATTTGGCAAGACGATTGACAGTTGGCTACGGCTCGACAATATCTGGGATACTCTATTATTCAGAAATATATTTTATTGACTATTATTTGTAGAAAAAAGGACGAAAAGTTTCCCGAAGATATTCGACAGTATTTCGCTCGTGGACAATGTATCAGTAACTGATAAAAAAATTATAGAACCGGTTCAAACTATTCGAAAATTAAGCATTACAAACTTATCAACATACAAACAAATCCTAGCACATTACAGAATTACTTAAGAACTGAACCTTTGACCTACCAACCGATTACCTTCACTGATTCAACATTATCCCGCATACATTTCGGGGAGACGTGGTAACCCCATTAGCCCTGCACAACTTTTAATTGACCCGTCATAATCTTTGATATGCCCATTATAAAGCTCGGGAAATTGCGGTGGGGGGGACCGTAGAGGCATTGTGCCTTCACACAATAACAAAACATAACATATCCTCACGCCGATACCTCAGCGACGTAGGCAGAGATAGGTGATCCCCTATCCTATTGCTCAGCATGTCAGGGAATTAATAATAAACAAATATTTTCGAACACATTTTTACACAACGTTCTCTAGTCCCAAACTAAGCAACGCTTGTACTATGGATACTAGAAAACTGACAGACATAGGTACTTAAACATACTTTTCTTTTGTAAATAAATACATATTACACGTATATAAATACCCAGACACTGGAAAAAACCATGTTCATCACACAATATTTTTGAAGAAAGAAAGAAAGAAAACATTTATTGCTCAAATTCGCCGCATGTACATTTAAATCATAAACATAAAAAAACCATAGTAAAAAGAAAAAAAAAAGAAGAATAAAAAAAATATTAAACACATCACACATTTTACGCACACAATTGTGTGTGGCGTATACGGCAAACAGACCGCACTCAGCTTAATGCCGCAGTCGATACGAGACTACAACACCAAGCCTCGATTTTTCCAATAGTGGGGATCGAACCCACACCCTCTGGCGCAAGAGGCAGGTGCACTACTCCCGACGCCCAAGTTCATTTCAAGACCCACATGTTGGATATGATTACGGAGGTCGCTGATTATTTTCTATTTCATGAGAAGGTGGCTTAGTTGGTGGTCCACCTGATGTTAAGTGATAACCGCCGCCCATGGACATTTGCAATACCTGTAGCGTTGCAGATGCGATACCTATTAATAAAGTGGGCCCCGGCTACCTCACTCACCAGACGAAACGCTGAAGTGTAACACTTCTACTTAACGCCGGTCTCCTGTGGGGTCATGGTCCTTCCTCGGACGGAGCTGCCCATTCGTGCAACAGCCAACACTGTTGCGTGGCCCTACCACAGTTACTTGTGGCATATTCGTGTAAAACTAACGTAAAATCACGACATGATCGCAGGCCCTACCACAATTTCTTGTGCCGTACCTGTGTCAAACTGTGCCTCAGTTTAACAAAGGTAAAACGCACTTATCGCACAATCGGAATGTCTTTATCGTAATTTATATCATTATGTAGATCTTCGAGCCTTAATGCCTTAATGCCTTAAGATTTGTGTACGATTCAAATTGATGAATAACTCATCGACTATATCAGCTATCTACCCCAGAGAAGTTTGACAGCTTGAGGGGATAGTTATTAAGCTGATTGGGCGCTCACCACAGCGGTCAACGACTTGGCCCAGATTGCGCGGCACACGTAGCAACACCAAGATTTGACTTTTATACGCCTTTCTGTATAACTTTACGATATGAAAAGGGTATCTCTTGCTATAGAGCCACGAAATATTTAGACCTAGCGTATACTGTAAACATAATTGTTCCCAATTCTTCGGCATTCGCGGCCTGACGCTTTAGCCACTAAGCTAAAAGGCTGATTGCCACACTGACGAAAATCTTGACGTCTTTTATCTACATTGTTTTTCGCATTTGAAGCAATGCGTGGCGCATCCATTGTTATATCCTTTTCACCATACAAACAGTTTCGAATATCGTTTTACAACGACAATTCGAACGAGATATGTCGCCATGTCAGCCGTTTAGCTCAGTGGCTAAAGCGTCAGGCCGCGAATGCCGAAGACGTGGGTTCGATTCCCACAGCGGCGACAATCTTTTCGTACTTTTTCTACAAATTTTTAATATTTAATCTTAAGTGCAGAGATTAGCACTACAAAAAATTTAAAAAACTGTTCCGATAAAAGTGAAACAACTATTAATGCTAAGTCACCGTTATATTAATTTGTTGTGGATGAAATTTTATGAGATAATGTGTGAGTTTGTATGTTATTCATAGTCAAAGTAGGTCCTTTTATTTCGTGGAAACTGCCTTTTCCAAGGCTGAGAAGCGTAATCGCAACTTAAAGCGCAAGACAAGTCACGAAGCAACGGCTAAAGGTATTACGATAAAATCTGCAAATGAAGTAATCATAACTTATACGCAGGCACAACACTTATGTTTAACACAGCGTTTTGACAATCTTTTTTTATGTGAGAATGTGGCAAACGAGCTGGAGGTTCACGTGATGTTAAGTGATAACCGCCGTCCATGGACATTTGCAACACCAGTAGGGTTGCAAAAGCGTTGCCACCTTTAAGTAAAGTGGCCCCAATTACATCACTCGCAAAGCGAAACGCAGGAGTGTAACACTTCCACCTCACGCCGGTCTTCTGCGAGGTCGTGGTACTTACCCGGACGGACCTGCCCATTCGTGCAACAGTGCACACTGTTGCGTAGCCCTACCACGGTGATCTGTAAGTAGATGTAATGTTGGTGTGTCGAACTATAACATCGTTTAATGATGACTTGAAGGCAAATTGCTTCAAATGCTAAATAACAATGTAGAAAGAAGGCGTTAAGATTTTCGTCGCTGTGGCTGTCAGCCGTTTAGCTCAGTGGCTAGAGCGTCAGGCCGCGAATGCCGAAGACGTGGGTTCGATTCCCACAGCGGCGACAATCTTTTCGTACTTTTTCTACATGTTTTAATGACTTTAGGGCAGTTAAAAAAGACAACTTTCCCTTTAATACCATGTCTGTAACATTCGTAGCTCTACAATTTTCGCCCCGAAACGCGCCAATAAAAAGTTTATAGCGTCTGAGATCGGACGAAGCTTCGCTTCGGAGATTGAGCGTTGACGGTCGCGAGGAAAGTGGGTACCAAAATCGCCCCACGAGATGGCGAAAATTTAGCCACACATCACACTTGGAAGACCCAAACTGTTTTACATAAGAGAAGGTTAACTCGGCATTAAATGAGCGCCGCCACCCATGGAGGGACATAACTCATTCCAAAGGGTAAAACGGGACCCTATTACTAAGACCCCGCTGTCTGTTTTTCTATCCGTCTGTCACCAGGCTGTATATCTCTGACTGTATTTTTACTTTTGTCATTAATTATTTTGTCAATTTGTTTCTGTTCTCTTGTTAATGTTTTTTATCTACTTTCTACGTCGAAATATGATTTAATGGACATTATTTCGATTTCTATTATTCGATTCTAATATTATGATAATAATTTAGGAATTTAACCATGTATACTGACAACCTTTTAGCAAACATATCATATTTTCCCACCCTGCAAAATGGGTGGAATATTGCGATATGAATTACTGTACTGTACACCTTATGCCCAACATATATTTCGCAATAATAATATAAATATAAAATGTATTATTATTATTTGTTTTCTCGTCTGGTTGGGGTTTATAAATAAAAATAAACATAATATAGATATAATTGTGTATAATAAATAAATACTTGTGAGTACTACATACTGCTACAAACTACATCGATATTTATTACTGTGCAGGCTTTTTAGCTAACTAATTTACTAGCAAAACCAACTCAAGTTACCGACGAGCTTAGTGCCTGAGTGTCGCTTAAGTGAAGCCTCCCGCCTCGCTAACTTATTAATTGAAAATGTACCGTGACTCTAATTAAGTAACTCTCTCCCATAGCTACTGCTAACATCGGAAATACTAGTATATTGGAGTAGTTATATGTGTAAGGAGTATCTTGACTCCGTGGCGCAGTGGCCAAGGTATTGGCTCCGAGGGTCGTGGGTTCGATTCGCGCACATCTTATAATTATTTTTAATTAAATAATTATTCTTAAATTAGTTTACAAGATTATTTCATTATAAAATCTGCAGCAGCCAGGGGACTTGAAAATGCAAATGTCTATTTCCACAATAATAATAAATGAAGGGACAATTGCTAACATAATTGAAAGGTATAGAAAGTACGCCCATGTTACCTCTCTCACCGGACGATACGCGAAGCATACTTCCACTACACGCTGACATTCTGGGAGGCTATTCTGTTAATTAATCACCCTAACACAGTTAAAAGTTTCCCCAAACAAACAAACAAACAAACCGATTTCTACGTCCTTGATAATGTTAACATTATTAAGGAGTACTACCGAAGGAAAATTGGTTCACGTGAAAGCGCCCCCATAAGTCCTCCCACCCGCTCTTGAGTGCAACTTAACAGCACTTAGTGCCATTTAAGTGAGCACCGCGGCCCTAATGGGCTAAGTGGCTAAGTTACCGAGCGGGTAAGCACTCGCTGGAATCTTAGAACCCTCGTGAAGAGTGTAAGGAAACTCACTAAACGAAAGAGGTCTCGCAAAAATAGGGCTCAAGAACAAAAACCGGTCAAGTAAACTTCGAATTTTGTTTAGGACACATTTTTCCACAACGCTCTCTAGTCACAAACTAAGCAACGCTTGCACTAGGAGTACTAGATATCTGATAAACATACTTAAACATACTCCTCTTTTGTAAATAAATACATATTATAGATATATAAACACCCAGACACTAGAAAAACACTATGTTACCACACAATATTTTTCCAGAAGTGGAGATTGAACTAACACCCTGGCGCAGGAGGCAGGTACCCTAACCACTACGCCATTAGGTTCATCAAATTCAAATTTAAATCATTTATTCATCGAAATAAGAAATATACATTTCATTTATCGATCTTAATATCTTTATTATATTATATTATATAGTCGACATTAATATATTTTATATATTACATCTTATCCTTTGAACGAGCAATTCTTGTATATATATACAAAAATATATATATATAATCGGAATCTCGGAAACGGCTCCAGCGATTTTCATGAAATTTAGTATGTGCGTAGATTCGGGGGCGAAAAATCGATCTAGCTAGATTTTAATTTTTAGAAAATATCCTTTTATCCCTGTTTTCAGGGAATGAAAAATATCATTCGAATATGAAAAAAATTTCGCCGCCAAAAAAATTTTATAATAGCTCGGTCGGTAATCGAGGCCCCAAAACAGACGGCCGCGGTTCGTATCACGATCATTTACACACTTATTTTTTTACTTCTTTTTCTATACCAGATCATTTTCTTTATTTTTTATTTTTTTTTTATTTCCAAAATACATGATTTACCAAAAAAAAAAAACCGAGCAAAACTCGGTCCTCCAGGTACTCTTTAGTAACTGTCATTACACTTACTTATTGACTGTCAAATTTCTACTACCAGTTCGGAAAATATAAGCCATTGAAAAGAACCAGCTAAAGGAACCAGCGTGACAATTTTTTTACATATATTTGACAATAAAATATTTTTAATTATATATTATAGTCCCCTTGTAAGAGCCTGGTGTGATCAATTAAATTCCAGAGAGTGTTATAATTTAAATAATCATTAATAAGTGAGACTCATCTGTTTTTTTTAATACTAATTTTCCCCGCCAAGTGTGGATCAAGGCCTTAGGCAACTCTTTTTGTTTTGTTTTTAGCCTCGTTCTGTTTACTTTCCTATTTATTTCATTAACATATAACATATATTCGTAGCTATTTTACAGGTCTATGCTTACGTTATTGACACATTATTAATTTTATTATTACATGTTCGCAATAGGACTTTAATACATGGTTCCTTTTTGACATATAAGAAAGAAGAAATCTTATTTAATTTAAATTTAAATTCTATGACCGTCAAGATAGTCTTATAAGGTTAGGAGAAAGAAAAACTAACATAGCATTTGCTTAAGTCACAAACGTGACGGGTGACGAGATAGTCTTATAAGGTTAGGAGAAAGAAGAACTAACATAAAATTTGCTTAAGTCACAAACGTGACGGGTGACGAGATAGTCGTATAAGGTTAGGAGAAAGAAGAACTAACATAAAATTTGCTTAAGTCACAAACGTGACGGGTGACGAGATAGTCGTATAAGGTTAGGAGAAAGAAGAACTAACATAAAATTTGCTTAAGTCACAAATGTGACGGGTGACGATAGTCTTATAAGGTTAGGAGAAAGAAGAACTAACATAAAATTTGCTTAAGTCACAAACGTGACGGGTGACGAGATAGTCGTATAAGGTTAGGAGAAAGAAGAACTAACATAAAATTTGCTTAAGTCACAAATGTGACGGGTGACGATAGTCTTATAAGGTTAGGAGAAAGAAGAACTAACATAAAATTTGCTTAAGTCACAAATGTGACGGGTGACGATAGTCTTATAAGGTTAGGAGAAAGAAGAACTAACATAAAATTTGCTTAAGTCACAAATGTGACGGGTGACGATAGTCTTATAAGGTTAGGAGAAAGAAGAACTAACATAAAATTTGCTTAAGTCACAAACGTGACGGGTGACGAGATAGTCGTATAAGGTTAGGAGAAAGAAGAACTAACATAAAATTTGCTTAAGTCACAAATGTGACGGGTGACGATAGTCTTATAAGGTTAGGAGAAAGAAGAACTAACATAAAATTTGCTTAAGTCACAAACGTGACGGGTGACGAGATAGTCTTATAAGGTTAGGAGAAAGAAGAACTAACATAGCATTTGCTTAAGTCACAAACGTGACGGGTGACGAGATAGTCTTATAAGGTTAGGAGAAAGAAGAACTAACATAAAATTTGCTTAAGTCACAAACGTGACGGGTGACGAGATAGTCGTATAAGGTTAGGAGAAAGAAGAACTAACATAGTATTTGCTTAAGTCACAAATGTGACGGGTGACGAGATAGTCTTATAAGGTTAGGAGAAAGAAGAACTAACATAGCATTTGCTTAAGTCACAAACGTGACGGGTGACGAGATAGTCTTATAAGGTTAGGAGAAAGAAGAACTAACATAAAATTTGCTTAAGTCACAAACGTGACGGGTGACGAGATAGTCGTATAAGGTTAGGAGAAAGAAGAACTAACATAGTATTTGCTTAAGTCACAAATGTGACGGGTGACGAGATAGTCTTATAAGGTTAGGAGAAAGAAGAACTAACATAAAATTTGCTTAAGTCACAAATGTGACGGGTGACGATAGTCTTATAAGGTTAGGAGAAAGAAGAACTAACATAAAATTTGCTTAAGTCACAAACGTGACGGGTGACGAGATAGTCGTATAAGGTTAGGAGAAAGAAGAACTAACATAAAATTTGCTTAAGTCACAAATGTGACGGGTGACGATAGTCTTATAAGGTTAGGAGAAAGAAGAACTAACATAAAATTTGCTTAAGTCACAAACGTGACGGGTGACGAGATAGTCGTATAAGGTTAGGAGAAAGAAGAACTAACATAAAATTTGCTTAAGTCACAAATGTGACGGGTGACGATAGTCTTATAAGGTTAGGAGAAAGAAAAACTAACATAAAATTTGCTTAAGTCACAAACGTGACGGGTGACGAGATAGTCGTATAAGGTTAGGAGAAAGAAGAACTAACATAAAATTTGCTTAAGTCACAAATGTGACGGGTGACGATAGTCTTATAAGGTTAGGAGAAAGAAGAACTAACATAAAATTTGCTTAAGTCACAAACGTGACGGGTGACGAGATAGTCGTATAAGGTTAGGAGAAAGAAGAACTAACATAAAATTTGCTGAAGTCACAAATGTGACGGGTGACGATAGTCTTATAAGGTTAGGAGAAAGAAGAACTAACATAAAATTTGCTTAAGTCACAAACGTGACGGGTGACGAGATAGTCGTATAAGGTTAGGAGAAAGAAGAACTAACATAAAATTTGCTTAAGTCACAAATGTGACGGGTGACGATAGTCTTATAAGGTTAGGAGAAAGAAGAACTAACATAAAATTTGCTTAAGTCACAAACGTGACGGGTGACGAGATAGTCGTATAAGGTTAGGAGAAAGAAGAACTAACATAAAATTTGCTTAAGTCACAAACGTGACGGGTGACGAGATAGTCTTATAAGGTTAGGAGAAAGAAGAACTAACATAGCATTTGCTTAAGTCAGAAATGTGACGGGTGACGAGATAGTCACCTAACTAACCCCACGTTCTTTTCTGTTGCAGGGACCTGCAAGGCAACAACCTAACAATAATATTCCAGAGCGACTTCCAGAACCTGAACGATCTGAAGATCCTGTAAGTAAATTTATTTTAAATAATAATAGTTTAATTGAATTAAATGCGAGCTTTGATTTTACGGTGGTAGGGCCACGCAGCAGCCTCGGCTGTTACACGAATGGGCAGGCTCGTCCGGGTAAGTACCACGACCTCACAGAAGACCGGCATAAACTATAATACTTATGTTAAGTGATAACCGCCGCCCATGGACAATTGCAACACCCGCAGGGTTGTCTCCGTCGGCTACCTCACTCACTAGAGGAAACGAAAAAGTATGACACTTCAACTTTACGTCGGTCTTCTGTGAGGTCGTGGTACTTACCCGGACGAACCTGCCCATTCGTGCAACAGCCGAAGCTGTTGCATGGCCCACAGTTAAGTAAAAGATAAGTAAAGTCTGGCAATCCGCAGAGATTTTGTTGTGGTAGTCCTTTTCTCCAACAATCCTCGGGTGTAGCAAATGTATATGGGTGGCGGGCCCATGGACATCTGCTACACCCGAGAGTTGCAGACGCGTTGACAACCTTTTGAAAATTCGGCCGAGTTAATACAATCTTTACCCTCTACCCACAGGCAACTTGCCGAGAACCAGATTCACACGATAGAGCGCGACGCCTTCCTGTCGTTGATATCTCTGGAGCGGCTGTGAGTAACCTCTTACACTCTAAAACAATAGAAAAATAATTATAAACTATCTTTCTTCCACACATCACCAGTGTCAGAGGTCGATAAACCACTGTGGTGATAATTACGTGCTTGTATTCTGCTACATAAATGCAGGGGCTTCGAACGGTACTGTCTGAATGAAGGGGTATTTTTGAGGGTTCCGTACCAAAAGAACTAAGACTCTCGCTGTCTGTCTGTCTGTCACCAGGCTGTATGTCATGAGCCGTGATAGTTAGGCAGTGGAAGTTTTCACACATGATGTATTTCTGTTGCCGCTTTAACTATAACAAATACTAAAAAACAGAATAAAAGAATATTTTAGTGAGAGCTCCCATAAAATATACATGATTTTTTTGGCCGTCTTTATAGATTATTTTTTCGTAGATAAGGCAAGTTATGTACAGATAAAATGCAGCTTTAAAGCAGTCGATTTGGTATTAAGTAATTTTCCTCCCATTGAGACTGTGTTCCGAAGGCCTCTGCATTTCTATGATACAAACAGATCCTGCACGGCGATACCAGCCAACGACTGTTACATGAGAAACAAGTATGCCATCGTGTCTTCTGCCGTAGGATGCATCGTTCACCGTCTACCGACTCGGGACCTTAAAATCAACTCGTCTATATTACTCTGACGCTGATTTTAAGGTCCGACTTCGTTGGATACTCCCGAAAGACTGTACGCTGAGCGCCTGGAGCGACCGGGGGTCACATTCACAAGTGGTGACGTCACAACGCGCCGTGACGTCACGGCGGGCCATCCCCCACCTGACGTGTGTGTTCGATTTCCAGGAAACTGAACAATAACCAACTCGGCCACCTGGCGGAGGGTGTTTTTGTGAGACTGAGGCATCTGCAACGTTTGTGAGTAGCCCTCGAGGGTGGCAGCCCCCGCACACGGTGTGGTATCCGCCAGAACCCCCCCCCCCCCCCAATACTGTGGCTTGGTCTTTTTGGTGCTTTTCCCCTCTGTCCACTGCACTCGGAGCCAGGACCTTGTATCTATACCACCTATATCTGTCTGGGTAATTAAGAAGTATGTATTTAGTGTCTTCCGTCGATAACTCTAAGCTGACTAATACGATGCTCCAGTAATGAGGACAAAAGGAAGATAATTCCACAATTGGTGCTATTATAATGTTATTAATAAAGAAAATTTGCACTGGGAATCGACAAAATAACAATCCACAGTATAAACGCGATTGAATTATATAATTTTCGCTTAACTAACAAAATGTTAAAATATTCAACAAAAAAAACGTTTCAATAATTATTTTCTTCCACTTGAACCAATTCAAACAAAGTGATCTCGTAGATTGGGGAAATATGTACATACTGTAGACAAGTTATTGCCAGTATAAAATAGAATTATATAGTTATAATTGAAATATTTGATTTATTGGACAGTAATATTGACAATTACAAAAGTAAATTAAAAAATTGTCGCAGATTTCAGATGTGCTAAATTTTAAAAAAATATATCATAACTAATGTATTAATATTGGAAAAAAGTTTGAAATCTTAAATTTCTTACGTATAGGTTTCATAAAAATTAAAAAAAAACATTAACATGACATAAACGTCTTTTAAAAATAGTAATCTAATTTATTTTTATTTTAAACACGTTGTCCTATATTAATTTCATTAGTATTTAATGATAAAAGTGCAAAACATCAAACGTCATTAAAGCAAAAGTGAGGTTATGTAATTCGATCGCCGTCCGTCGTTGGTACCTGGTGCTTGAGTCTCATTACTACCCCAAAGCTTGGCAATTGAACCCCGTACAACCCCTATACTGCTTCTAAAGCCGCAGCGGGTTCTTCTCTTTCAACCCTTCCTTAGGCTGACATAACCCAGCTGTCTCCAGATTGTCAATAATCGTAAAGCTACTTTTCATGTGGGTAAAAATTAAAAAGTAAACCTGTGACGGTGAATAATTGTAAATAATTGCATTTCTTCCCGCCAAAATTTACTGTCAAATCAGTTTTTTCTCTTTTTCAAAAAGGCGAATGCAGGCCACGATTTTAAATTTTCCAATTATATATATTTTTTTTTTTCAAATTAAAAATTTTAATTTCTATCCACAAGTTGAACTACGTCCAGTAGACCCCGTACCCCATTTCAAGGGCTTTTCATGGTACAAGGTAACTCATACGCTAATTATTAATCCTGATAACACTGAAACAAGGCTTTATGTGTGGCAACATTGTACTACAGTGAGAAAACTCGCTAGATAATATATTTCAACAACCCTTTCTACTTCTTAACTTCATAAAGAGTCATTCTGTGTATAAAAAAATCTCCATTTGACACCATAATGTAAAAAGTAACTGTACTACTGTATAAAAATATTTTAAATACATTTTAGCATTATCGTAACTGTCAATAGAAAGAGTAAAGAGTTCACGTAAAACTAGGTTAATCTAAAACATCGCACAGAAATTACTTAACAAACAGGAAAGATGTGTCATCGCCAGCTTTCAAATAAAAAAAGAATCACCAAAATCTGTTCACGCAGTAGAAAATTCTGAGGTAACAAACATGTAAAAAAAATAATACGGTCGAATTGAGGTTCTCCTCCGTTTTTTTAAGTCTGTTGAAAATGGATGACGCGTTCTCTTGATTAATCCAATATTATAATAGTTCTCGGCCGAGATGAGAAAAATCTGTTCATTAACGGCCAGTTTCAATCAAATCAAATCATTAATCCATCGAAATATGAAATGTACATTTCATTTATCGATAGTCATTTTTTAAATCTACCACCGTTTCGTAATGAGGTTCCTCTAACGTAGAAGAAACAGGCGAAAGAAACTCCGTAGGTATCCTTTTTTTTTTTTTTTTTTTCAAACAATTACATTGCTATACAGTACATATATTTTTTTTTATTAACAGCTTAGGAGCGATCATCTCATTCCATTTACACGGTGCAAGTTTCTTGCCTGTTATATACAATTAAGAGAAGCAATAAATGAGTTGCATTGTCTAAACAGCACATAACATTCTTGACTGTTGAACAAGACTTGCTTCATGTTTTGTTTCAAAACTTTCCTTGGTGTAAACAGCACACACAATAATTTCGTAAGCAATTCTTGTATTCAATTGCATTCTCTCTTCCTTTGCAAAAATTAGTGCAATGAGTGAGGGTATTTAATCGTTGCTGTTCTTTTGAGGATAGAAGTATTGAGAAAAGGTCGTAAAAAAATTTGGATAAAAATATGACTAATAATATATGGATCATAATAAATAAATCTCAATGAAATATATTTAATCGGCATAATCTAACTTGAACACTTTGAGCCATTTTTTTTAAAAAAACAGGCCTTTGTAAAACGTTCAACACTTGCATGAAAAATTTGTCAACGCAAATACGTGCAATACGCCAATAAATTGTACACGCACATACAAGCATGTGTTTAGACAAGTCAAAACTTGTAAGCAATAATCGCCTAAACATAATTGCATTGGTGTAAACAAAAGACATTTGCAATTATTTCTTGTCAAGACTTGCATTCAATAATCGCATTCAATTTTATTTTACTATATCTGCGTGTAAACTGTTGCTTACAATTCTTGATGGTCAATTATTGCGTGCAACTTATTGCATTCAATTATTGCTCTTGTATGTACAAGAAAATGGCATCGTGTAAATGGGCCCTTAATTGGGATTTTGTTGTAGAAGCGTATACACCGTCCCATGAACGAGTTACTGACTCTATTGAGTCTAGTAACTGGCGTAACATGTTCAATATTCTAACTACAGATAGATTTGGTTACTGGAATTACATCTTGTAAGCTACAAATGCTGTTACATTTTCGTCTAAGATCCACGTTGTAAACGCTATCGCGATGATTCTTTAGCGACTCCTCGCTTGGTCCTTCCTGCCGGATACGGCGTCTACGAGCTCACGGCGGTAATCTCCGTCGCTCTCGAATGTGGTCCCTCGCGCCGGATACGGAGCACGGCAAGTAATGAGATTAAGTGATGTACAATGCGTCCGAAAACGAGCTACGTGCCCGCTCGGCTAGTGAGGGGCTCAGGGCGTATTTTGTCGATTAAATTAATCATCCGCCATTGTCGGCTCTATCTCGCGTTGTTGTGCCGACACGCGTACTGCAATGTCGGTCGTAAATCGGATTTATATTGAAATGGGAGGTTATTCTTATTGCTGGGGAATTATATGAGGGTGTGTTTTTATGTTTTATTTCTGTTCTCGAGCGTTAGTGGCCAGTACGTTCAGTTATTTCAGATGTTACAACTGAATTATAAGTTTCGTACTCCGAAAGTAAAGAGCCGCAGTTATCTCCGTAAACCACAATCCTCACCGTTCCCGCCGCTTTGTGAAGGCCATTTCGATCAAAGTTTTCTTAACGAGTTTCTTAAACTTTGATTCGACTCAATTTCCTTACGCGGTCCTCGATTCATATTTCAATTCGTCTGCATTTGAAAGGCTCTTTTGTTATTTCTCGTCTCGTCGCTATTTACTCATACACATTTTACTTTCAACCGAATTCAAAAAAGGAGTTTCTCAGTTCGTTTGTATCTTTTTTATGTTTGTTGCATCAGAACGTCGTAATTAATGAAGTAGAAATTCTTTTTGCTTTGGAGTGGTTTTAGTTCCCATGTGGTTCTATATTAATTTCAATCCAGAGATATATCAGGAAACTCGTCAAAATTAAATAGAAAATGCCAGCGATAAGTCGCTGTAATGTGCTTAAATACGGTTTCGTTTTTTTGTTAATAAAAATGTTTTACACGATAGTTTCATTGAGTAAAAACGTTTTACTCGTTAAAATATAATTATAAATGAAAATAAATATTTATTTTCTTGATCTAATAAACTATCGGTTTCATCACATCAAACCATAGAGCAATATTTTTAGGTTTTAAAAAAACTATTCGCTTTTAAAAAGAGATTTTATTGTTTTATAATTATTTTTACTTTTATTCATGTTTCGCTTTTCATATCCGCCTGAATACGAATTTATCCCTGAGTAAAGCCCTCTGAAACGGTAATTTTATCGATGTCGATATCCGTCTGCGGTAATATGGACGTCACTGGCGGCCCTAGCGCCGAATCTTGGATGGCCCACGACCTACACGTTGACAGCTATGATATATGCCCATGTGAACAGCGCAACGGAAGGGCGGAGTGCGTTTTTTTATTATCTAATTCTCTTTTAATGCCACCGGTCTGTTGGAGACTGGTAGATCACCTACGCCCTGATTAACAAGTGTCTAATGGTAGTGGAAGCCTGTGTCTTATGCCGGAGGGTGTGGTTTCTTATGTGAAAAGTTGCTAAGCGAGCAAACGGTTCACCAGATGTTAAGTGAATACCGCCGCCCATGTACATCTGCTACTCGAGGGTTCCAGATGCGTTGACAACCTATTGAAACTTGGGCTCCGGCCACATCACTCACCAAACGAAACGCGAAATTATTATACTTCCACTTAACGCCGATCTTCCGATGGTGAGGTCGTGGTACTTACCCGGACTGATATAATTCGTATAAGAAACAAAGCTTACATGAATTAATTGACCTGTTTAGTAGTTTTTTCGCGATCACAACGGCAGACTCCGTCGTCTTATTCATAAAAAATCGCGCAATCGAGTAAATACGAGAAATCCTTACGCTATATTACCCTAAATTACTTCCAAGAGACCACTTCCTTTTAGAATTAAAAGTTCAACGGATTTTCCGCGCTTTTTATTACCGAACCGAATCCAAGATGGCGGACGCTCGCAAAGGGTGGCCCAACAATCCGGTTGCAGAATTCCTACGTTTAACACGAAACGCTGCGGTAAAACGCTCCAGTGCGCACAACCTCTCCGGGAGTTTCCTTTCTTTTCCTTTCCTTTTGAAATGTAACCGTACGTTACTTTAATGCCTTACGTAGCTATATCGAACACGAATAAATTTCCAGATACTGAATTGAGTTGTCATGTGTAACCGTTTTAAAGATATTCAACAGACTCCAAAAAAGTAGGAGGGTCAATTATGTTCTGTTGTTGTCAATAACTTTCTTAGAATATTATGTTATTTTCGTCCTTCTTAAATTAATCACATTACAATTCTTGAACTGGTTTTCTTTACTATTTGGTAAGCGCTAAATCTGTTGACGAACTGCGAATAAACGCTGATTCGACTTCATAAATCTCTACTAATATACAAGCTTATATTAGTAGAGATTTATGTACCTTTTCCGAAAATTACTTTAAATATTAAGAAATTTTAGATTTAAAAAAAGAATCTATAGGTACGTATAAACTGTCAACCTGTGTGAGAATAAATCCCTCAATGCGTTCGCTAAGCGACCAAATTATTCGAGCCATCCGCTTCTCTCTTAACGGTCCTCAATGGGAATTGAATCTTGAACTTCACACTCGGCCGCCCCCACTGCTCGTGCTCATTGCCTGTGAAAGGCACTCGCTCCGCGCCGCTATGGCGCGAAACGAAAACAATGGAGGCAACAATGGCGGGCGAAAAAGGCGGCAAATTGGCGCGTCGTTGAAGCCGCGAGCTTTTTGAGAACGCAATTGCATCGTGTCGAACGATTATTGCCACATTTTAATTGGGGTCGCGGATTCCTTTAGAGGTTATTTTCTAATCATTGATACTGACGACCACACCCCGAGAGTTAAATTGACGCTTAAGTACCGTTAAATGTATTTGCTCTCGAAGTACTTCGGGGGCAAAGACTTCTCTCATTCAAATATTCATTTTAAAAATGTCCGCATGCTGCGTGATGCAGAACAATTGATAGAAATGCAATAAAGTAGATGGATGTCAAAATTTTCGCGATGATATTATATCGCTCACCAGTCTCATTTTGTTAGAGCGTCTTGCGTTTCATTTTGATTAAATTTCCCGACGGGGCAGAGGTGTTTTAACGTCCTGTCGTAATTTACTCGGGCTACCCCCATCTACGGAGGCTAAATATATAAAAGTAGAAAAGGTAAAGCAACAGCCTGTATATGTCCCACTGCTGGGAAATGGTCTCCTTTGTACAGAAAGTGTAAGGGCACAGCCCACCACGCGACCCTTATATTCACGACTTCTTCGAAATATTTTTTTGTTACTATTTCGAAAATATGCATACACAATGTTTTCCTTCACCGCACGTGATAGGTCGCCACTTAAAATCAACAATTACATTGTTGCCGGTACCTGCCGACATGCCGACTTTATTTGGCATTTTAATCAATAGATGGGTGGGTTTTGGAGATATGATTACAAACGACAGAACAAAAATAATTGCCCATCTGCGATCTAATTGCTTAAAAATTTAAAATTGTGTGAAAAGTTTTAAAAAGTGTACAACAACATTTTTTAATAATTTTTTTTTCGTGGTTCGTATAAACTGAACTACTGCTAGCGCCCCAATTATCTTTGAATTTTGGGACAACCTCTATAGTTTTATTTAAAACATCTTGAGCACTTTGGCTCTAACACTAGTTCAAAAAAAATCAGTTCAAAAAATTTATTTAACTTTTTTATTCAAAAAATATAAATATTATACAACTGTTTATTTTTTCTTTTAGGAATAACTTTGGAGCGATCAACTAATTCCCAGGGGTATATATGTATTCATTAATTTATAATGTTTATTTTATTTTTTTTTTATTTAAAAACTTAATGCACAATAACGTACAATGGCGGACTTAACACCATTAGGTGTTCTCTACCAGTCAACCGACAAATAAGCAGAGAGAATAAGGAGGTGCGAAAGAACCAGATGAGATAGTAAAGAATATGATAATATATAAAATATTACATACATATTACATAAATATACACATACTAATATATATATAGCTATTACATATATATATATATATATATATATACACATATATACATATATATAATACAAATATACATACACAAATATATACATACCCATATAGTATTAGATATTTTAGAATAATGTCAAGAAGTGGAAATTCAAGCAAGTCAGTGTTCAAAATTGTCGATTATCTAAATAAAATTTAAAGACAGCACGTTTAAAACTCTCTTTAGTCAGACAATTTCTGATTGAGATGGGTAGCGAGTTCCAGAGCCGTACAGCTTGATTTATGTATTCATTTTTATATTTATGTATTCATTTATATAGTTAAGTTCTTAACGATGGTTCCGATCGCGTCTTCAAGACTATTGTCGTAGAGAAATTCACGTCGCTTTTCTCGAAAAAGATACCGTCATCAGGCTCTCAAAGGATCTGAGGCCGTCTTGTCATCGCAAGACTAAGCCCGCGGCATGTCTCATTAGGGAAGGACAGTTAAGAAACTATAGTTACGGGAAGCTGTTGCCGAGTCTCTCAGAAATCGTTATATACGTCGTTATCTTTTATACGTTATCTATCCTTACAAATATTATAAACGCGAAAATTTGTATGTATGGATGGATGTTGGTTACTCTTTCACACAAATACTACTGAATGGATACTAATGAAACTTTGCAATAATATAGCTTATACACCAGAATGAGACATAGGCTATAATTTATATACATATTTTATGTATATCTGTCTTTCTGTCTGACAGCGTATTCTACGCAGACATAGTCACGGGCAGCAGCTAGTACTTAATATTCTAAATGCGAAAGTACCTCTGTCTTTCTGTCTGTCTCGCTTTCACCCCAAAACTACTGAACCGATTTAAATGAAATTTGGTACACAGATAGTCTAGAGTCTGAGAAATGACATAGGCTATTTTTTAAATGTAAAAAAGTGTTGTAAAGGGTTGAAAGATATTTATTTAAGGGCTTCAACGCGAGCGACGCCGCGGACGAAAAGCCAGTTGGTAAATATATTGACTTTTAAATTTTTACGGTTCCGTATCCAGAACCCTATTACTAAGACTCCGTTTGTCAGACCGTCTGTCGCTGTATCTCATGAACCGTGGTAGTTAGACAGTTGCAATTTTCATTGCCGCTATAATTAACAAATACTAAAAAGGAATAAAAAAACACATTATTTTTTTCCGTTTTTATAGATAATAATAGTACGGAACCCTTCTTGACCGGTTTCTTAATAGTTGTCAGAAAATTGTATTAGCAAAAATCAAAAGTTTTCAGAAACGAACAGGCGCTAAGCAAAAAACATTTCTTAGTCCTCACATTTGTTTTTAATAGTTTCTTTTTTCTATTATATACAAATTACATATATAATTACATAATAATATATATATACACATGTACATTATGTAAAAATCACATCCAAAGTAATAAAATCATTCGGTAGACAACTAACACTAGGGAAGATTGGAGTACAATTTCCCGCGAAAGCCTCCTTTCCCGCGCAAAATATGCACGGCCATGGCCCGCGTGCCGTTGCACACAAGACACCGGAATCCGCCATTTTGCCGCCGGAAGTGTCTTTCATATTTAACGAGAGCTCCTCTTTTACGAGAATAAAGGGAAAACATTTATTTGCTGAGCGGATAAGAGCTCAAATGTAAGTTGTTCGCCACACGCGATAAGTCTATCCTTCTTGAACATACAACATAGCGCATGCAAAAAAATTATGTTGTGCTGCATCAGTGTTCTCACAATGACTATAATTATATTTTATATATTTTATTCCTAAGTATAGAAATGAGATGGTCACAATGGAGTTGACATATCGAAATAAGGATGACAACTTCAAAACAATTCTGATTAAAAAAAAAGTCTCGTTGTTTTTAGAATTATAATCTGTAGCATTAAAGATTGAATTACGCGTTTCTTATCTAGCAACAACTACAATGTACCCTAGTAACGGAACGGATATTTAATATAAATAAAAGCAGTTATAGTATACGTGAAGCAAAAACTTTGTACCCCTTTTTAAAAAATTGCACGGAAAGAGGAGCATGAAATATCCCTCACTTATAGTTCACATAGAGAAGGAGAAAAGAATGCAAATATTTTTTTAATTGTGCATAAAAAATACATTAAATGAACAAAAAAATATTACACTCATTACCATATATAATTAATTATGGTCGTAATTCGACTGATGGGCTAGTTCATATAAAAATGAAATAAAATGTTGTATATCCTTTTCGGATTTTATTGCGTTTGGTTTTGATTTTTTAATTCCCATTGTTTCGCAAATTTCACACAACAAAATGAAGTATTTTTTAACGTAGTACTTAATGTTATAGTTAACCTGGACTTTCTGACTATGTATATCATCCGTGGCACCTCACCACTGATCATGTTAAACGGCGACCATAATGACATGTCAGAGTGTCGGGGATTGAAAATTAACAATTTATTTATTAACGAAAAACAAAACCGACTTCAAATATCTCGCTCTGAACTCATTTCATAATTGATTAAGGAGTTCCCTAAGTATCTCCGGAGCTCAAGATCCAATACCAATGGAATTAACACAAGACCACGTGAGAAGCAGCAGATTTCAAATAAAAAAAGAGTCATTAAACTCGGTTCCCTCCGTCGAAACTTCTGAGGTAACAAACATAAAAAAATACAGTCGAATTGAGAAGCTCCTCCGTTTTTGCAGTCGGTTAAAAAGGGAGAATTGAAAGCAGACTATTAATGTTTTAAATTTATATACGGTTTAGTGTTATTTTATTATCGCGAGCAGTTTTTGCTTTATGTTTATGTACAAAATAAATATTTCCGTTCCTCTTAAATATTTCTTTCTTCAATTCAAGCACATTGTCCGTCGGCGTCCCTGCAACGCGTTGAAATATTAAGACGCCCTGCAAACCCCCCTAAAAGCGGTCCCTCGAGGGTCCTATGGGGAATATTGCAAAGGAATTATTCACGCGAAAAACTAAAATGCCTTCACGGACTCGGCGAATTTACAGGGACAGTTTTATCCCCGCATGTTTTTCGTAGTCCACATAAAATACTCGCCGTCACTAGACGAAGAATTGCAATTAATTGGAACAGTATATAGATATACTATATACAACGTGTCGTTACCATCGCGACAATAAATGAACACACGTCTAACGCACACGTCTCAAAATCCATAATTAAAAAAAAATACTTTTCAAACAAACTAATTAAGTAAAAAAGAAACAAAATTTGTAACATCCTAACCTCCTTCTAACAGTATGTTTTGTCTCTTTTAAATTCATTCAACCCATTCATATGCGTTGTGACCTTTAGAAAAATGAACTTTACGTTACAGTTTTATAGGTAAGGATGTTCTAAAATTCTTTGTTTTGGAAAATTTAATAGCTCTGTAAATATTGATGATTAAAGAATTTAAATGTTTAATACAACTATAAAAAGTTAACCCCTATATGTGTATTCATTTATTGTCGCGATGGTAACGACACGCTGTATAAAAGGCTTAATTTTTTATGTGAGAAGTGGGCAAGCGAGCTAGCGTTTCACCCGATGTTAAGTGATAAGTTGTCCATTGAAATTTCCATTTAACGTTTCCACATAACACCGGTCTTTTGTGGTGGTACTTACCCGGACTGACCTGCCCATTCGTGCAACAGCGAATGATGTTGCGTGGCCCTACCAAAGTTTCATTGAGTCGATTGAGAATTAAAGGTAGGTCCCTATCAAAAGATTGATCAACGATTTAAGAACAACTATATTAATTCGGTTCGGAGTTGTGAGCCAAACGCAGTAAACAGCCATAAAGATTTAATCTCTCACCCAGTTTTACGGGCTGAACATAAGTATAATATAAATATATATTAATTCGGTCTTAGATATTTGAGAAATAATGAAATTGCTAAAGAGATACCTTACTTTGTTATCATGTTTGAATTTTTGCATGAGCAACCAAAATAAAAAGGAACCTAGATAATATTAAAAAAAGAAAAATACGTTTTCTATTAGTTTCAATTTGCACCAACCCCACGAAATGTCACCAAATTCCACTATATATTCTATTAAAACGCCGCCAGTCTGAATAACCATTTGCTTTAATCAATCCGAGACGTCGCAATTCGTCTCGCAAGTTGCTCATTAAGTCTCTTTCCCGCTAAAAGCAGTTTGTTTTTACGTCGCCGCGAACACAGGAAACCTCTCCGTGCAGCCATGTTGCGGCTGAGATACACACAATTCTCCTTTATTCCCTCCATATTCTTTTATTAAGCTCTGGCGACTTTTACGTTTTTACTATATCTAAACTGCCATTTTGTTTTTATTACATCATGGTATTATTTAGTGACAATATAGTATAATCATTTCTTTATTTAGCTCATGCGTCAGAGTACAAACTTCCATTTATTCCTGCTGCCAGATAATAGTAATTATAATTTAGTATAGGAAATTGTCGTTTTTACTCTGTATCCTCTTATTAAAATTCCCGTTTTAAATTTTTTTACCTATTTATAATTTAATTTTTTTTTATAAAGATTTTTTTTCTTTTTGGAAGAAGTCCTTCTGAAAATATGAAATAAGAACATATTATAAGTAATTAAATTGGTTAGGTTATTAATAATACATCTCGGGATTCATTTTCAAGGTTTCATTCAGTCTTTCAATATTTGTATAAATAAAAGACTTGCATTCTTCTCTTTCTAATGTTGTTGTATATACTTCAAAAGTAAAGTAACAGCTTATAAGTCCCACTAAATTTAA
The DNA here is from genome assembly GCA_933534255.1 of Iphiclides podalirius. Classification (NCBI taxonomy): domain Eukaryota; kingdom Metazoa; phylum Arthropoda; class Insecta; order Lepidoptera; family Papilionidae; genus Iphiclides; species Iphiclides podalirius. Next base: position 529,326 of record OW152841.1, on the reverse strand, counting down.
TGGGTTTTTACTTTGTGAATACTGTTTTGGTTATACACGCAGTATTAAATTCCATTACGCTAACGTTAAATTTTATTTGAAAAAAAATTTATGAATAATTACAAATTATAAAAATTAATTTAATATGAAATGGATTTAATTATAAAATTTCGAGCAAGCGTACTTTCAAAATATTCGTGTCTAAAATAAATCTGTCTGTTAGCACTACAAAAACTTGAATTTAAATGTCATTGCACCCGAAGTCGTATTGGCGGGAAAACCGCCATTTTCCCGCGCGCCAATTCCCCGGAATGGCGTTCTTTGCTAGAAATGTCAATTTAAAATGGATTAGGGACGCTGCGACCGGTCAAAATCCCCCCTCTGAGGGAAAATAATATTGTTTCTTGGCATTATAAAGTGCTACTGTTATTCCTGCATCTGAAAAGAACGGAGTTTACGGTTTGGAATGATGTAGTTCGAACAAAATAAGTAATTATAAATGAAACTAATTTTACGGATTTATCGCGTTTATTTTTAATTTTAATTCCCGACGTTTCGAACCCTTTACAGCGTTCATGGTCACGGGACAGACTGAGGTGTTAGACGTCTGATTGTCATAGTTAACCCGGGCTACCGTCAGTTTTTGAATTATTAATTTTGTGTCCGATCTATGCAATTAGCTCCCTCTGCATAAAAATAAACGCGATAAATCCGTAAAATTAGTTTCATTTATAATGTGTAATCGCGTAAATACAAGAAATTATTAAAATAAGTAATTGATTTTGAGTTTGTACATTTTTAAACTTAAACATTATAGACCACTCAAATTATTTAATTATCAAAATAACATACAAACTCATAGGGTAGCGTTTCAACGAGATATAATTTATTGAGAGACGGCATAATATTATTTATTTTTTATTTTATTTATTTATTTAATGAACGCCAACATAATGTAGTTACACTATTTATGACTAAAGAAATTAAATATACTTTAACTGTTCGTTAGTGTCATTACACTAAAATTAAAGGCGCGGACAGCATGCAATGTTATAGGCGAAAAAAATACAGTTGTTTCTTACAAAATCCAATGTCATAGTTCACTAATCAGGGCATAGTTCACTACGCAGCCCCATTGCGGATTGGAAGACTTTACATATCTTAAAAAAATTTTTTTTCGTTATTATTTCGAAAATATAAAGTTTTCCTCGTTGCAATTAACGACATCTTTGGAGCTACGGAATTTGAACCCGAGTATTCCAAATGGCTAGGCTTTATATGAAACTTTCAACTTACAGTTAAATAAATCGCGATTTTGGAAGGTTGTGGGTTCCAGACGATTTCTCATATACAACCCTCTGCAAAGAGAATGTAATCAATACGTTTACCCACTGTCTTATATAGAGGTTGACAAAATGTCATTGCATATACATAATGTTATTATTATAGTTTAACGTCTTGGGGATTTCTCCATACAGACTAATCATCACCGCACATTTACACCGCCATCTTTTCTCTTTTCTAGCTTTTTGTTGGGCGAATTATGGTGTTTTTTCTCTATACATAACATAGGCAAAGCACGTAGTTTTGCCTTCGTCACGTGTACGAAATTTTCGCAACACCGATATTTTAGCTTGCGTTTTCTATTATTAGAGTTATTTTGTTTCTACCAATGTGCACAGAAAAAAATATATCATTTTGTTACTTTTACATTTAAAACACTATAGTTTTCATTTTATATTTGAATACAAAACAGTTTGGCTTGTAGATAACAATTTGAATGTAAGTTTTTGTGATTACTTTTCAAAATGAATTTTAATAAGCTAGATGGGCTATAATTAATTTTAAAGCTAAAACCTTATGTTATTTTCTTTTTAATTTCACAACATCTGGAGTTAAAGAAATTTTCTAGAATTTGTATGAGCTTCTCGTGGTCGTATTTGCTTCTTATTTAGTGCCCACATGGCAATATCCATTTATGTTTCTAATGGACTATGGCCCTTTGTACGAACGAGCACTTTGCCCAGCAGTGGGAATTTTATTGGGCTGTCACTTTACTGTCCTTCTAACTTTTTATCGCAAAGCCCATACCTCCGAAGCGAATAGATAGCTTAGTGGCTAAAGCGTCATGCCGCGAATGCCGAAGACGTGGGTTCGATTCCCACAGCGGCGACAATCCTTTCTTACTTTTTCTACAAATTTTAATGTTTAATCTAAGTGCAGAGTTAGCACTTTAAAAAATTTTAATTTCTAAAAATCTAAATTTTGTATCTGGATAGGTTTGTTTTACATTCGTATTCTATTTCATCTAAAGAAAAATTCAAGCGCGAAGCGCCAATAAAAACTATCCAAATATTTATATGTATAATTCTTCTGTGCGTGTGTATATCACTGAACTCTTCCTAAGTGTCCTCAGGTCGATTCCAGAATGGTTTAAATGAACAATTCAGTCCACTACAATTTTATTCCACTTCATGCGGGTCTTCTGTGAGATCCTGGTACTCCCCGGACGGACCTGCCAATTCGTGCAACGGCGAAGACTGTTGCGTGGCCCTACCACAACTGCTAATTATTACTTGCGTTTTATATTATTATATCTTAATTATAACTTAAAATATTACGACTATTAAAATTCAACAAAGTAAGCAATCCTTCTAAGAGCCCTTCTAACTTTATAACAGTCATGAAACAATAACGTCAGACGGCTCAAAGGCTCATTATCCGCGGCAGTTTCCGGCCGATAAGACGACGGTGCTTCCGGCACCGCTCAATCCGCGTCTGCCCGTCATCCGGAGCGGACGTGTCGAGCCCCTCTCTCGTCTAATTGAGGCTTACTTTATGAGTTGAACGGGAAATTGTTACTAGATATTTTAGTAAATGTTCAGGACATTGACGACCGTATATTGCATTTAAAAAATTTTTGAACGGTAGAGAAAAATCACTAAAGAATTAATCAATAAGCAGAATTCGCCGGTCGCAAAACTAAAGTTTTCGAAAAAAAATGAAATAGTGTATAATTTTCACTATAGAAATCCGCCCTTTTTGTTGTTGTCAACATGTTAATTCTGCTCCTATTCCTGGGTGGTCATAAAAAATAACCACGAGTCCTTCTAATCTAACTTGTCCAAGTTCCGTGCAGGTTCTGTGAGTCATTGAATTTAAAAAAATAATTTATCGAACAATCGATACAAGTAAGACTTTAAAGCGATTCAGTTTTTGAGGTCAAATTAATAAAATGGCGGACTTTCTAAGTGAAAATATATTTTTCTTCTCGAAAACTATAATCAGAATTCTCCGCTTGTTGATTAATTCATTTGTGATTTTTCTCTATCGTTTAAAAATTTTTTTGATTGCAATATGCACGACCATTTGCTGTTAATTTTAATATTATGAATTTTAATGATCACATGTTGTAAAATACAACTCAATTATGTTTAACCTTTGAGCGAGAACAGAACCATCCCACTGGTCACCATCCGCGGCGATAAGTCTAGTACGTAGTCTAGGAGCTTCAAAAAATTTCATATGTATACATACATATATAACTAGCGACCCTACCCGGCTTCGCGCGGGTGAAATGTGGAAACTAATGTGGGGACAGTGTGAAGTGGTTAATAATGTTGTGGTTACGATTAGTCTGTACATGTCTATACATCTTTGTATACAAATATTTACAGCGGTTTTTTTATGAGGCAGTGCAAACGTCTTTTTAAGATTTTCATGAACTTCATCTATCTCGTAAGGTTTAACACAGCGTTGCAATGTAAACGCAGAAAAATATGTTTATTACTGCATCAGATCACAAATCTTTAAATTTCTCCGCTTTTATCTACTACAATATGCATGTTTATGCTCTTGAACTCGTCCTAAACGGCTTGACCGATTTTAATCAATTTTTTGTGAGTCGATTCGAGAATGGTCGGTTGGGTCCGCTAGTATTAATATGAATAAATATATAAATGATAATATTTTGCTTTGGTAGATTCGACTACGATAGCCTAGTAAGGCGGTACATACGATTGGAGCTATAGGCGACGTGTGAAGTGTTTCGAGATTTTATTTCTCATTATCTCCGTCATGTAAACACAAACACGGGTAAAGTGACCATCAATAAACGTTGTTAGTGGCTACCTTCGTAGGCTATTTGGGTTTCCGTCTGTTCACTCCCGCAGTAAAAGGTACCGCCATAAAGCTATGCCACCTATTTCATTTATTTTACACATTAGTATTAAACGCCGTATGGACTCGTATGTAAGTCGTGGCTTCGAATCCCAATGGCGTGAAATAAGTTCTTCGGTCTTAGGTGGATTTTTCTTATGTAAAAAGTTGTCAAATGGGCTGGCGGTTCACCTGACGTTAATTTATTACCTTGAAATTTGCAACGATGTCTTACCAACCTTTTAACACGTGGGCCCCGGTTACCTCACTCTCCGAACGAAGTGCGAACGTATAAAACTTTTTTCATACATACATTACTCCGGTATTTGTACATTGTGAGTGCAAATAAAAGCCTGTTAACTAAATTAGATGTCTACTACTGTAGAAGCCTACAACTGGATCTTAGAGCCTAAGCGAAACCAAATCGCGGTGCCTTTGCCAGATCACTTGCCATTTTCATCATTAAAAAAAAACAATAATAAAAGTATAGTAATAACCTCCTAAAGAAAAGTAATAACCTCCAACTCCGGTAAGAAACTGCAGAATAGTTCATTAACACTTTCAAAGTAAAACTTGAGGAACATTTTCTTAAAGTGCAATTAATATTAAAATGTACATTACATGCAATTGTACATTAATAATTTCATTTCGTTTAAAATGCTTCCAACTTAATAAAACTCATCTTTAGACATCGGTAATTAATCGTGCACAGATAAAACCTTATTATGTTGTCTTGATATCAATTTAAGTTTTAAAATTCGAACTTTTTTTATGACGTCACCATCACGCCGCGAACTATAACACGTATATTCTTTGAGAGGTCCTAAAGTTTTTGAAAGTAAGTCACAAGGCGCGAAAACGAAACAAAATGGCGACGCATGCATACGGGCGACAGGGCTTTAAAACTCGCAACATTGTTCTAAACTCCTCACAGCTCGAGTGGTATCGATGGCTCCATTAGACGGCATTGTGAGCCCGCAGGGGCCGCCATCTTGTCAACAAGAGCGCGGGAAAATGGACAAAATGGCGGTCGCACGACCATAATGCCCTAGCTATGTAAAACTATTCTGTTATATCTCTACGTTTTCCATCTATTTATTCACCTATATAAATATATATATATATATATATATATATATATATATATATATTTTTTTTTTTTTTTCAATTGTCATACGTGAAAATTTCAATTCTAAAGATGCTCAGAGTGCAAGTGTACAAATTATATCAAAGTTAATTTCCATTTTCATTCGATGACACAGCTGTAAATAGATTGTTAATTAAATGAAACCAATTTACGGATTTTATCGCTTGAAGATGATAAAACCCAATCACCTTCTCTTCTTCTGTTTGGGATCCCATAATTTATAAAATTAAATCCAAGCACACGAACACAGCTAGACCACAAGATACCATACGCTCCTTATGCGTAGATCGGAATAAAAATAAGCAACAAAATAATTGACGGTAGCCTGCGTTAACTATGACATGACATCAAGACGTGTAATGCTTAGAAGTTTTTGGAATGTTTCACCGGTACCGTGGTCGAGTATAACTCTGTAAGTTATGGGTCTAAGGGCACTAGAATAAAAACCTTGTTGTTTGTTTTCCTTTGAAGCTGCTAGATGTCATTTCGATTCAAATCGATCGGTTAATTAATATTGGACCGAGTTGACCCACTGACCTTGCCACTCGTATATATTTGAGCCATCGCTCCATCGTTTGAGTCGCATAGTTTCGTGATAATACAGGATGAGTGACATTCACATCATATATGGGAATTATTGTATGTCAATTTTTGTGTCTTCAGTGTGTGTTCGCTCCACAAGCTCCGAGGTTTCCGAAATGAGGGTAACTTAAAGACTGTTCTAACACATCAATAATTCATGGCGGATCTGACAGACGTTGCCAATTACACGCGTCTTAAATCGGCGACATCTTATGTCCCACTGCTGGGCCCACCACGCAACCCTCATAATAATAATTTACTTCCAAAAGCTACAAGTATTAAGCCTTCACCAAATGGACAGTGATGATTTTCGCTTCGTAAGCCCGATAAAACTGTAAACATTAGTCAACCAACCAGTTTCGAACCCATGACGTTAAGATTAAGACGTGAAGAAGAAGAAAATAAGATTTTGAAGTGGACCGAATTGTGAATCTGAACCATTTATGAATCCACTCAAAATTTTATCAAAATCAATCATCATCAATCCTGGCAAATACAGAATTTCGAGAAAGTCCGTCTTAGTATTGCCGATTGTATACCTCTCGCATATAATCACATTCATGAGCACCGGGCTTAGTAAGTAACGTGACAGCCTATACGTGTCCCACTGCTGGTCAAAGACCTCCTCGGGTGTCGGGTATACGGAATAGCCCGGAAAGGGTCGCGCGGGTGAAGCCGCCGTTAAAAGTTAGTCGTGAGTACGAACGTGAGAAAATGACACCTGGACAGCCCGTATAGGGTGTCGTATCCAGGATAACGAAGTAAATACACACGTTTTTAACAGGAATGAGGTAACGTGGTTTAGGTTTGAAACTGTTGTTGCGTTGATAACAGGAAGTATTGCTACGAATGTAAATAAAATAAAATATAAATGAAAAGTAAAGTACCGGTCTATGTATGTCCCATCGCTGGGCAAAAGCCTCCTCTGTATTAGGGCATAGCGCACTATGTTACCCAAATACGGATTTGTGGACTTCTGCGCTGAGCACGTGATACCACGGTGGTAGAGCCACGCAGCAGCCTCTGCTGTTGCACGAATGGGCAGGCTCGTCCGGGTGAGTACCACGACCTCACAGAAGACCGGCGTAAAGTGGAAGTATGACAAATACTTTCGCGTTTCGTCTGGTGAGTGAGGTAGCCGGAGCCCAATTTTCACAAGGTTGCCAACGCATCTAGAACCCTCGGATGCGGCAGATGTCACTTAACATCAGGTGAACCGTCTGCTCATTTGGCTAACTATTAACTATCTATTATCTATTAACTATATTATCTATAATCTATTAACTACTAACTATTCACATAAAAAAAATAAGTCAGCACTTAAAATTAACAATGTCATTGGTGCCGGCACAGGCGATCGAACCCTGGTTGCTCGAGTATATTGAATTAAAGGCGAGCGCCCGGACACTGAGCTAACGCAAGATTTAGCGATATCAAATAATCCTCATGCATTCCCTTTGTTTATTTTTATATCACTCAATGTGTTTATTATATTAAAGAGCTGAGTGGCTATAACGTTGGATGGTTTTATGGTCCCAGGTCCAAATCCTTCAGCTGTAACGAAGCCCGGTTTCTGAGACTGATTATTAGGAGGACTTGATGACTCCGTGGCGCAGTTGCCAAGGCATTGGCTTCGGCGTCGGGGGTCGTGGGTTCGATTCCCACACGGGACAACTGTTTGTGCGACCCACGGATAGTTGTTTCGCATCTGGGTGTTTGTCCGCGTGAAATTTACGTATGTAAAACGTCCTTACAACACAGGATAATGTTATCCTAAAGTAAGTGCAATGTTTTTATAAAAAAATAAAAAAAAGAAAGAAAAAACAGATTAACGTAGAAATTAACTAACCATTCCTATCAATTCAAAGAGTTTAACAATCCTTTTGGCAACTCAAATGACACTTGACAATGCCATTTGACAGCCGATTAGTTAATTTCTACGATGATCAGTGTTTCAGAAACCGGGCGATAGTCTTCTAATTGACCTAGTTTTTATTCGGAAATGTCAATATTTGCAGACCCTATCGGCGAAAAATGTTGACAAATGTTGTGTAACTTGTCATTTGTGTAACAGTGTCCTATACACGCGTATTTTTGTTTGCTATGCTAATATTGACTTAATTATTGTGTCAATTACTTTTGTATGAACAAAGGTTGACTGAAATAAAATGCCCAATGTATTCTTTGACTTATAAAGTTATTAAACGAAACTATTTTTACATTAGTATTATGATAGGTAAAGTTACAGCCTATATATCTCCCACTGCTGGGCAAAGGCCTTCTCTGTACAGAGACCCCATTGCGGATTGGCGACCTTCACATATCTTCAAAACCTTTTTTTTATTATTATGGGCCGTGATAAATCATTGTCCGGGCGCTCGCTTTAAATTCAATGTACTCGTGCAACCCGAGTTCGATCCCCGGTGCTGTCACCAATTAAATTGTTAATTTTAAGTGCTGACTTACCACGTGCTCAGCGTTAAAGTGACATAAATGTATACTTTACTATTTAACTTAACTAGCATTTAATGTTTATACTATAAGTAGCAAGCGGAGCCGGGTGCAAAAGTTGACGCTGAACAAAACCTTTACTATCTCCAATTGCGAGTTGTCCACAACACCGTTCCCGTCAGCCATTGATGGCACTTTAATCGCCGGAGGACCAAACATCGCGTGCCACAGCGCACTCTCAGTCAAGCGGGGATAGCATTTCGAATTTCCGATCCACCCCAGCCCTTATACCTCACGCCACCCCCTGATATAACGTGGGAGGCGTTTATACCCTGGGAAGACCGCAAGTCGACATTAAATTTTACTCTATTCTTTCATAATTACTGCATGAAATGGAATCTAAAACTAAAGTATCGGCCTATACATGTCCCACTGCTGGGCCCACCACGCAACCCTCATAATAATAATTTACTTCCAAAAGCTACAAGTATTAAGCCTTCACCAAATGGACAGTGATGATTTTCGCTTCGTAAGCCCGATAAAACTGTAAACATTAGTCGACCAACCAGTTTCGAACCCATGACGTTAAGATAGCTGTGTGCCGTCCCAGCCACTGGACTATCGCAAACTCTTTCACGACGTATTCCGGTCTGAGTTCGGTCAGATTTTAAGCACTTTCGTCTAAGAATTTAAGAAAATTGAATTAAGTAGAGAAAGAATAATTGTTATATAAGCGTTTCCTACAAATTTGTAACTGATTAAATCATAGAGCGAACTTATTTTACTATCCCATCTTTTTAATACAAGAGTTTATTCGTGTGAAAGTTTAATTGTGAGTTTCTTACATGCATTAAATGTTTTAAATTGATATTATCAAGACCAATGATGTTAATAAAGATGGTGCATTGCCACACCGTGCGGCGTTTAAAAATTGTTCCGCTTTACATTATATGACATATCTATTATTAATACGTGAAGCAAAAACTTTGTATTTACCCCTTTTTAAGAAAATTGTGCAGACAGAGGAGCACAAAATTTCCCACACTTATAGTTTATTTTTTTAAAAAAATTGTAAATAAATAATACATTAAATCAAAATAAAAATAACATTACACACACCACCATGCATAATTAATTATGGTCGAGTTTCGACCACTGGGTGACGACTCGTATAATTTAATGTGACAGATGATATTGAAAGTATGATACGGAAATAGTTAGCAGTATATTGTATATAATTGTTATCTAATTACACCAATTGGTGTAATTTGAGTGCCTCAGTTTTGGTGTGCTAGTGTATCTTTTTCGCATTTGTATATATTATCGTAATTATATAATATTATTAATCAAGACCCAGCCATCTCCATTCGCAAGAAGATTCTTCTTCTGCACATAATGTACACAAAACATTTGAAGTTTGGTTTTGTTTTGGTTCAAAGCCTAACCGGCTTAGCGGGATATTTTATTAGCTGTGCTATATTTGGTGTGATTTATTTGCGCGCGCTGATAACACATATTTATTGTGTTAAGCGCCATCTACTGGCCAGTGTTTGTATTTCTTGGTTCGGAAAAGCTTAATTTACAAATAGAGTAGTTCTCCAAGAGATGGCAGCACAGGAAAAATGGTTATATTACGGTACGTTAGTATTTACGCAACGAACGCTAATAAAACATGGAAGCCTCACATTCATATAAGTGATTTTAATAAATAGCATCGCAACTCTCACTGACAGTTATCACACGCATATATGTACAAATCAATAATACACTGAAATATCGTTAAACAAAAATGAACACTTTTTTAGCTAAAATTTGACTGTATGACCTATGGTTGTGATTATCTGTGATGCGTACGACTGGCGGTAAAATCTAATTCGCTCTTGCCATCACATGGCATTCGCATCAAAATAATCAAATTGAACCAAAAGTCAGACAGGCATACTCAAACCATTCACTGTCCCCGTCACGATGAAAAGGTTGCCGGGAAGAAATTACTTTTGGTAAAAAGACCCCCAATTCTGCATTAAATATTTGGTTCTAATTTATTTTATTTTGGTGTGCATTAGAAATAGAAACGATAACTGATTTTTTTTAAAAAGGAACTTATTGGCCAGTAAGCCAAACCACGTAGAGTTTAATTATAACTCTAAATAACCGACAAAAAAGTAAAGTAACCGTCTATACATTTCCCACTGCTGGGCAAAGGCCTCCTCTATGCAGAGGGTATCAGGGCATAGTCCACCACGCGGTCCACTGCGGATTGCGGATTGGCGGACTTCACATATCTTCGAAAAAATATTTTTTTTTGTTATAATTTCGAAAATATGCAGGTTTCCTCACGATGTTTTCCTTCACCGCAGAGCACGTGATAAGTCAGCACTTAAAGTTAAAAACTTCATCGGTGCCGGCACCGGGGATCGAACTCAGGTTGCTCGAGTATATAGAATTAAAGGCGAGCGCCCGGACATTGAGCTATCACGGCTCTTCAAACTAACCGACACAACCGTTATTAGTTCGGGTAGAGCTTCTGCACGCTACGACGGCTGACGAGCAAGTGAAGAAATACGATGAGCATAGACCGCTGCTCCTTTTATAGTCACAGTGGGTGATGTTTCGGTTTAATTCCAACATGTGTGATAAAGGAATATCATTCATTCATTCATCAAAACGTCTCCAACAAAACGTCAGAGCCAAAATTCTGGATTACAGAATTTTGATTCTTAACGCTGTGTTAAAGACTTCGGCAGTTGTGTGTATGATTCAGGTCTCGAAGGCATGTCAAACTCATACGACTATAAATTTCGAATGTTAGGTTTTAAAAAGTATGTTACAACGGTAGCTGATTGTATTTGAGTGGCAGAGCGCTGAATTGGAATGATTTCGCAAAAGGGATTGCCAACCATACTCTTTAATAACGTATTCTACTTTATTTTCGTAAAATATACTTTTTAATATTGCATAAAAGTAAAGTATGCGAAAATACTCTATTTTGTATCTTTACTGTGAAGCACATTTTAAAAAAAAAGTTTTTTTATTTAAATTGAGAATGCAACGATTGAGCTTCCAAAAAATTTACTATAGTTAAAAACTGTGTCTGCTAAAAGCATACAAAAATATATCTTCAAGAGTTAACAAAATTTTTAAAAATACTTTATTTTTCTCCTTTATACTTTATTTTTCCTCTACTTGATATACGTGATGCTTCATTTCTTTCAAAAAAAGGTGGCAACCCTAGTTGCACCCTCCGTTCCCTCCTTGGCTGGGACACCGTCGCGCGCGAACTTCGCAACTGTCCCGTGTTGTCATAGATGGGGCTAACACGCTTTAAACAGCATACTAGCGCCATCATCATGAGGGTCGGATGGAGCCTTTCTTGCTTTGTATCGGTGGTTTTTACGGTGGTAGGGCCACTAATATATTTCGCGTTTCGTATGGTGAGTGAGGTGGCCGGAGCCCAATTTTCAATGGGTCGTCAACGCATCTGCAACCTTCGGCCGTTGCAGATGTCCATGGGCGGCGGTATTTAACATCAGGTGAGCCGTCTGCTCGCTTGGCAACCTTTCACATAAGAAAAGTGGTACAACGGTGAACAAGGTTACCTAAGCGTCATCCGTGCTGCCACTGACCGTTGGCTTCTTGCAGGGACCTCAGCCGGAACGAGCTGACCGCCATCAGCCGGCGCACCTTCCGCGGCCTCACCGCCCTAAAGAACCTCCACCTGGACGGAAACCAGCTCAAGTGCATCGATGACAAGGCCCTGGAGCCCCTGAAGAGTCTGGAAGTGCTGTGAGTCAATCGCAAATGCCACTTCATCTTGGTTATCATGTTTTTTTTTAATTTGATTTTTTTTTATGTGAAACGCGAAAGTAGAACGATGGTAGAGGGCAGGCTCGTCCGGGTAAGTACCACGACCTCACAGAAGACCGGCGTAAATTGGAAGTATGACAAATACTTTCGTGTTTCGTTTGGTGAGTGAGGTAGCCGGAGCCCAATTTCCAAAAAGAAGTTTTTTAATTGATTAAATAACATTGCCCTTACTTTAGGATAACAGCATCCTGTGTTGTAAGGACGTTTTGCAAACATAAATTTCACAGGGACAAACATCCAGATGCGAAACAACTATCCGTGGGTCGCAAAAATAGTTCTCCCGTGTGGGAATCGAACCCACGACCCCCGACGCCGAAGCCAATACCTTGGCAAATGCGCTACGGAGTCATCACTGATAATATTAACTGTTTGTGGATGACGGGAATATTTGGAACTTGCGTGGATTGAACTGCAAACTATCCTTGAGCAATAATCTGTCTACAGAGATACCAACAGTATCTCTGCTGATTTGTCTACGATTTTAAACTAAAATGTGTAGGTACATTTCTACTAAAGGGTATTTTTATGGATAAATAAACGTACATTTTTTATAACTTATACTACATGTAATGGTAAAACGTGATTAAAAATAAATAATATATTTAACGTCAAAAAGTTTGAAACAGAAAAAATAAAAAATTAAAACAACGTTTTTTTTTTATGTGAAAAATTGGAAAATACTGCAGTATCTCACTGCAGAAACAAAACTTAAAAACGGTTCTTGTTTTTTCTTCTTAACGATAGTATTTCAAAATTTTGGTATCAGTATCTGGTATAATATGATCAACATATCGCTTATTGCCGAATGATAAGTATAGCCCATAGCAGTTTTACATACTTGTCTACGAACACACCAAAAGTCGCATCTGTTACGGACCACGGAAACAACTGATGACCGTCCAACCCATACAGGACCCTGAACAACAACAATCTGACCTACTTGTCGATGGAGCCGGCTTCGGTGGCCAGGCTGCACACCTTTCGTCTGACAGACAACCCCCTGGTCTGCGACTGTCGGGTGACTCGCCTCTTGACCGCTTTGCGGGCTTCGGTCATAGTTGGCGTAGGTGCCAGGTAAGGGGTTTATTAGGGGATTTATATATATATTTACTAGCTGACCCGGCAAACGTTGTTTTGCCATATAAATTATTTGCAGGGTAGATAAAAATGTTTGGGGTGGACCACCCTTAACATTTAGGGGGATGAAAAATAGATGTTGTCCGATTCTCCACCCTGGCCGATATGCACACAAAATTTCACGAAAATCGGTCGAGCCGTTTCGGAGGAGTTCAATTACAAACACTGTGACATGTGAATTTTATATATTAAATTTGTTTGAATATGGTATAAAAGATGTTGAGAATCATATAATGCGGTTCAATCATATTCAACCATTTCTCTTACACAAAATGCTTAGCCATATTCAAGTTTACATTCTATTCTTATTTTTAGTATTGTTTTTTAATTAATTTGGTCACCATTTACTTCATACATGACAACAAAAATATATCTATACAATGTCCTTATTACCTAAGTGTTTGTCAATGTCATAATTCAATTATTTGTGGTTCAAGTTACATAAAATTAGACACAATCAGATTAAATTTGTCATTGTTTAGAACTGTATTCTTAATATTCTTGAATATGATGGAAATAGAATAGACGAAATTCATGAAAGGTTTGAATTTTTCTGGGATCTTGTTGTAAAATTCATTGTCCCATAAAAGATTAACATATCCTTCAGTAGTTGTTGGCAGAAATGTCGGTAAGTTGTGGCTAACGCCTCATTGCCGCCGCCCCTTCAAATCCGTCGATCACTTAGTGGAGACAGCCGTGGGCTTCGATAATCACTTAACATCAGGTGAACCTGCTGCTTCGTCAGCTAGACTAAACAAAGCAGATGCTTATCCAGACGGGTCGTTATGGATGGTTCACGATGTTGCACGATTGGGCAGGTCCGCCCGGGTAAGTACTACGACCTCACGGAAGACCGGCGTTAAGTGGGAGCGTCATACTTCTGCGTTTCGTACGGTGAGTGAGGTAGCCGGGGCCCTCTTCGTTAAAAGCTGACAAGGCATCTGCAACCGTACGGGTGTTGCAAATGTCTATGGGCGGCGGTTATCACTTAACATCAGGTGATCCGCCAGCTCATTATGAGCAAAAACAGGTACGCCCCAACTAATATTTATCTTATTATGGGATTTCATAAGCTTACTAGTATATAGAACGTGGACGCTCGCGTGGTTTGATCCTTTATTGTAACACTAGCGACCTGCCCCTGGCTTCGCACGGGTGTAATGTATTATACATATAAGCCTTCCTCTTGAATCACTCTATCTAGTAATAAAACCGCATCAAGATCCGTTGCGCAGTTTTAAAGATCCAAGCATATAGAGACAGACAGACAGCGGGACGTCTTTTTTTATACTGTGTACTAATTATTTAACTTGTCTTCGTTTAGATGTCAGGCACCAGCTACCCTCAGAGGCGCTCTGCTGACCGAGCTGGAACTCCACGAGCTGATATGCAATGGTGAGACCTGACTTGCTTATATACGTCACTTTCTCTCTTCCAAAGAGAAACGTGATTATAACGAACTAATAACTGTAGACTAACACGAGATACCTGAACAGAAGAGATTAGACAATAAAGTAATCAGACCCGATTAGCCGAATGGGTAAAGTGTCTCTAAATGAGTGTGTGGATTCGATCCTCACTACTGGAAAAATACTGTGATGATAATAGTGTTATCTAGTGTCTGAGTGTTTAAAAACGAAGGATAAAGTTGGTGACTCTAACAATCTGCAAAATTGGCATAGTGACATCGCAACATCCTCTTAAATGATACCTTGCTTGATGCGTTTCTGATGAGCTCCAGGGGTTCCAGAATATAGCCTGAATGGTAAAAGACTTATGGAATAGGTCGGAATTAATATGGTGGGGTTCCAGAGTAGTATAGCCTGAATGTTAAAAGATTTATGGTAGAAGCCGGAGTTGTTATGGTGGCTCGTGCTGTGCGCAGGTCCAGCTACTGCTGTCCAGGCGGAGTGCTCAGCAGAGCCCCGGTGCCCACCGCCCTGCCGATGCACCGCCGAGGGCACCATGGACTGCAGGGAGAAGCTGCTCTCGGAGCTGCCGTCCACCATTCCGCATCGCACCACCGAAATGTGCGTGGTCATCACAACTATAGCTCGAGACAGCTTTGACTGCTCCGTGACGCAAGTTGCCAAGGTATAGGCTTCGGTCGTGGGTTCGATTCCCACACGGGACAACTATTTGTGTGACCCACAGATGGTTGTTTCGCATCTGGGTGTTTGTACACGTGAGATTTATGTTGGCAAAACGTGCTTACAACACAGGATACTGTTATCCTAAAGTAAGGGCAATGATTTATAAAAAAAATTAAAAAAGTTGGTTGTTGGAAGGCCTCCCACTAGGACCCAAGAAAAGGTAGCCAACTACATCGTAAGAGTCTCGGACAGCCAAATGCCATTCGCCAATGGCAACCTTTCAACAGTGGACGTTTGCCGGCTGATGATGATGATAGTTCGAAATCAAAGAGAAAGCCAAAACATATTCACGTTTTATTATACGTGTAAAGAATATACCACTCCCAAATTTGATATTACTCCCAAAGTTATTTTTATTACTGTGTAAATTGATTAATATAATATTCTGTGATTGCTTTTAATAAACCCGACATATTAAATGGGCTAAAATTCTTAAACTACTGATTCAACCATATGTCTATTATTAATCGAAGCATCTTGGATAATAACAACGCAATGATTAAGAATTGTTCATCAATTTGTGTATATTTCGAAGTCAGAAGCCATTGCGGTAAAGCGGATACAACGGCGGTCCCAACACGCCGCCCTGAGGTATCCTCCCCATTTTAGGCTTTCCAATGAACTTTCCGCCGTTTTTGAACAACAGCCGTCTCGAGCAGAACGAGATCATGGAGGTGGGCGCCGGCGCTTTCGTTCCCGTGAAGAGGGTCGCCCGGATAGACCTTTCGAACAACAAGATCGTCAAGATAGCCGCGGACGCTTTCAACGGCCTCACTCACCTCACATCTCTGTAAGTTTTTCTCGATTAAGCCAAACTTTTTTTATGTGAGACAGTGGCAAACAAGCTGGTGATGTTAAGTGATAATTTTTTTTATGTGAGAAGTTGCCAAACGGGCAGACGGTTCTCCTGATTTTAAGTGAATACCGCCGCTCATGGACATCTGTTACCACCTAGGGTTCCAGATGTGTTGACAACCTTTTGATATCCGGCGCCCATGGGCCTTTGCAACACCCATAGGGTTGCAAATGCGTAGTCACCTTTTTATAAAATGTGCCCCAGCTACCTCATTCACCAGACGAAACGCAGAGGTACATAACACTTCCACTTGACGCCGGTCTTCTGTGAGGTCGTGGTACTTCCCCGGACGGACCTGCCCATCCGTGCAGCAGCGAACAGTTGCATGGCCCTACAACAGTTATTTATTTATATTTTGTAATTTAGATACTATTTCTTCGACAGGGTTTTATACGGAAACAAGATTAAGGACCTGCCAGCGGGGATATTCCACGGACTAACCTCTTTACAGCTTTTGTGAGTATTCGCCATTCATTTTCAAAATTTTAATCGGCCGTCTTCGGCTTTGTAGCGCTATCTCCGTCACACACTATCTATGTGGCGTTGTATGGGCAAAAGATATAACGCTCTTTCTGTTGTATAGCGCTATCTCACTCACACACTGTGACGTTATACGAGTGTCGAAAGCAGTACTAAGCCGAAATTAGCGGATAAGTCGAATACATTGTCTCATTCTCGATGCTAATTGAGAAAATTGATGCAAATTGTAAAAACAATTTATTGGCGACACAATGCACTCTTACATAATCGTCACTTAAATAACAAAATAAAATTAGCATGAGGGTATGTAAACTGGAGTTAAAAATAATAACCAAGCAATAAAAGAAAAATATAAAAGAAAAACACAATCTAAGCATGCTCTTACATAATCGTTTTTTAAATAATCTCTGCACTTAAGATTGAACATTAAAACATTAGCACGCTTGCTTTAGGGCTTCAAATGCTAAATAACAATCTAGAAAGAAGGCGTTAAGATTATTAACTTTATTTTGAAGATATTCTTGCTTATACAATCATTTTCAGAAAGAATCTCATTAAATATTTTTGGTACTAAATACCTCTTTATCCTCATCCCATAATAATTACACATAATAGGCTCCACATAATTTTTTTAGTTTAATATCTAAAAACAAAAACAAAAATGATGATAACCTATACACTAGATTTGCACAGAATCAACTATTCTATTTCGAAACGACCATGGGGCAGAGCAAATATAAAATCCAAATAAAATGCCGTATATTGTATGTCTATTTAAAGGAAACGTTTGTACCAGTAACATTGTTTTCAGGTTGCTCAATTCGAACGAGATCTCTTGCATTCGCAAAGACACCTTCAGAGATCTCCAGAGCCTGAAGTTGTTGTGAGTATTCAATAAACTGTACATATACAGCGTGTAGTTTGCACCGCGACAATAAATGAACACACGTCTATACACTTGCCAATAGTCATAAAACATATTCATCATCATCATCATCATATCAGCCGTAGGACGTCCACTGCTGAACATAGGCCTCCCCCATTGACCTCCACTTCGACCGGTCGTTAGCGGCCTGCATCCAACGCGTCGCTGCGATCTTGGCTAGGTCGTCCGTCCACCTTGTGGGGGGCCTTCCTACGCTGCGCTTGCCGTCACGTGGTCTCCACTCGAGAACCTTTTTGCCCCAACGGCCATCGGCTCTTCGAGCTATGTGCCCTGCCCGCTGCCACTTCAGCCTGCTGACGCGCTCTGCTATGTCGGTAACTCTAGTTCTTCTACGGATCTCCTCATTTCTGATTCGATCTCGTAGAGAATACCCCGTAAAAAAAAATTACGTTAAAAAAATCCATGATTATTATTTTTTTGAAACAAATTAATTGAATAAAAAAGAAACAAAATTTGTAACATCCTATACAACTACAACTGACTAATTCAGAGACTTTCTCATTCTTTGCCACATTTGCCACACGTCGCATTACAAGGCTCTCCTTCTAACAGGATGTTTTGTCTCTTTTAAATTTATTCAACCCATTCATTTGCTTTGTGACCTTTACAAATGAACTTTACGTTATATATCAAGCAAGCTGTAAATATATGTAAATAAAAAACTTGTCACAATTTTTAAGCGAGTGGTGCGATTTTTTTCTAGAGACCAGTGCGAAAACGCATTAGATAAAAAAAAAATATTGTTTATATTTTATTTATCTATATAATATTAAATACGTGAAGGTAAACTTTGTACCTCTTTTTCCGAAAACTACGCGGACTGCAGAGTGCTAATATATATTTTTTATATTATGCATTTAAAAATACATTGAATCAATAAAGAAAAATTACGCACACTACCATGTCGAGTACATCATTATGAAAGAAAGAAAGAAACATTTATTTGGCACATAATAACAAAAAAAAATATACAATAGATGCTAAAAACTAAATACCAAAATGGTCACCACTCAGCTTCATATCACGAAGTTGATAACCTTCGTGAATGCTGGTTTTCAGTGGAACCTTGGGGGAAAGGAGTTAGATGGCCCTGAAATAATCGTAAAGAATTAAAATAGGATACAATAAAATAATAATAAAGGTAAAGGTATGAGTATATCATACACGAATATATAATTAATTATTATCGAATTTTGACCGGTCTCCCAGTGGTCAAAATTCTATCTTCGATTCGATTATTGTGGTTAGAAGAATTCATAGTTCTGTCAATGTTATACAGATAACAGTCTATGTTCAAGTAAGCACGGAGTCGAGATTTTCGCCAGATAATTATGAAATGCCTAGAAAAAAAATTTAAGGAATCACCGTCCGTAAATGTTTATTTCAATCCAGTGTACACAAGTTTGTTGAGTTGATTTATTATTTACTACCTTTTCGCCCGCGGCTTCGCTCGCGTTGAAGCACTTAAATAAATATCTTTCTTTAAAATATTAAAGCTTTTTCCAATTGAAAAATAGCCTATGTTCTTCCTCAGTCTCTAGACTATCTGTGTACCAAAATTCATTTAAATCCGTTCAGTAGTTTTGGCGTGAAAGCGAGACAGACAGAGTAACTTTTCATTTATAATATTATATAAAAAAAAATAGTTTAAGTAACAGCCTATACATGTCCCACTGCTGGGCAAAGGCCTCCTCTATACAGAGGGTATCAGGGCATATACACCACGCGGCCCCACTGCGGATTGGTGGACTTCACATATTTTCGAAATATATTTTTTTTGTTATTATTCCGAAAATATGCAGGTTTCCTCACGATGTTTTCCTTCACCGCGGAGCACGTGATAAGTCAGCACTTAAAGCTAAAAACTTCATTGGTGCCGGCACCGGGGATCGTACTCAGGTTGCTCGAGTATATTGCATTAAAGGCGAGCGCCCGGACACTGAGCTATCACGGCTCTTAATATTAGTTACATATTAGTATGGATTTATGTAATATTTGATCATTTTACAGATCCCTGTACGACAACAACATTCGCTCAATACCCAACGGGACCTTCGACTCTTTGACGGGGATCCAAACGCTGTGAGTAAAAACGAGGTTTTATATCACTTACTTATGTTGTTTAACCACGACTTCTTACATTTGTGCTCAATGCCAAAACGGCTCGCGTAAGAAGTAACATAAAAATATTTTCGAATGTTTCTCGAATCCTCAGCGGGGTAGTGTACCTTACTATAAAGCGGGCTCCGGCTACCTCACTCGCAAAGAGCGAAGTGTAAGGTCGTGGTACTAGCCCAGATGGCAACACCGTTGCGTGGCCCTACCACGGTTAAACCCTTGGCCTGACCTCATACAAGGTGGCTTTTCTAAATGTGCCCAAATTCACACAGGAGCTTCAGACTCGGTAGTATAATCGTTTATTGCAATCAAAACAAACTTTTTTTTTTTTTCAAAAAAGATTGCCATTCTATTCCCTAAAAAATAGAACTTGTTGACAATGCGGTACTCATTCATAAATGCCTCGTATACTTTTGAAACGAACTTGTGTGCGTGTTAGTTATGAATGATCGCGCGTAAAATAAATCAGTTGCCCATAAATCACGCACTTTTTTTTAGATAAGTCAAAATGAATGTAATTAATTAATTGATTTTAAATATTATATAACATTATTTGTGTCTAGAAAAATGGATACACTTAGAAAGGCCTCCCCGTATATTGTTGACCTCAGATATTTGTCGCAGGCATCTCGGTAGGAACCCGTTCACGTGCGACTGCTCGCTGCGCTGGCTCGCGGCCTACCTGCGCAAGAACCCTATAGAGACCTCGGGCGCCAAGTGCGACGCGCCCAAACGCTTGAGCAGGAAGAGGATAGACGCCCTGAGGGAGGAGAACTTCAAGTGTAAACGTGCGTGTCAATAAAACCATTGAAACCTTCGCGGGATATCATTACGCAAAATGCACGTTCAATCGATGTGTGTACCGACTAGTTTACGGCTAAGCCGTGATGGCTCAGTGTCCGGGCGCTCGCCTTTAGTTCGATATACTCGAGCAACCTGAGTTCGATCCCCGGTGCCGGCGCCGATGAAGTTTTTAACTTAAGTGCTGACTTGTCACGTGCTCCGCGGTGAAGGAAAACATCGTGAGGAAACCTGCATATTTTCGAAGTAATAACAAAAAAATATATTTCGAAAATATGTAAAGTCCGCCAATCCGCAGTGGGGCCGCGTGGTGGACTATGCCCTGATACCCTCTGTATAGAGGAGGCCTTTGTCCAGCAGTGGGACATGTATAGGCTGTTACTTTACTTTTTTACTTTACCGACTAGTTTCCGACCCATATTAGGCCCTTAATCCTGATGTATTACCGACTACTTTTGGACTTATAAATACGTCCTTCATCCTGATGTATTACCGACTAGTTTTGGACCTATAATAGGTTCTTCATCCTGATGTATTACATACTACTTTTGGACCCATACATACTAGTTTCGAATCTATCGGAGGTCCTTATACTGTTGTGTGTATCGACAAGTTAGGTCCGAAACTAATCGGAGCTAGATTCGACTGTACCCGTTGGCTGTCCAACGCGTTTTGCAGAGGGTGAGGAGGCGGCCGAGGGGGAGGGGACGTGCGGCGCGACCGGCAACTGCCCGGCGGCGTGCGCGTGCGAGTGGGACACGAGAGGGGCGCGCGTCGCGTGCGCCAGAGCGGGACAGACCGACGTGCCCCGCGACCTGCCGATGGCGACGCACGCGCTGTGAGGGCCCCGAGCGTGCAATCTTTTCAGCCTTGGCCGACCGTGACTCCGTGACGCAGTGTAGTGGGCTCGATTCCCGCAGCATTGATCTCGAGTGGAAAGATTATAAAATTGGAGACTGTAAAAATTTAATTTCAAGTGTTCCAATCACTCCCTTTGTGCGCACCGCAAGCATTACTACAAAGTCCATTTACAAATTTTGCTACAATTATATTGCTCTGTGTTTTTTTCTATTTTCCTCGAATAAGAGACTCACACTGTTGTTGTGTCCCCGCAGACTGATGCCCGACAACAACCTTCGCGGGATCAAATCGGACGGTCTCTTTGGCAGACTGCCAGACCTCAGCAAGCTGGACTTCAGGAACAACGGTGGGTGAACTTCAAATTCAAATATCTTTATGCAATATGCGAGCATTACACTCATTTTTTTTTTTAATTTATTAATAATTATTAAAAATATTGCCCTTACTTTAGGATAACATTATGCTATGTTGTAAGGACGATTTTATTTTACAAACATTTTCACGCGGACAAACACCCAGATGCGAAACGAACTATCTGTGGGTCACACAAACAGTTGTCCCGTGTGGGAATCGAACCCACGACGCTCGACGCCGAAGCGACTGCGCCACGGAGTCATCAAACTCACTTATTGATTGTCACTAAATACTACCATCGGATCGGAAAATTAAAGCCACTGACCCGAACAAGCCTCGAAAGAAACTCACCGGGACATTTTTTTAACGATTTTTTGACATAGGAACATGTTTTACATTGCGTGACATGAATATATTAGATACAAACTAAAGTCCGATTGGAAGAGCCCGGTGCGATCAATTCATTTCCTGCGTGTCATCATTTAAATAATCATTAATATTGTAATATCCTTTAATACACAAACGTTCTTTTAGATACTACTGATACCAGTTATCACTTAACATCAGGTGAACCGCCAGCTTGCCATGTTCTTAAACAAAGCCGCCGAGAGCACTAAAAGAAAATCACGCTTTACCCTTACCAAAGGCATCTGGCACTGGATAGGAGGGATATACCGAGATGACCAATGAATTAAATGTTGCTCCCACATCGTAAACGAAATATTTCTTGAGAGGGTTGCAATTCAAAGTCGTTGCCATTTACCTGTTTGTTTTAATTGTGGAATAAATCGTGAATGTCAGTGACACAACTATGCCTAACTCTCTCTCAGCAGAATGTACCTTGAAAGACATACATCCTCTCTCGCTCTGGCTCCCAGGTATAACAGAGATAAAAGATGTAGAATAAACCATGAAAGACATCCTTATAATCCCCTCTCGCTCTGTTTCTCAGATATAACAGAGATAGAAGATGTAGAATAAACCATGAAAGACATCTCATAATCCCCTCTCGCTCTATTTCCCAGGTATAACAGAGATAGAAGATGTAGAATCAACCATGAAAGACATTTCATAATCCCCTCTCGTTCTATTTCCCAGGTATAACAGAGATAGAAGATGTAGAATAAACCATGAAAGACATTTCATAATCCCCTCTCGTTCTATTTCCCAGGTATAACAGAGATAGAAGATGTAGAATAAACCATGAAAGACATCTCATAATCCCCTCTCGCTCTATTTCCCAGGTATAACAGAGATAGAAGATGTAGAATAAACCATGAAAGACATCTCATAATCCCCTCTCGCTCTATTTCCCAGGTATAACAGAGATAGAAGATGTAGAATAAACCATGAAAGACATCTCATAATCCCCTCTCGCTCTATTTCCCAGGTATAAACAGAGATAGAAGATGTAGAATAAACCATGAAAGACATTTCATAATCCCCTCTCGTTCTATTTCCCAGTATAACAGAGATAGAAGATGTAGAATAAACCATGAAAGACATCTCATAATCCCCTCTCGCTCTATTTCCCAGGTATAACAGAGATAGAAGATGTAGAATAAACCATGAAAGACATCTCATAATCCCCTCTCGCTCTATTTCCCAGGTATAACAGAGATAGAGGACAACGCGTTCGACGGCGCCGCCAACATGCAAGAACTTCTACTGGACGGGAATCTTCTGTCTGCTGTGACAGACAAGATGTTCTTCGGCTTGCACAGCCTAAGCACGCTGTGAGTTCTTCTTAGGGTCCTTTGCCAGTCTTCTATTGCGGATTTAAAACTAGCGACACCTGCCCTGGTTTCGCACGGGTGCAATGCTGAATGTTTGTTTTCGACATCGCATAAGAAACCTCCAAAATTATCAATGTTTCTCTACTGTATTATGCATGAATTATACATATAAACCTTCCTCTTAAATCACTCTATCTATTAAAGAAAACCGCATCAAAATCCGTTGCGTAGTTTTAAAGATCTAAGCATGTATCGGGACAGACAGACAGCGGGACGACTTTGTTTTATACTATGTATAGATCAGTAAAATAATTTCATTTATCCTTTGCTCTGATTATTTTCGAACTGTATTATATTCGCTATAATACAGCTGTATTATATAACTGTATTAATGCACTCCTCACTCCCGCAGGTCCTTAGCCGACAACAAAATCAAGTGCATCACGCCCGGCGCCTTTGACCACCTGAACATGCTGACCACACTGTGAGTAGAGCTGATGGCAAATGTTTCAAGCCTCTGGGCTAATCAGAGGTCACACGGGCGGTTCTCACTCCAGCAGTCCTTAAAATCCCAGATGTTGTTTAGGCATCAAGGTGTTAATTTTCGCGGAAATCCCTTCGTTTCACATGCAACTGAACAAGCTAAGGTAATGAAGAAATGTTCTAGACGTAATTGTCGCACTCGTGGAATCTCTGAAGATGTCAATCGTGTATTAAAGGAATGTGTGAAGTATAAATAAGGTCCGATCGGACTGACATATGAATATCTGTGTAAAAGTCCCTAAATAAAAGAAAGAGAAAAAAATCCATTCGTTGAATGTAGTAGTTGGAGATGTTAAATGTGCAAGAAATATTCAAAAGTTCCCTCCCCCACTCTGTTCAGGGTAAGACAGGGTTATGTGGGGTTTCACCAGCAACCCCCGGTGGTCACCTTCGTTAAGGGAGAATGCATCAAAACGCTAAGAAAGTAAAATCGCGAAAATATTATACTTCCACATAACGCCGATCTTCTGTGAGGTCGTGGTACTTACCCGGACGAGCCAGCCCATTCGCGCAACAGCCGAGGCTGCTCCGTGGCCGTATCACCGGCCGTATAAAGGATCTCGATCTATTCAACTTACTCTTTACGACTGGCTATACAACGCTGTATTGCTGTCTCCCTGCGAATCCGGAGCCTAACGTCTCAGCTCGCCCTTTGCGACTGGCAACAGCACGCTGTACTACTGTCTCCGTATAAATCAGGAATTCCACCTATCCAACATAGTCTTTCCGACTGTCTACAGTACGCTGTATCGCTGTCTCCGTATAAATCAGGAACTCCTATCCAACACACTCTTTCGGACTGTCTACAGCACGCTGTCCGGCAACCCGCTGCACTGCAGCTGCCACGTGGGCTGGCTCGCGGGCTGGCTGCGCAGCCGCCGGCTGGCGCCCGGAGCCAGCTGCGCCTCGCCGCCAGCCCTCCGCGGCGCCAATCTCCAGCACCTGGAGCAGGCGGACTTTAAGTGCACCCGTGAGTGCAGTTCCTCTTCGGCCAGTTCTAGTTCGAGGGTTGGACGATTGGAGGCGAAGGGCGAGGCGGTGTAGTCGATCGAAGCATTGACAGCGTCCTAACTTTGACCTGTTCTGCCCCTTGCGCCAGAGGGTGTGGGTTCGATCCCCCCTACTGGAAAAGTTTGCGATGAACGAAGTGTTTTTCCAGTGTCTATGTATTTATATGTGTATAATATGAATTTATTTACAAAAGAAAAGTATGTTTAAGTAAGTTTATCAGTTGTCTAGTACCCCTAGCACAAGCGTTGCTTAGTTTAGGATTAGAGAACGTTGTGTAAAAATGTATCCTGAAATATTTAGAGTACTGCGTCTTAATGTATTTTATTTAATGAAGTAAGTATTTTAAATATTATACCATAATACGTATAATAAATCATCAATGGAATTGTACATACCGTTGGAATCGGAATATTTTCTATAATAACAATCATTGCACCAATCCGTCTTTATGTAAAGATAGTCAAGAACTCAAGGCCGAATGAATAATATAATTCATTAATATTTATGAACTGCAATTAGAAGAAGAAGAAGAAGAAACTTTTATTCACGGTCTAAACACAATAAATACATACAATGATTGGCGGACTCGAAATATTTTTTTGTTATTATTTCGAAAATACGTATGTTTTTAAACGGTTTTATTTAGCTCGACCCGTGCGGAATTTGTTTGTTTGGGTCAAAATTAGAAATTGAAATTTAAGCACCTTCCCGTTGTCAGATTGATCTGAAATTTGGTACACACATTTCATTTAGATGACAATACAATATTAACAAAAAAATTAAAAAAAAAACATAAAATAAAACCGTTTAACTTAAAAGTTTTTAAACGGTTTTATTTCTCGATGCCTTCCTTCCGCCGGCACTGGGGATCGAACTCAGGTTGCTCGAGTATATTGAATTGAAGACGAGCGCCCGGACACTGAGCTAGAAGATATAACTATGAAGCTAGAGAGATAACAGTGAAAAATTCACAAAATAAACAAAAACTACTAGCTAAAACATAATGGTGACTTTCCAGCCGAGGACAAGGGCTGCCTCGCGCCGGAGTACTGCCCCGCGCTCTGCACGTGCACCGGCACCGTGGTGAGGTGCGCGCGCGCGCAGCTGACAGCCCTGCCAGCGAACATACCGCGCCAGACCACGGAACTGTGAGTGGACACCTCACACTTTGATTCTCGGTCTAGAGGGTCAGCCACTGTAATACCAAGCGGCTTCTGAACGGATTGGCATGTCGTGGAGACTGGAAGCTGTTATGCAGGTGCCCGTCATTAAAAACGATGGCAAACCCACCACAATCTGTCCCCAGCTGGGCTACGCAGCAGCTGCTAACCTAAATAATAAGACTTGACCTTTATAGGGGTTGAACATGTAGCCCCTCAAGACGTTAGATGCCATTGCCGATAACCACGAAAGTCAGCATTAAACAGGAGACATAACAGCTTAGATCAACTAGACATAACTAAACCCCACGGTTTCATTAAAGAGTCGACTAGTCAACTAGTATTCATACTTTAGTATGCCGGTGATATAACTTACCCTGGGGCACTCCCAACGCTTCTGCAACATTCTGACGCCCGCTAGTTGAATCCCTATGAAATAAAGTATTTTTATGTGAGAAAGTGGTAAACGAGCTGGCGATTCACCTGATGTGATAAGTGATAACCGCCGCCCGTAGACATTTGCAACACCCGTAGGGTTGGAGATGCTTTGCCACCTGTTAATAAATCGGCCCGGCCACTTCACCAGGCGAAACGCATACGTGTAACACTTCTACTTCACGACGGTCTTCCACGAGGTTACAGTACTCACCCAGACGGACCTGCCCACTCGTGCAACAGTTACCAGCTCAACCTTCCCAGGTACCTGGAGTCGAACGAGATTGCCAGCGTGGAGCCGGAGCAGATCCGCCACCTGAGCCACCTGACGCGGCTGGACCTGTCCAACAACAGGATAACAGTCCTCTACAATAACACCTTCGAGGGCCTCACCAAGCTATCTACCCTCATAGTCAGCTACAACCGGCTGAGATGCGTGCAGGTCAGCCCTTTAATGACTCAATCTTCTGAAATCGTACTTGAGCCATCGAATTCAGAGAGTTGACGTGAATGGCAAGAGATCTCCCAGGGCCTTGGTAAATATGGGGTCCCGCAGGGATCTATTCTTGGGCCTTTTCTCTTCCTCATTTACATAAATGATCTACCTTATTTTGTTAATAATAATCATGAGATAGTATTGTTTGCGGATGATACCTCTTTAATCTTTAAAGTAAACCGACGTTCTTTAAGTTATGACGATGTAAACAATACTCTATCTACTATAGTACATTGGTTTAGTGCTAACAATTTACTGTTGAATAATAAAAAAAACTAAATGTATTAAATTTACAACTTCCTCCAATGTTAAACATGTAAAAACTGATGTACTTTTATATGGGGAAGCGTTGGACCCTATTGACTCAACTGTATTCCTTGGCATAACTATTGATGCCAAACTGCATTGGGGCCCCCATATTAATAGACTGGCGAGTAGACTTAGCTCAGCAGCTTTCGCGGTCAAAAAAATAAGACAGTTAACTGATGTTGATACGGCTCGCTTGGTATATTTTAGTTATTTTCACAGTAT
Organism: Iphiclides podalirius; assembly: GCA_933534255.1. Taxonomy (NCBI): domain Eukaryota; kingdom Metazoa; phylum Arthropoda; class Insecta; order Lepidoptera; family Papilionidae; genus Iphiclides; species Iphiclides podalirius. The sequence continues at coordinate 501,524 of OW152841.1, read as the reverse complement.
AATGTCTTATGGCATTCTGCTTTGGGGTAACGCGGCCGACATTAATACAATCTTTATCTTACAAAAGAGAGCTATTCGTGCAGTTTACAATCTGGGCCCCAAAGAATCGTTAAGAAACTTGTTTAAAGAGATAAAGGTATTGACTGTTGCTGCTCAATACATTTTTGAAAATGTTTTGTATGTCCATAAAAATAAGGATAAATTTTTAAGACATAATAATGTTCATGATATAAATACTAGGAACAAAAATAAATTGATCCTACCCACAAGTAGACTCCGTAAAATAAGTAAATCTTTTATGGGACAATGTATACGTTATTACAACAAAATTCCAGAAAACGTTCAAAATGCATCAATAGCTAAATTTAAAAAAAAATAGTAAAAGAACGTTTGTGTGTTAAAGGCTACTATAATATTAATGAATATTTAAATGATAACACATTCTGGTAATGAACTGATCGCTCCAGGCTCTTTCAATCGGAGTTCTTATATTGTATTTTAACGAATTTATGTCAAACTGCTTATTTAAAAAAAAAAGCCCGCTGAGTTTCTTTCGCCGGTTCTTCTCAGTACAGTGGCTTTCTTTTCCGAACCGGTGGTAGTGTTTTGACTATCAATAAGTGAGTGTAATGCTCCTATGTTGAATAAATACATTTGATTTTTGATTTTTTTGAGTATAATCTCTTCGCACCGAAGTTGTCTAGGAGAAGATGGAAAGAGACATCCACTGTTTTAGACCTTACTAGCGACCCGCCCCGGCTTCGCACGGGCAATGTATTATACATGCCTCTTTCGCCAGCGGGTGTGGGTTCGATCCCACTATTGAAAAAATGTTGTGTGATAAACATAGTGTTTTTTCAAGTGTTTATACATTTATAACATTTATTTATTTACAAAGTATGTTTATCAGTTGTCTTGTACCCATAGTACCAGCGTTGCTAAGTTAGGGACTAGAGAACGTTGTGTAAAAATTTTTTTCTAATTTTTTTTTTATGAATAACGGTTTTTTATCATTTGAAGCAATGCTTGGCGCATCCATTGTTACAACCATTCCAGCATACAAACATTTTCGAATATATCGTTTTACGACGATAAATCGATCTAGCTAGGTTTCATTTTTAGAAAATGTCCTTTTATCCCTATTTTCAGGGAATGAAAAATATCATTCGAATATGACAGTAAATTTCGCCGCAAATAAATGTTATAATAGAAACGATAGGTCCAAAACGGACGGCCGCGGTTCGTATCGCGATCATTTACACACTTATTTTTTTTTTACTTTTTTTTCTATACCAGATCATTTTCTTTATTTTTTTTCTTTCCAAAATACACGATTTACCAAAAAAACCTCCAGGTACTAATGCTAATCATTGCACTTAAGATTGTACCCGATTTTCGAAACGATTCTCACAGCGGCGAAAAACTTTTCGTACCTTTTTTTCTACAAATTTTAACGTATAACAATTTTTTAGCGCGACGCCCTTAAGGGTCTGACTCAACTTCGGGTCCTCTCCTTGCACGGGAACAACATATCCATGCTGGCCGATGGCGTCTTCAGGGACCTGAAATCCATATCGCATGTGTGAGTAATCGCTACCAATAATACCCACTGAAGGATAACCCGCGAGGATATTTAGATATAAGGCGATAATATTAGATGGTGTAAATGTTATAATGTCGTATAGGTAATTAATTGTTTTTTTTTTTTCGTTTAATCTCTTCATCTAATTCATCATTACAATTATATTTTCCAGTTTGTTACAATTCTATTTAAATTATACTTATAAAATAAATAAATATTTATTATTTCTAAAATATACAGGTTTCCTCACGATGTTTTCCTTCGCCGCTGAGCACGTGATAAGTCAGCACTTAAAATTATCAGTGACATTGAAGCTGGAACAGATTTGAATTCAAGTTGTTCAAATATAATAAACTAGCGACCCGCCCCCGCTTCGCACGGCTGCAATGTTCTTATACATATAAACCATCCTTTTGAATCGCTCTATCTAGTAATAAAAACCGCATCATCCGCTGCGTAGTTTTAAAGATCTAACATCTAAGCATACATAGGGACAGACAGACAGACAGCGAGACTTCTTTGTTTTATACTATGTAGTGATAACAAGCGAGCGCCCGAACACTGAGCTATCATGGCCCTTAATGATCTTTAGATGCGACATCTGTAATAGGAAATATTATAAAATACGATTTCACGAATAATTTTAAACACATTTTATTTAACTTCACTAACTAATAACTAACTAACTAACAATGCAATAAACTCTCACAAGTCTACTCTAACCTACTTCCAATTGTCAAAAGTGAAAATATTGGCAATTGTTAAATGCATAGCTACTTATATCGTACCAGAAACAAGTTAAGTAGATTATTTTATAATTACTTTAGTGTGCGATAAAAACATGTTTTTTTTTTATATTTATCAAACTTAATATCTTTATTTAGTTTAGAAAAAAAAGCCAAGTGCGAGTCGGACTCCTCATGCACAAAGCGTTCCGTACAATTATCTATGAAAACTGCACACAAATCGTTTCGGTTGTATGCAAGCCGTACTTAAATATTACTTTATTCTGTTTTTTAGTATTTGCTGTTATAGTGATGTATTTCTGTTTGCAACAGAAATACTTCATTTGTGAAAATTTCAACTGTCTAACTATCACGGTTCACGAGATACAGCCCGGTGACGGACGGACATACAGCGAGTCTTAGTAATAAGGTCCCGTTTTGCCCGAAAATACGTCGATTATCACGAGAGGCGTCCGCTAAACGGGCAAGTGTCCCCCAGGGCGCTGGGCTCGAACCCGCTCTATTGCGACTGCAACGCGCTCTGGCTCTCCGAGTGGGTGAAGAGCGCGGGCGAGTACGTGGAGGCGGGCATCGCCAGGTGCGCTGAGCCGGCCAGGATGAAGGACAAGCTGGTGCTCAGCACGCTCTCCAGCGCCTTCGTCTGCACAGGTGGGTACACAACTCTCTACGACTGGCTACTTCTCCGTATAACCAAAAGAAAACCGAACGACAATGTTGTTTTTTTAACCTATTGTGAACCCAAGACCCTTGCAAATGTCACACGGACAAACATCCGAAACAACTATCTGCGGGTCACACGAACACTTTTCCCATGGGATTCGAATCCATGCGCAGAGCCGCCGCCCGACGAGGTGGCCGCCAAGTGCGACCGCTGCCTGCGCGCCCCCTGCCTGAACGGCGGCACCTGCTCCGCCACCAGGGGCGGCTTCAGCTGCGCTTGCGCCAGGGGCTTCCACGGCGACGCGTGCCAGCACCGCATCGACGCCTGCTACGGCGCCCCCTGCGCGCACGGCAGCTGTCGGCTACTCGAGGAGGGCCGCTTCAGGTGAGCACCCCGCCTCGCAGGGACAATCGGGCCCGTGCTTTGCAGCGCCAGACAGCAGTAGGCCGCTTCGGGCCAGGGCCTTTTTTAGACAAGGATCGTGCCTCTCAGGGCCAGTCGACAGGGGCCGCTCCGGGCCAGGGCCTTACTTTGCAGGGCCAATCATTAATGGACCGCTTCGGGCCAGGGCCTTGTTTAGACAAGGACCGTGCCTCCCAGGGCCAATCGGCAGGGGTCCGCTCGAGGCCAAGATCTTGCCATGATATTTAAGATATTATTCTTCAAATGCTCCTCTCATTGCTACTAAGTAAAGTGACAGCCTATAATTAATGTCCTACAGCTGGGCAAAGGCCTCCCCACGACCCCACTGCGTATTGGCAGTCTTAGAAATCAATCTTAGAAATTTATTTTTTACTATTTACCTGTTCATGATATTTTTTTAACCGAATAGCACGACACAAATCAGCGCTTATGTTGCATAAAAGAATTAATGTTAGCTGTATAAAAAAAAACAGCGGGTACATTTCGATGTCCTATTGTGACATTCTTAAAATTTTATCAGTTAAATTTTTTTTTTTTTTTTCTGAAGAAAAGACAATCTTTATTGATCTAATATTTACAAGATTAAATCTATCTAAAATTACATATTATCTAATAAACCTAATCCACGCGGCATGGTGCCAAGAACGCTAGCTGCATTTCCTCGCTGAATAGTTATGCTTAACCTTTGCGCGAGAAAAGAACCAGAAAAATTAAAATATTTGATTACATAACATGTAATCGTACTTAAATCGAATACATGAAACATGTATTACGGTGCCTGTTTAATAATACATAGTCTTATTATTTAGTTTCGATTTCTAATAAAGTATTCTATTAAATAATTGCAGATTAAAAAACTGCCCTCTGTTGTCCTATTTAAACAATTACTGGATTCTTGAAGAGAAAAGTTTTAGGTTTAAAAATTAAGTTTTCTTCACTAGACTTAACTCAAAGCTAATACATTTAATACATCTCCCACTTTTATTCATCGAAATTACTTCACCGAAAACTACTAATTACTTCATCGAAATTATTTGTCAATCTCGATTTTACTTCAATAATGGAAACTAGATGTCGCTCCGTTGAAAAAATTCACGGTATGGTTAGATCGTTCCGTCCCTAGATCTAAATCGCGGGAGCTGCATCGTAATGTATTGTGACCCACAAAAGGTCCTGGGTTCGAATCCTATAATTTTTGTTGTGATATCACACGATCGTGTGTAATCACTAATGATTTATAATAAATGTTGTGAATGAAATAATTACGTTTTAATTTATAAATTGTAATGTAATGTATTTATAATTAATTAGTTATATATTATCTCAATACAGCAGATATAATTTTTTCTACTTTAGGTCACATTTTTACATAACGTTCTTTTGTCCCAAATTAAGCAATTAAGCATCCCTTGCACTATGAGTACTAGAACACTGATAAACACACTTCAACGTACTTTTCTTTGGTAAATAAATACATATTAAAAATTTATAAACAATAAAAACATATTAAATATTGTGTGATAAACATACACAGTGTTTTTCCAGTGTCTGGTCTGTATGTTCATCACAGTCACACTATATTTTACCAGTAGTGGGGATCGAACCCACACCCTCTGGCGCAGGAGGCAGGTACACTACCCACTACGCCATTCGGGTCGTCCAAATTTTTATAGCCTGTATAGTGTATGTATTAATAATCTGTCATTAATATATCTCCAAATTATCTAATATTTGTTTGATTAAAATCCAATGATTATAATTAATAATTTGTATTATGCAAAAAACTCGAATTTGAAATGTATTAATTTGACATTAAGTTTTCGTTAGTTTTCGAGATACTATCATTGATGCATATAATTACTTTATTCTGTTCAAGTGTTTAAGTTCTGCGGTACCAACATAAAAAAATGACAGTCGAATTGAGAACATCCTCCTTTTGAAGTCGGTTAAAAATGGATTTTCTTGAAGTGAGTTCATAAACCTCTTACGGCTGACAGCGGTAGGTCGAAGAGGACGTCTACGCTATTCGCATAACAGACCCTATTCGCGCACGGTGTACACGATGTTACCAAATTTCCAGCTGCGCTTGCCTCGCCGGCTACACCGGTATCCGCTGCGAGGTGAACATAGACGACTGCCTGGGCCACAGGTGCCAGAACAACGCCAGCTGCGTGGACCACCTGGAGGGCTACACCTGCAAATGCGCCCCCGGCTACATGGGTGAGAGTGCCACTGGTTAGACGGGCCAGCTCCAGGGCCACGCAACAGTCTTCGCTGTTGCACGAATGGGCGGGTCCGTCTGGGACCGCGACCTCACAGAAGGCCGGCGCGAAGTGGAGGTGTTACACTTCTGCGTTTCGTCTGCTGAGTGAGGTAGCCGGGGCCCACTTTATTTAAAATAGGCGACGTATTTGAAACCCTTCGCGTGTCGCAAATGTCCACGGGCGACGGTTATCGCTTAACATCAGGTGAACCGCCAGCTCGTTTGCCACTTTTTCACAAATCCAATCGCGAAGAGGCTCTTGAGACCTGACGGTACATGCCGCAGCATTTGAAAACCCTTTCTGAAATCTAAATTCCCTTACTGGTTACCTAGTTCATGAGGAACTTAAAAGGCCACGCGACAATCTTCGCCGTCGCACGAATGGGCAGGTCCGTCCGGGTAAGTAACGCGACCTCGCAACACCGGCATGAATTGGAGTGAAAGTGTGAGTGGAAAAAGTGGAAAAGACAGGACGTCTTCTGTACATCGAGTTCCCTCCTCTCGTTCTACCCTCAAGCGCACTCACTCTCCACTCTACCCTCTCCCCCCCGCAGGCGAGTACTGCGAGAGGAAGATACCGTACTGCAGCGCCGAGTTCAACCCGTGCGAGAACGGAGCCACGTGCGTGGACCACCGCAGCCACTACTCGTGCAGCTGCCCCCGCGGCTACTCGGGCCCCAACTGCACGGTCAACCCCGACGATTGTGTGAACCACATGTGCCAGGTTCGTACCCGGACGGAGCTGTACAGTCGATCGCAAAGCGGTTTCATAAGATAGGAGGACTCACGCCCGGTTTCTGGAACACTGACAAATGTCATCTAAATTGCCATAAGGATGGTTGTTAAACTCTCTGAATTGTTCTTCTTAATGATCGGAATAAATATTTATAAATATGATTTTGGGGACATATTTTTACACAACTTTTTCTAATCCCAAACTAATATATATTTACAAGCATATCTAAATGCATATTTACCTTGCAACGCTTGTACTATCGATACTAGATAACTGATAAACACACATAAACATACTTTTCTTTTGTAAATAAATACATATTATTCTTGAATGATAGTTGTGGCTAATGGGATCATTTTCAAAGAAAAAAGACACTTAAGGACTGATAAGAAAACTATTTATTTCAACATGAACATTTTGAACTTATTTTTAGCGAAACGTAATCATTATGAAATTTATGTAAAATACAAGAGCTATGTCAGATAGCCAGACATGTTACTTCTTTAAGCTATTTTTACAGAATCAATCAAATATGATAAAATTCTGTCTGAAGAAATAAAACTAACATTCCAAATTTAAAGTAATTCAAACATAATACAAACCAAACAGATCAGAGTTGACATCAAAAGAGTATGTATAATCTGAGATTACCAATCAAGAATTATAAATATACGACCAGACACCGGTAAAACACTACTTTTTCATCACATCATTTTTCCTATAGTCACTACCCACATCGCCAATCGGTTCGTCAATGGAATGATCAATTCAAAGAGTTTAACCATCCTTTCGGCAACTTAAATGACATTTGAAAAGCCGTTTGACAGCTGATTAGTTAACTTCTACGATGATCAGTGTTTGAGATCAGTAAGTGAGAGCTTAGAGGGTTATTAAGTTTAAATGTTATGGGTCAGCCATATAGATCGTAGAACCGATAATCGCTGGGGAAAAAAGGTTCTCGAGTGGCAGCCTCGTATTTGCCATCACAGTGTAGGACGACCCTCCACTAGATGGAGCGACGACTTGTGCAAGTGTGCGCGAAGTCGAAGGATGCAGGTGGCTGAGGATCGTACCTCGTAGCGGTCTGCGGGGGAGGTCTGTGATGATGATGATGATGAATGGGCGAGTGGAGCACCGGAGTCCCACTGGAAGGAGTGATGAAGTGTGCAATTGTGCGGGTAGTCGACGGATGCAGGTGGCTCAGGATCGTGCCTCATGGCGGTCTGTGTGGGAGGTCTGTGATGATGATGATGATGATGAATGGGAAAGTGGACCACCGGAGTCCCACTAGATGGAGCGATCGTGCTTTGGTGGTGTGCGGGGGAGGCCTGTGTTCGGCGGCGGACTCAAACGGGCTGAAGGGAAGACGACGGTCGGTCCCCAGAACGGCGCGACGTGCGTGGACGGGCTGGACGAGTACCGGTGCTCGTGCGCGGCGGGCTACGCGGGCCGCTACTGCGAGGCGGCGCCCCACGCGGCGCTCGGCACCTCGCCCTGCGCGCACCACGACTGCGTGCACGGCGTCTGCTACCTGCCCGCGCTCGCGCTGCAGGTGGGTGCCGCTGCGGCTATGGGGGGGCAATATGGCGCCAGCGTCCGCCATTTTAGTTTCGCATCTGCCGACGCTGGGGGGTTCCACGTGGACTACACATATGAGAGCGTGGATAGAGCGGATGGGGGAAGAAGAGATGGCGTAATTAAATAAAGAAGAAACAAAATTTGTAACATCCTATACAACTGCAACTGACTGATACATACATTCAGAGACTTTTTCATTCGTTGCCACAACGTCGCATTACAAGTCTCTCCTTCTAACTGTATCTCTTTTAAACTCATTCAACCCATTCATATGCTTTGTGACCTTTACAAATGAACTTTACGTTACAGTTTTATATATAAGGCTTTTCTAAAATGGTTTGTTTTGCAAAATTTAATAATTCGGTAAATATTGATGTTTAAAGAATGTAAATGCCTAATACAATTTTAAAAAGTTATCCTCTATATGTGTGTTCATTTATTGTCGCGTTTGTAACGACACGCTGTATATTCCACTAGCGGGCACTGAGCGCGTGCGCCTAACAATGCACCAGCTTTTTGTTGCCAGGACGACATTATGATGGAGAGGGCCATGCTCGGCGCCAGCAACGACTACCTCTGCAAGTGCGCGCCGGGCTACTCGGGTGAGTACTCCCATACAAACCTCTCATACACGCCCATGCATAACCATACACGAGGATACCACGACGATCACGAAACAGAAGACAGAAAGTCAGTAATAAAAAAATATTCTCATACACACACATACATAACATTAAATTTTTTTACTTTTAATTTTTTTTCTTTTTTTAGTAAATAAATGTATTTTCTTTCTTTCATTATCATAACCTATAAATATACGTAGAAATAGACAAATAGACGCGACCAGTAATAAAAAATTACACGACAGCTTTTATTAACTGCATTTGAAACAAATGATTTGCCGCCAAAAATTCGTCATTTTGAATTTCCATAAATACATGTAGATTCTACGACCAGTAATAATAAATTACTCGACAGCTCTATTAACTGTTTTTGTAAACAAATGTTTTGCCGCCCAAAAATCCGCCATTTTGAATTTTATAATTTAATACCGTATACCGAGTGATACGCGTAATAATGACAAGGACTAATAATAATTATTTATCATTCACGTAGAAGCTACCACAATCTGGAGATTTTCACTCTCAACGTGTTCCGCGTGGTAATTAAAAACGTAATAGTTGAGCTTGAAGGGACATGAAGTAGCCATTTCAGCCAATAATCAATTGTTTTATATTTAAGCAACGACAAACTGGCAATAATTAATATGTAATTGTGTAGTTTAACACTTCCTCATCGTATTGAGAATAGAGAATTTTTTTAACCCTACCAAATTAGAATTGGCACAGAACAGTCAAACGTCACCTTACCAAGTCATGATTGACATAATATGACCTTACCAATAAAACTAGTTTTAATTTTATGGCCAACTAGTTATGCGTTCGACTTCGTCCGCGTAGAATTTAATATATAAAAAAAATCTAAAATAAAAGTAGCCTAGGTTACTCCTTATTACATCAGCTATCTGCCAGTGAAAGTACCGTCAAAATTGGTCCAGCCGTTTCAGAGATTAGCCGGAACAAACAGACAGACAGACAAAAATTGTCCATCAATCCATATGCATTTAATAAAAAGCGATTATTTTAATATTACAAAAAGACACTCCAATTTTATTTATCTGTATAGATAATTTAAAAAAAAAATGTAACTTTGATTAATTTTACATATTGCTATATATTAAACTTTACAATTTATCAACTAGTTTTGAGGATAATTTATTATTTGTCTACTCAGGGAAATTTTAAGAAAATTCTGTTCTATATTTAAAGGTGCCCGATTATTGATATAATAGCCTTTGTTCTTGTTTTAAAAATGTATGTTTTGTCAGTGATAATTTAATATATGGTTTTCGACGCCATCTTTATGTCCCAGGCCGTCTCTGCGAGTACCTCACTTCACTCACGTTCAACTACAACGACTCTCTGGTCGAGCTGGAGCCGCTGCGCACCTCGCCCCAGGCCAACGTCACGCTGGGTGAGTGTCTGGTCTTCTGACAAACGACCTAACTGGTCACGGCCGGATTTAGAAGTCTAGGCCTCGGGGCAACAAAAAGTGGAGGCCCCTTGGCCCCGAATTATTTTCCAACAGTTTTTTTCAGTAGAGTTTTCCAATGATTTGTGAAATATTTGCATGCCAATGATAGATGATTTTATTATTTAACGAATATATTCATATAATAGGAAACAAGAGTTATCTAAAATTCAATTTTAGCGTTAACGAACGGAATTTGTTTACCAGTCTGAATTTGAAACTTTTTTTTTCCGAAGTCTCTATTGTGGGGGCCCCTCTTATGTGGAGGCCCCAGAGAGTCCCCCCCTTCCCCCCCTAAATACGGCGCTGAAACTGGTCAAAACGACCTCCCTGTCTCTAATGAGCAGTGCCGATTTGAAATGGAATCGTTCTGTTACATCAAAAGTTTATCTTAATACGAAAGTTTTTTTACGTGAGAAGGTGGCGAACGAGCCGGCGGTTCAACTGATGTTAAGTGATACCCACCGAACGGACATTTGCAATACCCGTTTTGCACACTATTTCGAGTCTTATTACCGACTATTAAAGTCGAAATCCCCCCCAGTGTTCAGCACCTCGCAGCACCACGGCGTGCTGATGTACTACGGCGACCACGAGCACCTCGCGGTCGAGCTGTTCAACGGGAGGATCCGCATCAGCTACGACGTTGGCAACCACCCCACCTCCACCATGTACAGGTCAGACGCTGGTCAAGTTCGGAGGGACCTTCTAGAACCCGGTCGGGTTTGGAGGGACCGCCTCTAGAACCTTGCAAAGACTTAAGTAATGTAAATCCGTTTTTGGCTATAATTTTGGATCATGTACGTATGATGTAACAAAGAGCTGTGGATTTCGTGTGAAATAAAAATAAAAATAAAAGACCCCCCCCACCTCCACGATGTACAGGTCAGACCCTAGGGCCCGGTCAAGTTTGGAGAGACCTAGAACCTTCCTACCCCATGAACGAGTTACTCTTTGGAGTCTAGTTACTAGTACTTACTAGCGTAGTTACGCTGAACATTCTTGCAAAAATACCTGGAAGAAATATTGTTACTCCGAGCTCGTTACATAGTGACCTCTAGGATACACTAGATTCCACAGGAAAAAAGCCAAACAAAGGCATTGGCACCGCATCTGCAACCCTCCGGGAGTTTCAAATGCCAACGGGCGGTTATCACTTAACATCAGTTGAACCTCCAGCTCGTTTGCCACCTTCTCGCATAAAAAAGCAAGTGCGTTGCCAACTTTTAAATGGGTCTTGAGTACCTCACTCGACGGACGAAGCGAAAGTACAATACTTCCACTTCACGCCGGTCTTCTGTGATGCCGTGGCACATCCTGCTCATTCGTGAAACAGCTGAAGACGCGTTACCACCCATGACGTTGCAGTTTCGAGATGGTCTCCGACGGTCACTACCACAAGGCGGAGCTGCTGGCGGTGAAGAAGAACTTCACTCTTCGCGTGGACGACGGCCCGGCCAGGTCCATCATCAACGAAGGTACGGACTACGACCTTATCATTGCGCAGTAGCAAAAAATATCGATATGCAGCGTGCTGTTACAACTGCGACATTAAATTAACACACTTCTAACGCTACTTGTCAATAATCATAAAAAATACAAACTTTCAAAAACATCCATAATTTAAAAAAAAAAGAAAAATTATAATTAGATAATAAATTAATAAAATAACAAAGAAACAAAATTTGTTACACCCTATACAACTAAAACTCATTGATTCATACATTCAGGGACTTTTTCATTCATTGCCACAGCGTCGCGTTACAAGTATCTCCTTCTAACAGTATGTTTTATCTCTTTTAAACTCATTCAACCCATATGATTTGTGACCTTTACACATGAACTTTTATGAAGATTATTATATACGTAAGGGTGTTCCAGAATAACTCGGTAAATATTCGTAATATACTCGGTAAAATAAGTTTAAAGAATGTAAATGCTTAATACAATTTTAAAAAGTTATCTATATGTGTGTTCATTTATTGTCGCGGTGGTAACGACACGCTGTATAAAAATATCGAATATTTTTGCATATAATTATCGACTATACATATCGCCGATATTTTTATCGCGATATATCGATATTCGATATTTACTTCAGACTATCGAATTCGTGTCAATTTCGATATATATTTTTAACGCAATTTGGTTTCGTGTTTATTGTTACTAGATACTCTTTGCATGCTCCTCGTGTTGTTAACTATTTTCTTCGTGGTGCTCCCATACAAGAGACATGATATTTTTTGCCGTTATTCTTGGTCGGTTTTTCTAATGATTGCTTGTTGACGCGATACTGCACACTGTTTAACTAGAATCAACAATAGTTATAAATCAGGCTTAATTTCAGTCAGAGAAAAAATATATTCAGAACTCAGATATTGCCAACTAGATAGAGTCAAGATATACCTTCTAGACCAGACCTTGATTAAACCAAACCAAAACCTCCATATATTTAGCCAAGTGGATAGCGTAAAGATACACCTTCTAGACCTAGACTTGGTTTAGGCACTTAGTTCTATTTTAGGCACAAGATACAGCTTCTAGACCTGACCTTGATTGGACCACCACCTCCATATATTTAGCCAAGTGGATAACTTCAAGGTGCACCTTCTAGAGCTAGACTTGCTGAGCCAACTCGTTCTATTCCAGGCACCAACGAGTTCCTGAGGCTCAACCGCCCAATGTTCCTGGGTGGAGTCCCTGAGGATGTTGCGAAGGAGGCCTTCAGCAGGTGGCACCTCCGCAACATCACCAGCTTCAAAGGTGAACTTATATCTTCTCACGATTGGAGAAAAAAATCACAAAAGCCACAACTAGACCGCGTAGAATAAGTAATTCTTTTATGGGACAATGTATACGTTTCTACCACAAAAACCCAGAAAACGTTCTCAATGCACCAGTTGGTAAATTGAAAAAAAATTGTAAAGGAACGTTTGTGTGTTAAAGGCTATTATAATGTTAGTCATTATTTAAATTATAACACGGCCCTGGAAATGAATAGATCGCTCCAGGTTCTTTCAAGTGGACTTTTTAATACGTTGTGAACATTAAAATATGTAGAAAAAGTGCGTTGTAAAACGTTGTGAACATATTTCTTGTCAAATAATGGAAAAAAAATGTCCCGCTGAGTTTCTTTCGTCGGTTCTATTTTCGTTGTTCTCAGGACAAAATAAATGTGATGCTTCTGTATTGAATGTAGACATTTGGATTCGAATCCTCGTCATGTGGTATGAAGGCCATGTGACTAGGCTTGTATGAATGTGGTCGGAGGGTGCAAGACACCTAGACACTTCTCTTTCGGGGTTTGTGCGTGAACCCGATTATGTTTTTTTATGTGAATAGTTGTCAGGCGTGCAGAAGGTTCAGCTGATGTTAAGTGATTACCGCCGCCCATGAACATCTACAACTCCTGATGGGTTGCAGATGCGTTGACAACCATTTAAATAAATGGGCTCCGGCCACCTCACTCACCAGACGAAACGCGAAAGTGTTATACTTCCACTTGACGCCGGTCTTCTGTGAGGTCGAGGTACTTACCCGAACGAGCCTGCCCAATCGTGCAACAGACGAGGCTGCGTGGCCTTACCAAAGATAATGATAAATGGAGGTCCGTTGGGGCTTGCGTGCGGACCCTATGTCGGGCGGAGATCCGTTGGGGTTTGTGTGAACCTGATTCGGGCGTGGAGTTCGGGTCTGTTGGGGTTTTTGAACGTGTTCTGGGCGCAGGGTGCCTTCGGGAGGCGTGGATCAACCACAAGCGCGTGGACTTCGTGAACGCGGCGCGGACGGTGCGCACCGGCGCCGGCTGCGGGGGCGAGGAGCAGCCGCCCGCCCAGCCGGGGCCCGCCCTGCAGGAGGACGGCGCTCATCGCCAGGTGAGGCAGGTTTCGGGAGCTGGTTTATAGAGCCTTGTCTTCGGGCCACATTGCCACAGCCCAAGTTTAATGATAGCTTAGTGCCCCGGCAATTAGGTTCCAATAATAGTCTAGCAACCTTGAGGCAGAAGGGGGGCGCATCGTCAGGTGTGACAGGTTGCGGGAGCTGGACTAACGCTGGTATATAGAGCAATGTCTTCGGGCCATATTGACACAGCCCAAGCTTAAGAGCCGTGACAGCTTAGTTCCCTGACAATAAGTTCTAATAATATTTAGTATAGCGACTGTAGGATGTAGGAGGTCGGTGCTCACCGCCAGGTGGGACAGGTTGCAGGAGCTGGACTGGGGCTGGTCTCTTCTCGGGCCACACTGCCGATCGAAGTCGGACGAAATTGCCCATTCGTGCAACAGAAAAGAGTGTTGCGTGGCCCTACCTCAGTGAAATAATATGTAACTTTAGTCTCAACTACATTATTATCATCAAACTGATTATAATACTATTTAAATAAAGTAATTCCTTTTTGGTATTTATATATTTATTTATTTATTATATATAGCGTGTACGTATAATGTAACTATGGGTTGTGGATTTTGTTGTAAACTAAAATGAAATTAATATAATAAATGAAAAGATTGCATCCATTATTATAAGCACCATTAATTCCTTGGCGTTTGATAAGTCCGTTTGTCAATGCTTCATTGCCCTTTTCCCACACCTGGCATCCTTAGGATTGGCGGTCTTCAGCAGGGGTCTACATGCATGTTTGTGCCCAGGACCCGTGCGTGCCGAACCCGTGCGCGCGTGGGGGGCGCTGCGTGCGCGAGGAGGGCTCCCCCTCCGACTACACGTGCCGCTGCAGGGCGGGCACGGCGGGCGCACAGTGCGAGCTGCGCACCGGCATCGGTGAGCGGCGGGGGCGGGGGTGGGGCACATAGACACACACACGCACACACACACGGGCATACTTGCGACGCGCATACGCATAGGCACACGTAGACAAGCATTGGTAAGCGAGGGGCAGAGAATAGGCAGAGAAAACGATACATATAAACCAGTGCGAGCCGCGCACCGGCATCGGTGAGGGGCGGGGGGGGGGGACATAAACACACCCGCACATACGCATACTCGCGAACAAAAACACGACGCGTATACACAAAGGCACACGTAGACGAGTATTGGTCAGAGAGGGGCAGAGAACAAGATGCATATAAAAACATGCGACGCGACGCAGTGACACAAAGGCATGCACATACACAAGCATTAGTTAGAGAGGGGCATAGAACGAGACACTTATAAACACGCGACGCGGCACGCAAAGATGCAAAATCAAACACCAAAACAGACGCTGGAAAGACTCTCTTTTTGTTTTGGAATTAACACCTAGACAAAAACAAAACGCAAAGATACTTACAAAGACTTAAGACCTACATAAGAGACCTACCTACATAGAATAGACGAAGAGTGTGCGATTGCTTAATTTAATATGACTTCGTGGCGCAGCGGCCTAGGTACTGCCTTCGTTGCGAGTCGTGGGTTTGATCCCCACACTGGACAACCGTTCTTGTGACCCACAGATAATTCTTCCAGATCTGGGTGTTTGTCCAAATGAAATGTATGTAAAAGGTCCTTACAGCGAAGGATAATTATATACCCTACAGTAGTGGTTATGTTCTCGAAAAGAAGACTACAATAGATCTTCTAGGTCGAGGTGGTGATTCGTGCTTACGACCTTTTCCTCACAAAAATACAAATATGATACAAATGTTCTCTTTCCTTCTTCCGTAGTCATTTTAACAGTGTTCACTGTTTTCTCCAACAGGGGGCGCACCGGTAATTGTCCAGAAACCTCCGCTACACAAGCAGCCGATCAGTAACGTGCAGGCATCGCCAGGTAACCTAGGCTTAGTTAGCTGGTCATAGTTTTTGTACCAGTCCCTTATATATTGAAAGCACCAATGTGGTAGAACCGCGCAGCAGCCTCAGACCGGCGTGAAGTGTTGTAGTTTAAATTGTAAATTTTTTGTAGATAAATGAAAAAAAAACTTTCAACGCTGCGAGATTCGAACCTACGTCTTCTGTTTCCGCGCCCACACGCTTTATCAACTAACGTCTATTTTCGTTGCTTAAAATGCAATAGAACTAATTCGAAAACTCGTCGAAAATTTACGATTTTAAGTTTCATCTACTAATAAAAAATTTAAATTAATCTTAAAAGAAGTGCGATACTTTCGTGTTTCTTCTGGTGAATGAGGTAACCGGGACTCCTACTTTTTTACGGTTAACAGGTAGCAATCCGCCAGATGTGGTAAAAGTCTGGTTAATAGTAATCACTTAACATCGGGTGAACAGCATGCCTTTTTGATAAAGATATATAGGCTTTTACCGAGCCGGTATCTAAAAGGAAATTATTTTCTATTGGAAATTAAAGGTCATGATCATTTATGTTAAAATTATTTATTCTATTCTGTATAATAGTTCAATCTATTTTTTTAATTAAAATATTTTTGTTTCAATGCATTTATATTTTATAATCTGTGCTGTTCGATTCTAATGTGCTTTAATTTTCACTCTTAGAGTTGCCGCCAAAAATTTTCTCTTTGAAAACCCATATATCTTTCTATATTCTCTTCTCTCTAACCCATAGAGCGATACTCTATATTTTTTTTCTCAAGTGCTTTTGGTCGGACGTTATAGCTTCCATATTTCTTAATGAAATTTAATGATTCAAACGGGCGGCGATTATCACTTAACATCAGGTGAACCGCCAGCTCGCATGCCACCTTATCATACCACATAAAAAAATATTACCATTTGGTCACTGAATAAGGTACAGCGCGAAAATTACAAACGGGTCTAGTGTTTTATAATCTCCGTTGACTTACAACCCGAGCCCGTTTCAGCCGCTCCCACCAACAAGCAGTCGGCTGCTGAGCGTCCGCCCGCCCAGCCCACCTCCTCGGTCAGCGGCTGCCGGAAGGTAAGTCACCAGAACCCTGTAACTGAGCTCATAAGGTTATCCAACGCCTTTTCTCAGCTCATAACATAAGGTTCCTCATAACATAAGGGACGTAGAGCTGTCGACGTGACCAATGGCAACGCTCTAACGCACGTTCGTAGAGCTGTCGGCAAATGGGAACGCCCCAACGCGTGAGGACGTAGATTTGTCGACCAATGGGAACACCCTTACGCTCGGGGACGTAGAGTTGTCGGCGAATGGGAGCGCACTTATGCCCGAGGACATAGAGCTAACGACCAATGGGAGCGCCCTAATACTCAGGGACTTAGAGCTGTCGGCTGTCGACCAATGGGAACGCCCTAACGCTTAAGGACGTAGAATTATCGACCAATGGTAGCGGCCTAACGCCCGGTCGTAGTGCTGTCGGCCAATGGGAACGCCCTAACGTTGGGAGACGTAGTGCCGCCGACCAATGGGAACGGCCGAACTTACACGCCGCACGGTGTGCCCCCAGGAGGCGACGCGCGAAGTGGTGACCGAGGGCAGCTGCCGCAGCCGGCGGCCGGTGCGGGGCGCGCGCTGCGCCGCCCGCCCGGACTCGCGCGTCTGCTCCAAGCCGCTCTGCTGCGCGCCGAGACGCACCAAGAAGAGGAAGGTATGGACGGACCACAGCCAACCGTTCAATCACTCACCCGTTCTATCGTTCACTTTGTTTTACTACTTGAGAACCTGCCGTGACAACCGTTGGGCGAAATGTCGGCGAGCGATCTAGCCCACCTTTTGATAAGTCGGCCCCGCCCACCTCACTCACCAGATGAAACGCAGAAGCATTACACTTTTGAGTTTACTCTTTGCTTTGTTAAAAGATAAATAAATATTTTTAGGACACATTTTTACACAACATTCTCTAGTCCCAAACTAAGCAACGCCCGTACTATGGGTACTAGATGACTGATAAACATACTAAAACATAGTTTTGTTTTTTGTGAATAAATACTAATCATAAATATATAAACACCCAGAAGTAAAACACTAACTTCATCGCACAACATTTTTCCAGTAGGTAATCGAACCCACACCCTCCGGGACAGGAGGCAGGTTCACTACCCACTACGCTTAATTTCTCCAGTTGTTAAAAACTTGAGCTGAAACGATGTATCTAGATGTATTGCCATGACAACCAAGCATGATGAAATCGGTTGTATGCAACTAACTTCATCATGTCGTTTTTGAGGGTTGAGTTAAAATTTTACTCCCATTAAAATGTGTGTTTTTCTATCTCTATTTTTACACATTTTAATGTTTCCTCCCAAGTACAGTGATCACCAATATAAAATTGTAATCTACAATTTCACTCTCATAATTTTTTCCAAATTCATTCGCGTTAAATAAGTATAACTTGAAAAATCCACATCACAGTCACCGAATTGCGTTTCAGATCCGCCTCGTATGCGACGACGGCACGCGCTACACCAAAGAGTTAGAGATAGTTCGCAAGTGCGCCTGCGGGAAGAAGTGCGCCAGGACCTCGCCCTTCCAGCACTAACTGCCGCAAACTTCGTCACAGGGACGCCGGAAAATATCCATATATCGATGTACATAAGAAAAAAATCGATATATCGATATTTTTAGCCGATACATTTTGATCAGATATATCGATATAAAATATTCAGTATCGAAATAGTATCAAAAACGATATTTTTTTCAAATTCGAATCCGGAACATAGTCCGTACATTCAAATATTTAATACTTGACATATTTTTTTTGGACAACAGGGCCTAAGAAGAAAATATACGATTAATCGATATTTTCTCTACAATATATCGATGCCGATGTTGATATTTTTATAAATATCGATATTATATCGATATATTTCATCACTTTCGGCATCCCTACTTCGTAAGCGTTCACCTGATCAGGAACCGTACGCGACCGTCGACACTATTTAATAAAAACATCCATAATCCAATAAAACTGCCACTAAACTCGCCAATTGAGGTTACGCGTAAAAGCATTACAAAAATTATCGTTAATTTGCACTCATTTACATAAGTTAAATGCTATAATTTTACGTTATGTATAATCAATACAGACAATAATTACGCAAAAACGACATTTAATCAATCAACAAATTAATTAATTTTATCGGTTATTTCGAGTCATATCAAAAATGTTTTACTCGTTTCTGGACGTTCAGCCTTTTTCGCGCCATAATTCTATAATTAACATGTAGCGTTAGGAAATATTTAATAGGTACCGAGAATGTAATCGATTTCAATACAATAATATAATGTTTATTCGAAATATAACAGAGGGAAAGTAGTGAAGGCCTAAATATTTAGAATCTGTAGCGATATTATCATCTATGAACGTATTAATTAAAACCGAATTAAAATATTTACCATAATGCAAACGGTGAATAATCACTTATCATTAGAATTAAACAAATCCTAGTCCTTAACATTTTATATTCAGTATTCACTACCCGTAGAGATTGTATTGGAATAATTTTTAATATAAACTAATAAAACCTTTTTAGTCTCAATATTTCGAAGAGCTATTGGTAAAGATTAACTATTGATAAATCAATAAATATCAGAATAATGGACTCTGTTTATTATCATTCAACTAAAAAAATTTTAATGTCATTTCCAAAGCCATTATAAATATATATAGAAACGTTTTTCGCAATATATGGACCTTATGATGAAATTCATATACCGATTATTATACTTTTTCACACTGCAATTAATATTTGCTTAAAGAATTACGGTATCCGTATAAGAAAACATTTTGATGGATACTATAACCTTGGATACTTTTGAGAGAACAGATATTCCAGATTTATAATATCTAAAATAAATAGACTGCAAATATTCCAGAAGAATAGTGAAACACACTTAAAAAAATGTATGAAAGTTAACAAAAAAGGAGAAATGTGACAATTTTATAATTTAAAATTTAAATATAAAAATTGTTTTAGTATTCTTTGTGGTGGCGACCATCGATGAGACTGTACCGAACAGAATTTAAGAAAACTTTCGACTTGAAATACATAATATACATATTTCTAACGTCTAAAACATTTATTGATGAAGTTATCTTTTATAAAGTGACGTCGTCAGAGCGGCAAAAATTTTTCTTCTAAATACATTTAAAAATACAGTAGAATCCAAAAGCTCTCAATTACGACGAGATAACCTGTAGATCTTAATGTTTAGGTTAAGTATGCTGAATGCAATGATATGGAAAATAGCCGTATGCTTAGCATTATTATTACGCCTAAGAACCTGTTTATCACAATTTATATCTGACCACAGCTACTGTATTCGTTAATTACACCAACTTTTTTTCCCCTAACTGCTGTTAAATCAGTTAAATCGGGTTTGATAAGTAATGTTAGTGGTGTGCGTAGAAGGAACCATTTAAATAAACGTTGATTAAACAATTTACGGCCTTTTCTAAGTCATTTCATCAATGACGATTGGACACGTTATATGCTGTTTACCAACACCCGGTTTCTGAAACAATGATCATCGTAGAAATTAAATAATCGGCTGTCAAATGACATTTCACAAGTCATTTGACAACAGATTATTACAGTAATACTATCCTAAAAACTATTTTGAAACTAAATGATTGTAGATGACACATTTCTTGCTCCGTTAACGGTTAATACGACAACGATAACGATTCACTACTATGTTATAAATCAACCTGACACTTTATTTAATTCTTTGATGACGATGATTCTTTGATTTAATTCTTTGACGACTAAGAAAACATTATAATTATGTATGTGTTCATTTAATGTAATTAAAAATATTTATTGTGTCTAGTTGTTTCATAAGTATTGTACGGTATTACTTAGTTATATTAAATTAAGTCGAGATTCTTTTGTTGAAAATACTTAAGTTCTTTAAGGCAACTTGTATCGAAATAATATCCATATTTTACATTCTCCATGCTAGCAACATTTTTGGCGTAGCGAGAGATTTGTTATTTGAGATTTTTATTTATGATTGTATCGACATCTTGCCATTGTGAACATAAATGTCTTGTTTTTTACATTATTGTCGACGGCAAATATTATCAAATTACTTTTAAGTTGAGATTTTACTTTAAGAGTTCATATTTATCTTTAAACTTAATCTGACTGAGGATATTATTGTGTATAGATACAATAGCGAAATCACTATTTATTGCCATTTTGTTGCTAGATCCAAGCTTTTCTTTAGGCTTAGCAATTGTAAATTAGTAGACTTAAGACGAATGTATAGGATAACATCGTAGCGTTATACAAATATTATACACGTTTTGTATGCATTCCGTTTTTATTTATTATCTATACCGCTTTGGTGAGTTTTTCATGTGAACAACGCATTTATCGACCTAATGATATATATTTATATTGACAGTATTAATATTTTTATTAAAGAACTAGACTAGAGTAAGAAACTGTCTGATTCTCCTATCAATTGAATTGTGAATAAGCATAATCATAACAAAAAAACTGTTGTAAGGCGACACTAATCAATTCCTCGAAATGAAATAGGACAATTCCGACAGATTCTCTATATTAATTCTTATAACAATAAGTGAATGTTATAGATGATAAGTTTTATGTTGAATTAGGTAGCAATTAGATCGATGTGTTGCATAAAATATCGAATTAATGCCGTCAGAGGCGTTGCATGCGCTTTTTAATCAATAAATAATTAAAACGAAATAATAACTATTGTCTATGATCTTTATAATTTATTTGATGTAATAAAAGATGATGTTAGATAATTACTGTGTTTTACTATCTTTTACTATTCTCTGATGTAAGTATATCATGAAAGAGAGTTTTAGGCGGCATGTTTGTAGAACCATCGAAGACTCCAACATTCGCAAGTATTCTAGTAAACGTATAAATTCAGATCGTGAAATGGAACACATGACCGCATCCAATGGCGAGAGGTTCGTATGGGCTGTGGGCAAAGCACTGATGTGATATTATTAGAAAAAAATACGGTCAAGTGCGAGTCGAACTCATAAGCCGTGGGTTCTGTAACTACCCATTATACCACCATAATAAAATTAGTAAATAATCACCACCGATTATCTCTGGAAAGGGTGGACCTAAAACTTGAAATTGATTCCAGATACTGAGGTCTATAGTCCCTGTTAGGTGTATAAAATCAAACGATAAAAAGATATGGGCAAATTTAGATTTTCGCGGAAACTTGTAAATACCAAAAATAAAGATAAAATAAAAGTTGAAAATTAAGGTAAGTTTATTTTCTTTTATATCTAGAATAGTCAATATTGGTTAAAAATTTGGCTACAAGAGTAGTCTGGGACTTCTTAGGGTTACCCAATGAGAGAATGAAATCTCAATTAATCTTATAGAGAAAAAAAAATCATATAGCATGTTGACATCTCTCGTTCGAAATACTCTTATTGTTGTAAAACGATATTTGAGATTGTATTGCTGTAAAGGATATAACAATAGATGCGTGCATTGCTTGAAAATCTTGAAACGCGATAAAAGACGTTGAGATTTTCATTGGTGTGGCGATCAGACGTTTAGCTTAGTAGCATAAAAGTCGTGGGTTCGTTTCCGCAGTGGCGAAAAACTTCGTTCATATTTCTACAAATTTTAAAATTCTACTTAAATTTTATTATTTAACGTGCGATTCGAAAACTATTGTCAACAGACTAAATAATGATGTTTATTAAACCTACTCAGCGTTACCCATTTTGTTTTTGTACCCCAAAGTAGGTCATTTGACAACACTTGTCACAGACTATCGTTACAAGACAGATTAAATACTTTCGTATTCATTGTTCATAATTCACTTTTTCGGCGGTAGGTGTAAAAAAGTATAGACGTAAATTTAAACAGCTCTTTGTATTTTATTTCAAATACATACAAATTTCGGCAGATTTAAAAAATTTAAAAAATCGGAATATCGATACGTGTATGATGGCGCCCGCTTCCTATATTTATCATGTTGGCAGAACTGTGTAAAAAATTTTTGAAGTCAAACGAATAAAATGGTGGATTTCTTAGTACAAAAAACAAGTTTTAAATATTTTTTTTCTCGAAAACTATAAGCGACCGCCGAATTCTGCTTGTTGATTAATTCATTAGAGATTTATCTCTATCGTTTAAAATTTATTTGATTTGAATTACGCCGGAGTTAAAGTTATTTACCTTTACCTTTACCTTTAGCTTTATATAATCATACTTTCCCTAATCATATAGGTACAAAAATGTTATATTATTGTTGTTTATAATCGTAATCAAATAACTTATGCATATACCTCTTTTACATATGACGTTTACAACGAAATGTCAAACGTTCCGTTTCAACATGTACCTATGTGATTTATCCTACTTCTTTTTTTCTTTTAATTATTTTTAATATTTTTATGGCCTAGACCTACGTCTTCTTATTAAGTTTTGTGTTAATGTTTTATTTGTTTTGGACTCCTAAGTTAAAATTTGATTCTTGTTATTTCTGATTGTTTGTTAATTTACATATTTTTTTTTTTAGTTCATGTCATTTCACAAATGTGTCGCGCTGGCGGGTGGTGCAGAAGGTTGTTCTGCTCCATCCATAATAATCTCACTTTTATTATTATTATTTTATATAGATTTATATTTATTTACATATTTTTATATATATTTTTAATTATGTCCATTAGCGATAACGATTCTTACTTATCTGCCAACGAATCTGCCAATTCTTCAGACGACAGTTTTTGCTCATTAAGCGACTCACTTGGAGACTTTTTAAGACATAATTTTTCTATTAACAGTAAGCTCCTGAACATTTGTCATCTAAATGCACAAAGTATTCCTAGCCACTTCACGTGTGACACGTTCTCCAACTCTAACGTACATGCTGTCTTGATTTCTGAGAGCTGGCTCAAACCCCATCTGCTCTCCACTATGTTCTCTCTACCAGGTTTTATTTTAATCAGAAACGATCGTACAGGTAAAGGAGGTGGGGGCGTCGCGATATACCTTAGACATGATCTCCCATATAAGATTCTGGCCTCCTCCTCTGAGAATTACTCTGCCACTGCTGAGTACCTTTTTCTAGAAGTATCTGTTAAAGGTTGCAAGATGCAGTTATTGGCGTTGTGTACTGTCCACCTAACATCGACTATTTCACCGACTTCGAACCGGTTCTAGAATCTTTGGGTTCGGAGTATGCCCACCACGTTGTCATGGGTGATTTTAACACCAATCTCCTATCACCTGATTCTCCCCGAACCCGCAAACTCCTACGAATAGT
Organism: Iphiclides podalirius; assembly: GCA_933534255.1. Taxonomy (NCBI): domain Eukaryota; kingdom Metazoa; phylum Arthropoda; class Insecta; order Lepidoptera; family Papilionidae; genus Iphiclides; species Iphiclides podalirius. The sequence goes on along the minus strand of OW152841.1, from coordinate 477,319 downwards.
TGAGTCGAGCTGTTTTCATATCTTACCTCTCCAGGCCACCCACCATAACCTCTCCGATGAAGACACTTGGCTTGACTTAATCCTTACTTCCAATCCATCCATGATCTCCTCTCACGGACAATACCTGGCTCCTGGATTTTCTCACCACGATTGTATATATTTATCCTACATCCTGAAGCCTCCTAAACCTAAGCCCAAAGTTCTGCACGTGCGTTCTTTCGCTAGATTAAATGTAGAACAACTGTGCAAGGATGCAGCCCAAATCGAGTGAAAGCCTGTGATGGAGGCAAACACTATAGATGATAAGGTTAATATATTTAACGGTCTAGTTACAGAATTGTATGACGTCCACGCCCCCGTCAAGGAAGTTAAGCTGAAGCGTCATTCGACTCCTTGGATGACCGAAGGAGTTCGGATGGCTATGAGGCGGAGGGATCGTGCGTTTCTTAAATTTAAAAAGAACCGTTCTGACGAGAATTGGTCCTGCTACAAATTGGCTAGGAATCGGTGTAATCAGATGGTACGTAACGCTAAACGCCGTCATATTCTCGACAACATATCTTCGTCTTCTCCTGCTGATACCTGGAAATTCCTCGGGACTCTCGGTATTGGCAAGTCGCGAATCTCAAACCTGTCTACTTCCATCGCCTTAGATGATTTAAACAAACATTTCATCACTACTTCTGTAATGGATCATCAGACGATTATTGACACTATTTCTTATTTAAATGGTTTTTCGCGCTCTAGTATTAATCTGTTTCACTTCTCTCCAGTATCTTCTGACGAAACCAAAAAAAATATCCTTGCTATTAAGTCCAATGCAGTTGGATTTGATAAAATCAGCCGACGTATGATTATTCCCATCCTTGATTACCTTCTTCCTGTGATTACCCATATCCTTAATTTTTCCTTGGATACTGGTTCTTTTCCCTCCCAATGGCGGAAAGCTCTGGTCCGTCCACTTCCAAAGTGCCCAAATCCTTCACTTCCTGCCCATTATAGACCAATTTGTATCCTGCCCTTCCTTTCCAAGGTACTTGAGTCCTGCGTCCTTAAACAACTTTCTGATTTTGTTTTTACTAATAACCTTATTAGTCCACTGCAATCTGGATTTAGGCCAGGACGTAGTACCACCACCGCACTGCTAAAAGTGACTGGCGATATAAGGGCAGCCATGGATAATACCAAAATCACAGTCATGGCCTTAATTGACTTTTCAAACGCCTTTAATACCGTCAGTCATGACATTCTTTTAGCCATCCTTTCCCACATTATGGTTTCTGATGAAGTGCTGGAATGGTACACATCCTATCTTCGAGGGCGCCAACAGTCAATTAATGTCGGTGAATTGTCATCAAACTGGCTTAATTTGACGACTGGTGTTCCTCAAGGCGGAATTCTCTCTCCTCTTTTATTCTCTGTTTTCATAAATCTTATTACTCTTCATCTTCAGTGTGCGTACCATCTTTATGCTGACGATTTACAACTGTATGCTCATGCAACCTGTGACAGCCTATCCGTTGTGATCAATAACATCAACCGAGACCTAGATGCTATAAAAAAGTGATCTGACAGATTCGGATTGACTGTCAATCCTTCGAAGTTTCAGGCAACTCTTGTTGGGAGTTGTCGTATTATAAATCAAGTACATTTAGGCAATCTTCCACCAATAATATTCAACAACTCTACGATCCCCATAAGCCAGAATGTGACAAACCTTGGTTTGCTTATCGATATGACCCTGAGCTGGAAAGACCAAATCGCCAGTGTCAGTCAGAGGGTCACAAGTGTTCTACGTTGCCTATACAGACTTAAACATTTTTTACCATCTAAAACTAAAGCTACGCTCGTGCAGTCCTTAATCCTTCCTTTAATCGACTATGGCGACGTGTGCTACTTTGACCTGAATGCAGATCACCTCAATAAACTAGACCGTCTTCTGAATAACTGCATTCGATTCATTTTCAATCTTCGTAAGTATGACCATGTGTCTCACTATCGTTCCCAACTTCAGTGGTTACCCATTCGCCAACGCCGCTCCTTAAGAGCACTAACCACTCTTTATTCTTTTTTAAATTCTTCTTCTACTCCATCTTATTTATCGCCTCATTTTCAATATCTTAGTACAATCCATCATAAAAATCTTCGCTCGACACATAACCATCTTCTCCAATGTCCTTCTCATCGTACTGGTTTCATGCACTCGTCTTTCTTTGTTCAGTCCATTATTTTGTGGAACGCGCTGCCTCTCAAAATCAAGACTGCTAAAACTCGCGAGCACTTCCTTAAAAAACTGTCAGCAGATTCTCTGAATCGTTAAATATAATATAAAGTATGTATATATTATATTTATTTATATATAAAATATGAGTATGTAAGTATGTATATCTTATATCATGTATATGTGTATGTGTATGTATCGTGCATTAATATGTTTACTTTATTTTATATATATGTATGGTATTGTATAGTTTTATCAGATATTATTAGTGTAGTATTTTGTTGGTAGATTTCATATGTAATGTACATATTTGAAAATCTTTTGATTGGTTTATTTTTGTTTTCTGTTGTAAATTTGTTATAAATGCACGTACCCTAACTTTTCTGGACCACCCCAAGGTTGACTGGGAGATAATGCTGATGGCATTAAGTCCGCCTTTGTACACAAATGTTTGTGCAAAAAGTTTAAATAAATAAAAATAAATAAATAAATGTACAGTGAACGCCACATTAAACGTACTCAAAAAACGTGTAACCATATTTGTCAACGAAACCGTAATTATTCTGGCTATTGGGTTGACGTCATTGTATGTTATTTATGTACTTAATTTATGTGAATCTGTGGCAGTGATTTTTTCCATTCTACTATAAAATATGGTCCTTTACTCCATCACCGTAAAAATGCTTACAATAACATATTATTACCACACCCTGATTTTGATAATATAATTTGGAATATAATAAATAAATATAATAATAATTTGAAAATATTACCGAAACACACTGTACACGCCACGCGAGTCGCCGGCACTGGAATAAAATCTTAACTCGGTAGCACTGAACGTTAGCGATATCGAAAAGATATCGATATTTTAAACGCATATATTTGGGATCCGATATATCGATACGAATATTTAATATCGAAATCTAATCAAAAATTATATTTATTCGAATTCAAATCCGGCACAGTTATAGGTATCAAATATTTAACACTTGCTGAAGCCTTTTTTTGGACAACGAAGAAAATATCGATATTTTCTCCTCGATATATCGACTTTGCCGATATTGATATTTTTATAAATATCGATACATTCCTTCACTCCAATTCCCTACTGAACGTGCAAAGCACAATCCAGATGTAGGGAGTCATATTTCAAGCAATTGCAACAAGCATAATGCTATATGAAATGAAACAAACGAATTATTTTAAAATAAATTTAATACATATATCCATCAATATGATTTGTACGCTTCGCGCGGATTCGTACTTCCCGAAATATATAATCTATATAATTAATTAGTTTATACATTATAATACAAAAAAACGAGTCCCGCGGCTAAACTCTTACAAAACTTAATGATATAATGACAACAGCGAAGAGGCGACACATTTAATGTTATTCGAAACATTAATTTTGATATTTAATTAACAGTTTAAAAAATCTCGCGACCAGGAATTCTGGAAAAAAAAACCTTATCTGTTTAAAAAAAAACACTTCAATTAAGTAAAATGATTTCGTAATCCCTAAAACTGAAATAAATAGTAAATAAACGAAATTTTAATAACACCTCACCAATAGAACGTTGAATTTATTGAACAACAACTTCCTAAATCTTCTAGTTATACAGACCGAAACAAACAATGTGATAGCAAACTAATTCCGATTCCTAGTTTTATGACTCCGTAAATATATAACTTGATGATTCTGCCAATGTCAAGGTTGAACAAAACAAAGAGTTAGTAATACAATCAGCCGGTAATATTGACTTTTAAACAGTAGGTAGACAAGTACACGTATCCGGTTGAGTTAGCTGAACAAAGGACACAACAATAAGTTGTGTAATAAACAGTTGCCAAGGTATTGGCTTCGGCGTCGTGGGTTCGATTCCCACACGGGACAACTATTTGTGTTACCCACAGGTAGTTGTTTCGCATCTGGGCGTTTGTACGCGTGAAATTTATGTTTGTAAAACGTCCCTACAACACAGGGTAATGTCTAAAGTAAGGGCAATGTTTTAAATAAAAAAAAAATTAAGTAGTTAAAGCAAACTAATATTGATGACTGATGTTTTTGCTTTCAGTCCCGAGACTATTAAAGCTTCATCTGACGCAGAACCGGTGGGCGGGCCAGAATCCCACGGGTTTGGGCAGCAAACTAATTCAATCGTTATATGTTATCTGGTGGCACTGACATGTCCTTTATTCTTCTATCCTTATTGGTGGTTGGGACAAGCAGCAGCCTCGGCTGTTGCACGAATGGGCAGGCTCGTCCGGGTAAGTGCCACGACCTCACAGAAGACCGGCGTAAAGTGGAAGTATGACAAATACTTTCACGTTTCGTCTGGTGAGTGAGGTGGCCGGAGCCCAATTTCCAAAAAGGTTGTCAACGCATCTGCAAACCCTCGGGTGTCGCAGATGTCTATGGGCGGCGGTATTCACTTAACATCATCTGCTCGTTTGGCAACTTTTCGAATAAAAAAAAAAGTCCCGCCTCTCCGCTATTGTAGCTTAACCGCCGGGGCCATCCCATCGTAATACTGCGCACATTATTGCAATAAAATAGATCAACCACCACGTCGACCTTATCAACGCGGTTTCAAAATAAAAAGTTGTACTTAGACCCGACAAATTCACACAGGTAGCGGCAACGTGATGCAAAGATTAGGGATGTCGAAAAATTATCGATACATCGATGAATGGCTATTTTTGTTCGATATATCGATATTTTAGAAGATATATTCTGTTCCGGTATATTGATACAAAACATTCAATATCGAATATCGAATCAAAAACGGTACTTTTTTTTCCAAATTCGTATTTGTTCGGAAGAAAAATATTAGATTGGTATTTAGTTCTTTTTTGGTCTGAATATTTGACCGATATATCGATATTTTTATAAATATCGATACTTCGATATATTTCTTCGCTTTCGACATCCCTAGTAAGTATATACCGTATCGTATCGTGGTATTTATATGGCATAGGCGGATACGTACCATGATTAGATGGTTTATACATAATTATAGGACACAAACAATAGACTCACAGAAATGTATTACCCTAAAACAGACCTCTAATGCCTCTACGCAGAGTGTAAATATATATGATAGAGCCTGCGTAGAGAAACACCAGAGGTGTACAAAATTACCTTAACAACTGATTACATTAATAGAATCTTAATAAATAGACAAAAAAAATAAAAATAAACTTGTGTGTATAATCTGTGAATACTCGGTTAGACCCGGCAGCGGGATAGCAACCCCAGATTCCTGTGAATCCCGTTTCAGTTAGTACTTAATATATCGATATTTACACAAAACTCAATTAACCACTAAGACGTAATTTCGAAGCTCTTATACAGATTCCAAGTCAGAGACACCCCCGAACCTTTATTCCAATAATGATTGTATTGACAAAACTTTTTAGTCTTCCAGCGCCATGTACTGTTTGACTTCAAGCTCTAACATATTCCCTTCCATTTCACCCATCAACTGTTTGTTGAGCAATCCCATAGTAAAGTAAAGTTCCAGCCTATATTTATGTCCCACAGCTGGGCAAAGGCCTCCTCTATACAGAAGGTATGGTAGAGCAATCCCATAGAAGTTGTAATAGCCACAGCATCCTAATCAAAGATGCATATTAGAAAATTTTTAGATGTTTTATCACATGTCACATGTGTTCTCATCCTAAAATACTATTGTTCATTTTTCATATATTTACATACATCTATTGGTGAAAATGCTTTACTTTTATAGAAAATTCCTGCCTTGTGTTTTTTCTATATTATGAACAGCTACTCTTGATCACGACAATTTGAAGAATTGTGCATACATACATATAAAAATTTTATTTAATTCTTAAATTTTAATCCTTTCTCAATTGTAGTGCTACACTAAAAATTTATCAAGATTTCTCCTTGTTATATGAGAAAAATTAATATTGCGTGGCCTACATTATGACTGCATTTGTACAATGTAATTTATATTTGTTTGTTTTATAATAAAATGATAAAACGCATCTACAAGACTAAAAAATTCTATCCACAATTTCTTTTCTATACATCAATATTTAATATATTAATACAGTGACTTTGTACATAGTAAATTATTAAATACATAGCCAGATATGGCGACTTCTTAAACACTATGAAATTAAAATGTTACGTTTTAATAAATACATACTTCACAATTTCACCAGAAGTCATTTTACATTTCTATTGTTCTAAATTGATGGAGGTAAAATGGATCAGAAATACATTATCAACATATGATATCCGACAGGCACTAGAATTAATATTAGAGGTCAAAGGTTGCTTAATAGTGATGTTTTTTAAGTTTACCAATATAACTAATTTTTCTAACATGATTTCCTGCCACAGAAAAAGAAGAGTGTGAAAGACAATTTATCAAGTATTACAGAGGCGTTAGAGTGTGGAAAAACAAAGTTGCCAGGCCAATGGAATTTGAACCGAACAATTTCGAATCACGGGTCAACATTCCACCACTAGGAACAATTGCCTATGAAGTTAGCCAAAGAAGATAAAACACTTTGTCCACATATCAAATCAATCTCTTCACTTCACAACATATCGAACCTGGCAGCTTCCAAGTCTCCATTCTTGACGTCAGGTCTCTTCTTAGATTCTCTCTTCTCTTAGTATCTCCACCTTATCGGGGGGTGATTTACAGTCGGGACCACCCGTATGTGGCTCCCGGCCGCGAACCGTTAGCAGTGGTGGGGCACATACAAGTCTGGCTCCAGGCGTCGCACGCGCACCCTCTGCCTGTAGTGGTACTCCTTGAGGAACGCCCTCAGCCGAGCTGGGAGTGGCAGCTGTTCTACACCTGAAATGGAAATTTGGTTAATTTTATTCACAAATATAGAGGATAACCTTTTAAAACTGTATTAAGCGTTTACATTCTTTAAACATCAATATTTACCGAGTTATTAATTTTAACAAAACAATAATTTTTAGAACACGCTTACGTAAAGTTCATTTGTAAAGGTCACAAAGCATATGTATGGGTTGAATGAATTTGATGAGATAAAATATGTTAGAAGGAGACTTGTAATACAACGTTGTGGCAACAAATGAATCTCTGAATGTATGAGTCAGTTGTAGTTGTATGGGGATGTTACAAATTTATTATTATTATTTTATTTTATTATTTTGTTTGAAAAACATATTTTTTAATTATGGATTTTTTTAACGTTTTATATTTTTTTATGCTTTTTAGGCAAGTAACGTTAGACGTGTGTTCATTTATTGTCGCGGTTGCAACGACACGCTGTATAAACACGTAGACACTGGTAAAACTATATGATCATCACACAATATTTTCCTGTAGTGGGAATCAAACCCACACCCTTTGAAGCAAGAAGCAAGGCACTGCCCATTAGGCAGATCGGAACATGGTTTCATACATTATAGTTATAAAAACTACAAGTTCTCACTAACGGGGCCACATAGATGTTCAATCAATGATATACTATATTCATGCTTTCTACAAGCACCTTAGAGTGTCAAATTCTGTCATGGGTTATGTTTACAACTCGTAATAGCCTAATATTTGTGATTCGACAATGACTCGACGCAGTTGCTAAAAACTAATATAGCGCTGTGGTGAGTTAGATTCCCACACAGGGCAAGTATTTGTGACCAGCAGAAAATTTGATGACTCCGTGGCGCAGTTGCCAAGGTATTAATAATGGTAATAAATAAAAAAGTAAAATAAGGCTTCGGCGTCATGGGTCGTGGTTTCTATTGCCACACGGGACAACTATTTGTGCGACCCACATAGTTGAGTCGCATCTGGGGGTTTGTCCATGTGAAATTAACATTATAAACGTTTATGTTTATAATGTTTTATGTTTTATAATAATTTATGTTCAAGATTTAGTAATGTGCATGATGTAAATACTAGGAACAAGCATAAATTAGTTCTATCCTCAACTTGATTGCGTAGAATAAGTAAATCTTTTATGGGACAATGTATATGCTTTTACAACAAAATCCCAGAAAACGTTCAAAATGAATCCGTTGTTAAATTGCAAAAAATTGTAAAGGAATGTTTGTGTGTTAATGGCTATTATAGTGTTTGTGGTTATTTGAATGATAACACACTCTGGAAATTTATTGAACGCTCCAGGCTCCTTCAAGTGGAATTTAATAAATTAAACGCTTTCCCCTTACTGCTTGGTGTAACGTGTTACACACATAAATTTAACGTAAACAAACAAACACAGATCCGAAACAATTATCCGTGGGTCACAAAAACAATTGTTTCGTGTGCGAAACGAACGCATAAGCCCGGTTCTGAATCCTTGGCGACCATGCCACGGAATCATCGTATATGCAATGTAAGCCCACTAGTGGGACTGCCCTCACCGTCGTAGCTGGTGTGCGAGACGATGACAGCGCGCGCCAGCTGCTGCAGCGAGAAGGGCTCGGTGCGCGGCAGCGGCGCGGTCAGCATCGGCTCGAAGAACATCACGCAAGCGGGGTCCTGGATTTTAGAGAGGTTCATCGGATGTTCGGTGATCAGCCCATGGACAGCACAACACCGGATTGCTTAGGGTTGGGGGCTGCCAACCTTTACATGGGACATGATGGCCTGCCTCATAGAGCACAATTCATCAGATATTCGGGAATCAGGGATGCCCATGGACAGAAGTTCGTGCACAAAAAAAAAGGGAGGGGGGGGGGGTGCCAGCTGACAAAATGGAAAGTGCAAACAATAATATTAAAATAATAATTAATAATGTATTCTTATGCTTTCTTATGAAACGTAAAATTTGACGTTTCATAAGAACGCGCAAGCGTCTTGTCCATGGAAGCACAAATGGAGTGTGCATGTGAGGTTTATATGCTTGTTGCCATGATAGCTGCCTATAAAGAAAGCAGTTGTAGCAGTAAATTCTTCACATACTATTTTAGTAGCCCAGTTTGATAGAGATGGGCGATGGACCCAGAGGTTAAGAAAGCAGTCAGGGCATATGAGGTATATTCCCACCGTGGGTTAGCTAGTATTTGACTGTCATGTCAAATACTAGCTAAGTAACTGAAGATGCTGTGGTATTGTTTGTAGGTTAGCCTGTATAGTCACCAAGACTATTCTATTACGGATAAAATCCAAATTTTAATTCATATGCAGATAAGGTGTTTCACTCTTGCTGAATGCATAACAGACATTGTAAGCCACCAGGTTGAGTGGTAATCCCATGGTATCGTCTGTTGCATAATGTATACACATATTGAACAGCTCCATTGACTGTAATCATGATGAAACCAAAACTGCAATTCAAACCTCAACGCAGGTAGGGTGTTCCAGTTTTGCTGATCATATTGCAGGTGATGAGAGCTGCATAAGTTTTTGTAGTGTCTGTGGTACGTATTGCGGGCGAGGGGGAGGGTGAGATGTGCAGTGGGATGCTGTGTATGGTGTGTCTAGCATGTGGTGGATGTGGTATGTGGTGTCTAGTATGTAGTGGGTGTTGTATGTGGTGGAACATCCATCACATATAGTGTGGGTGTGGTATTTCGTGTGTCTAGTATGTGGTGAGTCTAATATGTGGTGAGTCTAGTATGTGCCGAGTCTAATATGTGGTGAGTCTAGTATGTGGCGAGTCTAGTATCCGGTGAGTGTAGTATCCGGTGAGTGTAGTTTCCGTTGGGTGTGATATCCCGCGAGTGTAGTATAGTGGGCACCTTGTAGTGCTCGATGAGGCCGGTGACGGTGGGCGCGGCGAAGACGGCCGGGTCGTGCGAGTCGAAGCTGAAGCGATGCTGGTAGTGCTCGATGCGCGCGTGCAGCGACCGCCCGTACTTGCGGAACGAGACGGAGAACAGGTGCTCCTCCTGGGCCGAGTCGCGCAGCAGGAACGTGCCTGCAGACGTTAACGGTACGCTGGCAATTTTCAATCGATCAATCAATCAATCAATCAATCAATCGAAAATCTCTATCATCCTCTAGTCCCAAACTAAGCAAGCAAAACTATGGGTACTAGATAACTGATAAACATATTTAAACCTAATTTTCTTTGTAAATAAAATACATGTTATAAATATATAAAGACCCAGACACTGGAAAAACACTATGTTCGTCACACAATATTTTTAGTGGGGATCGAACCCATACCCTCTGGCGCAGTAGGCTAGTATACGACCCACTGCGCCATTCGGGTCGTCAATCTTAGTAGACAGGCTGTATCTCATGAACCGTGATAGTTAGACAGTTGTCATTTTCGAAGATGATGTATTTCTGTTGGGGCTATAACACACTAAAAAACAGGATAGAAAAATATTTAAGTGGGGCTCCCATACATCATAACAGACATGATATTTTTTTGCAGTTCTCATAGATAATGGTACGGAACCCGTCGTGCGCCAGTCCGACTCGCACTAGGCCGGTTTTTTATTGAGTTGTTTTATTGAATTGTTTATTCTTCAGTCAAATATTCATATTATTATTTTTTTACTGAAATAATCTGTGGTAATTAGTGATGTTGCCTTAAATGGTAAATGCACTGGCTCAGGAAAAATATATATTCACTCTTGCCTTGAAGACACTTGTTGATACTCAAGGAAAATAGAGACTGCCTAACTCGTACTATCTTAAATTCAGTAAAAACTATGATGTCACATACAGTTTTTATATCCTCACAGATCTTTCGTTTACCTTCAGGTTTGTTGTCCAGAAGTCGCTCTGCCTCATAGCGGTCCATCTTGCCCCAGTAGAAGGAGCAAGCGGTGATCTCCTGCAGATCGGGGACTAGACAGTGGATGTAGTCAACCTAATAAAGGATTAAACTATTAGCTTTTGATGACTCCTTGGCGCAGTTGCCAAGGCTTAGGCGCCGGGGGTCGTGGGTTCGATCCCCACACGGGACAACTATTTGTGTGACCCACATATAGTTGTTTCGTATCTGAGTGAAATTTAAGTAAGGGCAACGTTTTTAAAAGGAAAAAGAGTAATTACATGTATCGTTCATATAATTACGCATACACTACATATGAGTAGAAAAGTGGATAAAATATACAAGGTAAGTTGCGAATGGAAATTTTTTTTTTACATTTATATTTTTTAGTCATTTAATTATTTGTCATTTTGTTCTCTGTTCTATTATTAATGTTTGTTAACTTACTTTTTCATAGACATATGTTTTAATATTATTTTAATATTCTGTTATACAATTTGTTCAATTTTATTTTATGATTATGATAATTAAGAAATTTGAGAATGTATACTGACAACCTTTAAGCGAAGATATCATATTTGCACACCCTACAAAATGGGTAGAATATAGCGATAAAAATTACTGTACTGTACACCTCATGCCTAACCTATATTTCCCAAATAAATACATTATTATTATTATTTATACTCGTCACTATAGCTGCGAAATCACATGTATTTAAGGATTTTTTGTTGTACTAAGTTAATGTTAATTCACAGCGAAAAAAGGAACAAAGGAAAGAATTGAAGTTAGCTTTGGTTTAGTTTTTTTTTTTTATGTGAGAAGGTGGCAAGTCAGGTGGTGGTATACCTGAAGTGATAACCTCCGTCCGTCCATTGACATTAGAAACGCCCGTGGGGAGGTAGATTTGTTGCCACATTTAAATTGGGCTCTAGTTAACTACTTCCCCGGACGGACCTGCCCATTTGTGATTTCATTCGTTTACATTTTTCTGTTTCTTTAAGTAACACTGAATTGAACGCAGTGAAATGTTGTGTCTACTCGAAATTCCTGAATTACGATAATGCTTGGTGTACCTGCGTGTGCACTTTGGCGGGCGGCGTGTGTGCCACGTTTGTCGCGTGGGCAACTTGGGTCGCGTGGGCCACGTGGGCGGCGTGGGCAACGTGGGGCAGCGTGGGCGCGCGGAGCAGCAGCGCACGCAGCTCTCCCCCGCACACGACCTGAAATAAGGATGAGGAGGAGTTCATTTGTATGCAGGGGAGAATTCTAATAGCAATACATTACACATACAACTGAAGAAGTAAAAGAACAATTTATTTTTTGAAGAAGTTGAAACTTTCATTTGAGAACACATTTCGTTTGAGCCCACTATGCTGAACATAGACCACCAAGAAGCAAGATCCTGAGCCACCTGCAACCATAAAATTCCCGCACACTCGCATCCATTTTCTTAAAAGTGCTACAAATTGATGTACGAAGTGGTCGTAATTCAAATGTGTGATTAATACATAAATTTTCGACGCCACTAGGAATCGAACTTGCAACTTCTATACTTTAAACTAACATTTAAAATTCATCTTGAGTGCAAACTAGCACTAATCGTAGTGACCGTACACTAAAACATATATCATTGAAATTTTCTAGCTATCAAATCAAACAGTAATGCAGAAAATTAGATACATTCCCTGCAAGTATTCCGCAAGATTATTAAGTAAGTTTTCAACGTTAATTGTTTCTTATGTCAGAAAGTGCCAAACTAGCTGGCGGTTCCCCTGATGCTAAGCGATAACCGCCGCCCATTGTCATTTGCAACACCAGTAGGCTTCCATATCGATAAAATGAAACTCTGCTACCTCACTCACCAGACAAAACGCAGAAGTGTATTTTTTTCACTTCTACTTCACGCCGGTCTTCTGTGAGGTCGTGGTACTTACCAAGAAGGACCTGCCCATTCGTGCAACAGTGAACACTGTTACATGGTCCTACCTCAGTTAACCCAGGTTTGGGTCTTTACCTGGAAGTGGGGGTGCAGCCTGATGGAGCCGTCGCTGGTCTGGGTCAGCTCATTCCTGCGCCCCTCCTCAGCACCTTCAGCCTCGCTGAAACAAGTTACCATCATCATATAATGATTTATCTTATTATCCTTGCCAGACGGTAAATCAATTTGAATGTTGATTGTAGTATGTAGACAGTAGTAATCATGTAGTTGCATGCTGAGTCTTCGATCTCATCGACATCACTACATAGTATAAACCAAAGTTGTCCCGCTGTATGTCTGTTCCTAGGTATGCTTAAATTTTTAAAACTACGCAACGGATCTTGATCAGATTTTTTTTACTAGATAGTGATACAAGAGGAAAGTTTATATGTGTAATGCACCCGTGCGAGCCGGGGCGGGTCACTAGTCATTTAACAATGACTAATTAAAACGAAAGACGTCGCCTTTGCTCGTCGCGTTTGGCAGTTTTGATTCTCAGATATGACAAGCTTTCTCAGCTCAGTGTAAATATGCAAGATGTGTCATATGTAAGTGCGTGTTGCGATTGCAACTCACGGCCTGGGCGCCACCGAGAGCACGTACACCTCCGCAGTGGGCTCGCCGCTTTCCCGGCTCGTCTCACTGTCTGCGAAAGTGAAAAACTGTTGAGCTTACATCGTGGAGCCTCGCAGGCGGCTGCTTTTTAAGGAAGATCGAAGGTTGACATAGGAGCTTTAAAAATCAAGATTCAATTCCATTCAAATGCTAAAATAATAATGTAGAAAGAAGGCGTTAAGATTTTCGTCGCTGTGGCAATCAGCCGTTTAGCTCAGTGGCTAGAGCGTCAGGCCGTGAATGCCGAAGACGTGGGTTCGATTCCCACGGCGGCGACAATCTTTTCGTACTTTCTCTACATGTTTTAAAATATTCCCTTTTAAAACACAATAAATGACATCGCGTTCTACTTATTAAGAGCAACAATAAATGTGAAAAAAAATTTTCATTCAATGGAGTCAGCGGAAGTTGTCCTGTCTGGCGTGCGCTTACCTCACACGCGTTTTAAAGGGACCTTGTGAAACCGGTTGTGTGTCCATGGGTGGCAGTGATGACTTAATAACGGTACAACCAGACCTAAATAAAAGTTGCAATGGTCTCATAGTAGACGCATTTACACACTTTCACTTATTCTTGAAGTCTGTTCGGGCATTGTGTGCGACTAAACAGCAGCGGTTAGCTATTAATTGTTTGTCTTTGGTCTATGGATTTGTTTGTCTTGGTTTGCCATTTTTTCTCACTCTACATCATCATTGGCATAAGCAGCGTTGCATTGCCACATTACAACTGCCACAGTTCGTTGGAATGGTGAATAAGTGGTTCAACCAACCCGCATTGATGACAATGGCGTCCAATTCGCGCCTCAGGTCTCTGGCGCCCAGGGTCAGCACCGCCGCCAGCCTGGAAATGTATGAACGCTATTAAGCAAAAACAATTGATGTGAAGCAAGCAATATTATAAAGTAAAGAACCATGCAGTCGAAGCAGTGTTTAAGAACAAAGAAACCCCTGGGAAGGGTGCAATTCTGATGTATCCACGCCTTTTACTGAGCCGCCTAGTAATAGGGGCAAAGCCTTGTCGCCTTTTCAATTCTAAACTCAATAAACCTAATGTAATATAAACCTAAGGTAATATAATGGTAAAAAAATGTCCCAACTAGTTTCATTCACCAGTTCTGTTAAAGGATCTGGGTGTTAGTACATGTCAAATTTATGTATGTAAAAGGTCCTTTCAACACAGGTTAATGTTATACTACAGTAATTGGGCAATGCCTTCAAATGGAAGACTACAATGGATCTCTACATGTTTCAGTGATCCTTTGGACTCATAACCCGACCTAGTGAGCTTACAACCCGACCCCTCCCACACAAAAGCCGTTAAGCAGTTGTGATGGGGGCAATGTCTTCAAAAGGAGAAGAATACAATGGATCTGTCCAGGTTGCAGGGGTCGTTTGGACTTACAACCCGACCCCTTCCAAACAAAATACAACTGCTAAGCAGTTGTGATGGGGGCAATGTCTTCAAAAGGAAGAATACAATGGACCTTTCAAGTCACAGTGTTCGTTTGGATTTACAACCCGACCCCTTCCACACAAAAAACAAGCGCCAAGCAGTTGTGACGGGCGAAATGTTTTCATTGATACATCTACAATGGATCTCTCTAAGACTTGTAGACCCAGTAATCTTAGAACCTCCTCCCCCGCTATCTTACAGCCCCTCACCTGTCGTCGCTGACGCGCCGGTACGCAGTGCACACGCAGGCGGGCCTCCGCCAGCGGCGACGGCGGCAGGCGCACTCGCGTCCACTCCACCTGGAACCACAAGGAGGCAAATTCACCAAATGCAAGGATTCTGGCTGTAGGGCCACGCGAATCGATTTAATCTACCCGCTTTGTGTTAAATTCAGTATGATCAAGGATAAATGGTGTCCTAAACCTATTTAAAACAATGTCAAGGTTGAATAAAACAAATAGCCGAGTTGAGTAGACTTTTGTACGGTGATAGTAGATACTTCTCGCTTTGTGTTAATCTCACGCCCAGTTTCTGAAGCACCCTATCATCGTAGAAATTAACTAATCAGCCGTCAAATGTAATTTGAGTCGCCAAAAAGATAATCAGTGTTTCAGAAACTGGACTTTAGTCTAGTTTGTTATTTATAATTTGAATTTTTGGTATGCACTCAAAATGAGTAAATCGTACCGTGTACCTATTTGGTTCCATGCCTTAGTTATATAAACTTGTTAGTTATGCCTTAGTTATATATAATTGTTGTCATAACTGTTTATTGAAACTAAATTAACGTTCATTGACTCATTCAACAGTGTTCGCTATGGGACTAATGGGCAGGTCGGTCTGGGGAAATGGCACAAATTCGCGGAAGACCGGCGTGAAGTGCAAAAAAGCTATATACTTCTGCGTCACATCTGCATCCCAACGGGTGTTTGCAAAGCGAAGGTTGTCATTTAACTTCAGGTGAACCACCAGCCCGCTTGCCATCTACTTAGATAAAATAAAAATTTCATTATCACTTCCGAAACTCGTTTCGGCGCCATGACAGCGCTGGGGTTCAATATTCGATATAAATAGACGCTATTTCCAAGTTAAGGTAAGAATCGGGATCGCAGCCGCTAAATTATCGTATTCGCTTGCCTGACGAAGAGTATCACCCTGATGTAGAGGCGTTGGTCCAGAATTCCTGGCACCTTTGCCCGCCACGGAGCCCTCCTAACATGTATTCGTGCGTGGCACAGAGACGCTGCCACATCTGCCACCCCACCCACCTGTCGGTGACGGCGCTCACATATCGGTGGACGCTGCTCGGCGACTCCGTGTAGCGGCGGCGCTCCCAGGCGCCGCAGCCGCACGTGCACTCGCCACCTGCAATAGACCGTTGCGTTCTATTCGGGGGGGCCGGTCTTCTCGTCACCAGCTCTCGTGAAACGCTATCAGGGCTCAGACTGAATCCGACTGCACGGGCTCAAAACTGTTTTTTTTTTAGTATATTTACTAGTTATCCGGTGCCCGGTGGTTATTATTAGCTGTTAGCCAAAGGTAATTGTCATTGTAATTATAATTATCATTTTTTTATATACACAATATCTAGCAGATGGCTGAAGTTTTTCCTATTAAGTTGAAACTTATCATTACCTATATTTCGGACAATTCACACAATATCTTTATAAATTATATAGCCTATGTGTTATTCTGATGTATAAGCTGTTATTGTAAAGTTTCATTAGATCTCATTCAGTATACTTAGATCTTTAAAACTACGCAACGGATCTTGATGCGGTTTTATTTACTAGATAGAGTGATTCAAGAGGAAGGTTTTTATGTTTTATTGCACCCGTGCGAAGCCGGGACGGGTCGCTAGTTAATGATAAACATATTTAAACATACTTTTTTTTTTGTAAATAGACACATTTTATATAGTTATATAAACACCCAGATAGTATAAAAACACGACGTGTGTTCCAGCAGTGGGGATCGAACCCACACACTCCAACACGAGGGACTCGTTCAGTGTCCACTACGCCAATCGGGTCCTCAAAAGAATGACGAATCACCACTTACTCTTCCTGGATGTCTGTTGTCCCATGATGCTGGATGGAAACACTATGAGAGGTTCGCCAGGCGAACTACCATCTGAAACGAGAGGGCATCGATCATTCTAGAAGGTATACCGCTCAGCAAACGTAGTAGCTGTGGTAGGACGCTGTTGCACGAATGGGCTGGTCCGTCCGGGGTAGCACCACGACCTCACAGAAGACCGGCGTGAAGTACAAGTGTTACACTTCTGCGTTTCGTCTGGTGAGTGAGGTAGCCGGGGCCCACATTATTAATAGGTGGCAACGCATCTGCAACCCGAAGGTTGTTGCAAATGTCCATGGGCGGCGGTTATCAGTTAACATCAGGTGAGCCAGCAGCTCGTTTGCTACCTTTTCACATAAAACAAACATTCACATGATGCTGAGGGACCAACTCCAGATGGACACTCATCATCAACACCAGGGATGACTCCGTGGCGCCGTTGCCAAGGTATTGTCTTCGGTACCGGGTGTCGTGGGTTCGTTTCCCACACGAGACATCTATTTGTGTGAACCTCCAATAATTGTTTCGGATCTGGATGCTTGTCCACAAATTTATGTATGTAAAACTTTCTTACAACACAGGATTGAACAATTTTATCCTGTAGTAAGGGGGCAATGTCTTCGAATGGAAGACTTCAATAGATATTCTAGGTCACAGAAACGAGGGATATAGCAGCGAACGCGAAACGTCCTCAATTCACGAATAAAAAAATACATGTGAACAGTGTAACAGTATAATGCAAACAAATCAGAGAGCTGATAACAGTGTTTTATAACGTAATGCAATTTTACACTGCAGTTATTGGCAGAGTTTTTGCAACATGTGTGCTCGTAATCTGAAAGTTGTATATTTTTCTTATTGTTGTGCACGATTATTGTCGTTTGCTAAGAAACAGTTTTATTTTTTATAAGTTCACACATTCATTAGCGTTAAACAAATATGATGCCTTCATACCATAAATTAAAGCAACATTTTTGAGGAATGTAAAATTAAGCAACACATTTCCGTAAATAACGCCGTATTAAAATCAACTGCCAAGAGGAAAAACTAAATTGGAACGAAAACTGGGTTGATGGTTGAGCCAAAAACAAGAAACCGGGCACACATTGAAACACGTCCACAATAAGACTCCCGGAGATAGGGACGTCCCTTGCACCACCAACCCGTCAAATGCAC
Organism: Iphiclides podalirius; assembly: GCA_933534255.1. NCBI lineage: Eukaryota > Metazoa > Arthropoda > Insecta > Lepidoptera > Papilionidae > Iphiclides > Iphiclides podalirius. The sequence continues at coordinate 459,098 of OW152841.1, read as the reverse complement.
ACAGAACATAAAAAATCACCGTATCTGACCTACACTTGGCCTTGAATACACCGATTTATGAAAAACTGGCAACAATCGCGACGAAAAAGTGACGCTCAAATGTACAAAAGCCACAATTTCACACCGCACACGTGTCGAAAGCCGACGCGGGGCCGACAATTGTCCTAATGAAGCCAATTCCAAAGCGGGCGCCCGTTAATTACGCGAATTAGCGCATAATGACAACATCGTCACAATACTAGGCCCGCGCACTCGAATTGTACAATTGCAGGCAATTAAAATTCAGACACGACGAAATGGATTCGACGAGACGGCTGCATAAGCCATGAGCTTTTATGTTTTATGCATATATTTTGTGTGTTGTTTTTGTTGTATCAGGAAGTGGCCACTACTAGGCCACTACAGCTACAGAAAATCTATGCAAAGTGATGATGCCACTACATGACTATTGCGTGCGTATCATGACGGCACACTTGGCGAAGTCGCCAAGTTATGGTTCTCGGAGCCTCAAATTGCAGGTTGAAACAATAGAAACAATAGTTAGATCGCGATGTCTTAACAATGAAACCAAAGGGCCTCTATGATAAATAAAGCAGTAACTAGACAACATAATATATGCGATACTTAAATAATTTATGTGATATATATGCTGCAAGACTATGCTGCAGCCATAGCTGGCACCATACAGCTTCTGATGTTACAGAAGACAATGTGCAGTGAAGAATTTGTAATATAGCATTTTGTTGGGAGGACCTACTTCTTTAAAAGTTGCAATGCATTTGCTACTCCACATATATTGTCCTCTGGCTCTCCATATGTGTCCACTGGCAGGGATAACTTGAAAAGCAAAGAGCATGCTCATTTACCAAATTCTCATTATGTAAACATGTTACTTGTAAAATATTGGTAAAATAAATGTCTTGCTGAGTTTCTTTCGTCGGTTCTTCTCAGGTCAGTGGATTTTCTTTTCCGAACAAAATGAGTGTGATGCTTCTATAGTATTCTATAGAAGTTACTAGGCTTGTATGAATGTGGTAGGAGGGTGCACGGCTAGAGAGAGACCTAGACACTTCTCCTTCGGGGTTTGTGCGCGAACCCAAATAGCGAGTTTTTTTTTAATATGAAAAGTTGTCAATTGAGCAGGCAGTCCGCCTGATGTTAAGTGAATACCGCCGCCCATAATCATCTACAACACCCAAACAGACACATTGACAACCTTTAAAAAAGCTAGCCCCGGTCACCGCACTCACAACACACCCAAGTATAACATTCCCAAGTGGTTGTGGAATTTCTGGGATGAACCTGCCCATTCGTTTTACAGTCTCTTAATCACACTGTACATGCATTTCTAACTCTTTTTCCACACTTAGACCATGGCTTAGTAACAAGTCTATCAACATAATTATAAGTTGAGAACTTTAAGCAAAAACCCAATTTCTCATGTATTACAATAGCCATTATAAAGGCCCTTTACAAATATTAATTTAACAATTTATAGTATTTCCATATGTACAGGAAATCATTTAATTGAATAACAACAAAACTAAGCAGGAAATAATGTATCAGTCAGTTCAGTTAAACAATGTTGCAATTAGTCTATAGAATCTATAGAAGAGCATAAACCAAAATAATTATTTCATAGTATTTCCTAGTAATGAGCAATATTAAATGACATATAAACAAGTCAATTTGACAATCTTAGATTTGTATTATTATTATTATACTTTATTGGATTCAGATCTCTAGAGATTAGGAATCTAAATATATTATATGCTGTACACTTTTTCTTAATTTACCATCACAGTGTTCACACACTTCTTCTTTCTCCTGCCCTTATCCAACACTAGATGGCACAACATGTCCTTTTCTTCAACTTACCTCTTCTATCAGCCGTCATCTCAATACTGACCCCTTTCACAGACATATCATTCTTCACACAGTCCATCCAAATTAATATTAATATTTTTAAATTTTTTCAAAATTTCATAGTGTTCACACACCAAATTCAAAAGGTATTACCATGTTTCCAAAACCGCACATCCATTCAACATAAATTCTGGCAGGTCCACAATATTGGGATATCATGAAGTGCTCTTATCATGCATTTTTGAGTTAGCTATACTCTATTTTGTCTTTCATTGGACAAAATCAGAATCTATATCAATGAATTTACAATAGAAATCTGCTGTTAATCTTATAAAGCTGTAAATATTTAAACTCAATTCTTTTCAAATAATAGTAACACAGTCTCCTAAATATTGGGAGATTACTGCAGTCAAACAATGTATTCTCATGAACTGTGATTAGTTAGACAGTTGAAATTTTTACAGATTTTCACAGAACAAATACTAAAAAACAAAAATATTATATACAACAGATTTTTTTCCATTTGTATAGATGTAAGGAACCTTTCGTGCGCGAATCCAATTCGCAATTGGCCGGTTTTTATTCTAGTTTCATATCACAAGTGAATAATAGAGTTCTACATCAATGAGACGGTTAACGTATCGTGTCAATATATCTTTGGCTAAGCAAATAATCGGGAATACGGTATTGTCCACATAGGAAATACACCACTTGACCTAAATTGGACGCTATATGAAAAAAATAACAAATCTCGTATGCCGTCCGTGTGAAATTTAGTTTTTTTTTATCCGGTCATATATAGTACCCAACAATATTAATAACAAGTTTAGGGCCATTAGAATTTAATAAGTAGTGGGAAATGTTCTTTTTTCGCGCAATGAGACAGGTTTCGACAGGTTCAATAACCTTACGGCGAAACATTGAAATGGTGAAAAGATAATTATTGTACTGACTTGTAGTAATTTTAATAATATGAATAATATATAAATTAAGTCGAGAGAACATGAATGAAGATTGCTCTTGAACAGAAATAAACAAATCTCCTGAGATATCCGCCATCTTGAAATAGAAAATGCAAAACACCGTGCATGAAAACTGTACTTGCGAAAGTGAATACAAATAAATAACTTACGTCTGATTATTTTTCTCCAATAATAGTGGATATCGAGGACTTTATATTACAAACAATTCAGTCGTTTTCGCCAATTCATAACACATAGCTGGGTATGCCTTCGAAACTTCACAATACACTAAACTTTCACTAGTATTCGATTCGATATTTACACGGAACAACGTAAATTAAAGTGCTATTTACAAATTTACATCATAAATGAACAATTATTTTAATATCAGCACGCATCCAAAATACGCAGTTCGGTGTCGGTGTGACATTTTGTTAAACAATTTAGAATTCTTCAACATAGGGATGTCGAAAATATATCGATATTTTTGATTTTAAGTATCGGTATTTTTAGCCGATATACTTGGATCCGATGCATCGATATAAAATATTCAATATCTAAATCATATTATAGGCGTTTCCTAGGCATCTCATCAAAAGAATCGAGTTATTGGTTTCACGCTTTACCATTAAGTAACTTAGGCATATTACTTGACGATGAAAGCTTACACATTGCTGTAGGAATCCGTCTGGGAGGCCTGTGGCATTTTTCGCAACGATGGTAAAATTTAATTTTTTCTACTTCAGTTAATGTTGAACTGTTAATTTCATAAGTGGATGGGAAATAATTTTTCTTTTTTGTAAATTTGATATGGTAGCATTTATCAACGTTGAGGGTCATAACGTTTGATTCTCACCATGTGTGAATACTGTTGAAGTCCTCCTGAATAAGTTTCATGTCATGGGAAGAATTGACTGCCCTGTAAATTTTTAAATCATCCGCACATAAGCTGAATTTACAATTTTTATATGCATCGCTATATCATCGATAAATATAAGAAACAGTACTGGGCCTAAGTGAGAGCCCTGTGGGACTCCTGACGATGCAAAATATATGTCTGACTCAAAACCCCCAACAGCAACAACCTGGGGTCTCATACTGAGGTAAAACCTAAACCAGTGAAGCAAATTACCATGTATCCCTTTCATTCGCAATTTCATTAAAAGTAGTGCGTGATTTACTTTATCAAAAGCACTGGTAAAATCTGTGTAAACAGCATCAATTTGACTTCCACTATCCACCCCCAGTGCAATTTCAGAAATATATGAGATAAAATTAGTCTGTATTGAGCGACCCCTGCGGAACCCATGCTGGTACTCGGATAGTGAAGTATCTATGTGGCTAATAATTAGTGGATTAATCAGAGACTCAAACAATTTAGAAAAAGTAGACAAAATGGAAATCGGCTGGTAGTTTTTTACGTTGCTTGTTTCCCCTTTTTGGTATACCGGTACTTTTTTCCATTCCTCTGAGAACACACCATCTCTGAGCGAACAATTTAAGATCATCGTTAATGGTTGAGATAAAAGAGATCCACAGATTTTTATAAATAGAGGAGATATTTTATCAGGACCGGCTCCTTTCTGTATGTCTAATCGTTTAATTGCTCTTAAGGTATCATATTCAGAAATAAGTGACAATAAATCCTTGAGGATTTCCACGTTCACTTCAAGTTTAGATAAAACATATCACAACTTTGAAGTTGTGATATGTTACTTGAAGTGAACGTGGAAGCAAAATGTTTGGCGAAAAGAGTAGCCATCTCAGAACCAGATTCTGCAATGGAATCGTTTAATTGCATTTTTGAGGGAAGAGTTGACTGATTGCCACGTTTGTCTTTAACGTATTTCCAAAAAGTTTTGACGTTACTCGATATTCCATGCCCAATATTTGCCTTATAGTCACTATAGCACTTGTCAATAAGCTTGTGACAGTGGCTCCGTAAGAGTTCATGTTTTAATTTATCACGTGGATTACCATATTTCCAATATATGTTGCGTAGCTTATTTTTCTCGGATAGATGTTTAATTCGTGTGAGGCTAAACTATTTGGGGTATTTACTCTTGGAAGGACGGCGCTTGGGGACAGACCTATCAATAATTAAACTTAGTACATCATATAATTTTGTAACCATTTCATTAACGTTGCTACAGCTCGAAAACCTTTCCACCCAATCAACACACTCCAGGTCCGAAGCAATTTAATTAATTTGCCTTATAGAAATTGTGGTCAGTTCGTTTCTTAGGCTGAAGATAGGCAAAATTCGTCTTTTGTAACGTTACTAAAAGATTAGGATGTTTACAGTCCAGCCTACTCAAGAGTTCTAGAGGCTCTGACACATCAACACCGGGAAAGTTGCTCATAATGAGATCTAAGTATCTACCGTCACTGTTTGGTGTGTTGTTAAATTGACTAAAGTTATTAAGAGATAAATCAACAAGACCGCATCCGAGTGTACTATTATAATTAGATGGAACCATTTTCGCAATATGATCATAATCTCCACTCCAATTAATGAATCCTAGATTAAAATCGCCCGTAATTGACAACATTTCTTTTTCTTAACACCCCTAAATTTAAAATTAGATTGAAAATAGATACAAAAATATGGTATACGTATTTTTTGAATTAATTAAAAAAAAATTTTTTAGGCACGAAAAATAATAATCAAAAACAGCTCAGTATAAAAGGGCGTAAGTGCAAACTCAGGCATAATACGCAAGCAGTTCCTTTGTCTAAGTAGTCATTTAAAAATATATTAACAGTACGTCATCTTCTGTCCTATAAAGATGGGTCGTATCGCTTTTTCTGAGTACCGTATCTGAATCAGATTTCGATTTCAAATATCAGATTTCGAAACTATGTATTTTAATATCTAGATATTTTACGGTCCCGTATCCACCTTGAAATCTAAAAAAAAAAAAAAATAATAATAATAATAAAAAAATAAATTTCATTAAAAATAGAAATTGAAGTAATATAAAAATGATTTATTTCAACATCTTATATATCGCTTAAAATAATTGAGTTTAACATATTCTTAGAACACGCAATCATGAGTGACAATATTTTTATAATTTGTGTAAGAAATAATACATTCAGTATTATAACTTAGGGCGGAAGAATTTAAAATATACACACAAAGCACATAAGCCTTGGTCTGATTTCCACCCAAGCAGCACAGCACTATTAAATTATATTTTTCTTTTTGTGTATTTTTTTTTATTTTTCCAAAAATATGAATAAAATTTAACTAATAAAAATATTCACAAAAAATTTACCTCCTAAAAAATTTCCATTTAAATTTTTCTTCCTTAATTTAGGCAGAAAATTCTTAAGTAGTAAGTTGGCATCCCTTACTATTACGTGCTAGGTACCAATGCAATCCAGCCCAAGGTCAAACAAAATTTAAAGACATCGTTAATACCGTAATTCGTATTTAAATGCAACTAAAAATGTTTTTTTCCATGCTGTTAAGATTCAAAATTACTTAACTGCGCGCTTTGTCGCCCGTTACGGCTCAAGGCTAAACAAAACAATAAAAATATACTTAATAATATCGTTGTAGTAATCGTTGATACCATGATTAGTATTTAATTGAAACGGATCTTATTGTCATGGTTTTAAGATTCAAAATTACTTAAATTATTCAAAATATCTGTTTAAAATCTGATGTTGTGCCTTGCTTGCCGTACTGCTCTAACTAGTGTAATATTTGTATCTCACGCGCTTTGTCTCTCAAATCTGTTTAAAAATCTGATATCGTGCATTGCTTGCCGTCCCGCTCTAACTAGTGAGTATTTGTATCTCACGCGCTTTGTCTCTCGAAATCTGTTTTCTGTTTAAAAATCTGATATCGTGCATTGCTTGCCGTCCCGCTCTAACTAGTGAGTATTTGTATCTCACGCGCTTTGTCTGTCAAAATCTGTTTAAAAATCAGATATTGTGGCAAACGCGTATGATATCGCGATTCGTGTTGGTCTAGCGAGCGAGCGAGTATTCGGTACATCAGATTTCGGAAATATCAGATATTGTAAAATACATAGATTTTGAACGAGCCAGTAAGCGATTTTCGGATATCGTACTAATATATAGTTTTCATATCTGATACGATTTGTATCGCCCACTTCTACCTCCGCCATCCATTTTAGTGGATTTGGAACATACACTATCTCTACGATAAACCTTATATCTACAATCGAAAATATCACTGCTAGCCACATCCGGATTCAACCAAGTCTCCGTAAACACTATAACGTCGTAATTATTTGCCAAGATGTTTTTTTACACGTTCGTTGTTTTCGGTCTCAGACCACGCACGTTTTGATAGTATATTCCAAAGGTGCCTCATACATGTGTTATCAGGATCTTTGTTGAGGAGAGGTTATCGAATCAAGATTTTCAATACTTCGAATGAGGATGGCTGGGCTGTACTCATTTCTGCGTAAGAAGATGCGTCCATTAGAACCCATACGAATTTGAAATCTTCCTTGGCCTTGAGGCGAGCTGCTGTGTGCAGGGACTTGATAGCTGATGTTAAGTGCTCCGAGACAAACACAGGCTTTGACGGACCCGCCATACCAAGATGTTGGGTTGACAGCTTTTCCTTTGGGTTACTTTTGTTGAATTTGGCAACAGCAGCCAACATGGTGTCTCGATGTCAGGGGCTGCGGAGCTTAGCAATAACCATCTGAGGCCGGTCACCGTTCTTGTTTAGCTTAGCAACTCGTTTTACATGATGAATATCTTTATCTCCAATATGGCAGTCAACGGTTTTTGCTATTTGGGTTAAAATGGTTGGCAGATTTTCCGTCTTATGTTCTGGAACGCCATTTATTTCCAAATTCGAGTCTCTCATATTCTGCTCCGCCAGATTGAGTCTTTGGGACAAAGCTTTGACACTTGATTGCAACGTTTGGTTGTCTTTTTGCAGCCCTGTTATGATAGCTGACTTTTCCTGCAGTTCAGCCTTCATTTCCTCATATTACCTGTTAAAGTAAGCAATGAATTCATTAAATTCCGTTATGCGCTCATTTATCGTTCGATGTTGTACAGTCACCAACTTTTTTATCTTTTCTTCGATCATGCATGACAATTCCTCACTAAGTATTCGCCGCAATGAATCCTCCGTCACATAACGGTCATCTACTGGAACAGCCTGGGATTGCTGGCGAGCTCTAATGGTAACGTTGCTGGCTTCACATGATGTTTCATCAAGTACGCTGACGTTACTGGTGCCCGGTTGAGTGGATTGGAGTGTTTGGCGCAACGGTGAGTTCGTGTTATCAGTTTTTGGTTGCTTACTATGACATTCAGGACATTTCCAGCTGTGTCTTATTTCTTGGTTCATCAGATTAAATCTTTTTAAACCAACATTAGCGCATAAAAGGTCGTATTTAGATGAGCAAGTGGAGCACACCAGAAACTCCCTAGTAGTTATGTTGTTCCGGCATCCAGAGTATTTATTTCCAACCATTGTAAGTAAGGTTTCAAGGTGCGCTTGAAAGTTGTGGATGAATAAAGCGTCAAGGATAAAAGCGCTGTGCCGTACGTCACGTACACTGTGCGATGCGTATGTGTGCGCAGATGCAAGCCGGCCGCGAGTTGCCCTAGGTCAGTGACGGCAATTAGCAAACAATTATTTTGAAAATGTTTATAGCTATTACTCACAATCTAATTCATAGCTATTACTCACAATCTAGGTGGAATTTCACTTGTCGAGTGGAGCTATTACAAATCTTGCACTTTATGCTATCCAAACATATATAGCATCAGGGTAAAACTTTAATCCTTACACTGATTTTGAATAAAAAATTGAGGAGCAGATTAAATACGTATTGTTACGTAACTGACCGCGCGGGTAGGTAGGTTGTTACTTAACTGACCACGCGGGTAGGTAGGTATCATATCAAAAATGATATGTCAAATATTTAATACTTGACATACCTTTTTCTTTTGGAGAACGGGCCCTAAACATAAAATATCGATAGGTCGAAACCGATATTGATATTTTTATAAACATCGATATATCAATTTATATCTTATTGGGAGCCGGCAGGAGGGAATAATTAAGATGCAGTACAAAGAACAAGCCGTGTTGAGAAAAACAATCTTTTATTGTCACTCATTGCTATAGAAATTTGTCAATAATAGGGTAATGCTAGACCGATGAGAGTAAGGGTGTAAAAGATACAGCGGTGCTACACAGTAGCAAATGAGTCGCCACATCACCCTCCTACGGAGAAAAATAAGTACACATTGAAGGCAAAACAAGTATAAAATGTAACAATCAAATAATTATACACTGTTATTATAAAGTACAAGCAACATTATTTAGGATAATTTTTAACTAATGGAATTTTAATTTATACAACGAAAAAATAAACATTGGAAACTTAAAATTGAAAAAACTCTGCTTTAACAAAAATAACGTATTAAAAACTAGTACTTATAAATCTAAAATATCTTTAAATTTAACTTTGCGACCTGACCGGGTTGTTACAGGCTGTGCGGGCGTTTTAATGGGCACGGCCGTTTGGCTAATAGGAGGTGAAAGAGTTGGAAGGGCTGGGGGCTCCGGTGCCAAGTTGTTAGGGGACGGATTGCCGTCTGGGTCAGGTGCAATATACGCAGGTTTTGTTCTGTCGATGCTAACCTCAGATCTTCGGCCCGAAATGTCTAAGGTAAGTGTCTTTTCAGATCTCTTCAACTCTCTGTAGGGGCCTGTATAAGGTGGCTGTAGAGGGCGTCGAACGGAATCTTCGCGGAGGAACACGTGAGTAGCATCAGGTAAGTCCTTGAAAACGAAAGTTTTAGAATTTGTGTGACGTGATGCTGGAACGGGGCGAAGTTCTGCCATCCGTTTTCGCAACTGTGCAACAAAATCATCGTCCACGGTCTGAGGGGAATTGCTAGCCACTAGGAACTCGCCTGGTAGGCGTAGCGGCTCCCCATACAAAACTTCTGCAGCTGACGTTTTGATGTCATTTTTTAGTGCCGCCCTGATTCCGAGAAGAACGAAAGGTAGGGCATGGTACCAAGAACTCTTGTGACACATTAAAGCGGCCTTTAAATGGCGGTGGAAACGCTCTATCATCCCATTAGCTTGGGGATGATAGCTCGTAGTACGAACGCGTTTTGTGGCTCCTAAATCCATCAGTCTGTTGAAAAGTTGGGACTCAAATTGACGTCCCTGGTCCGTTGTGACAGTGATCGGTACACCAAAGCGAGCGATCCAGCCATGGGTGAATTGATCAGCGACTTCTACTGCGGTTATCGACGACATGGGCCAAACTTCGGGCCAGCGTGAGAAACGGTCTACTGCTGTTAGGCAATAAGTTAATCCGTTTGAAGAAAGCATCGGTCCAATAATGTCCAGGTGAACATGACGGAATCTGCCTGAAGGTGTGCTAATGTTGCCAAGCGGTGAAACGACATGGCGCGTTACCTTGCTGCTCTGGCAGGCGAGACACTCGCGTGCCCAGGAGCGGCAGTCTTTAGCAATGCCTGGCCAAACATAGCGGTCGCTAATGAGGCGCGCGGAAGCGCGTGCGCCGGGGTGGCTGAGACCATGTAGGCGATCGAAGACGGCTCGCCGATATTGTTTTGGCAAAAAGGGTCTAGGTTTGCCTGTTGACACATCACACAAAAACGGAAATGTTGGATCCAGGCATGAGGGTTGGCTCTAACTGTAAAGAAGAATGGACCTTTACGGTTTTAAGTTCGTCGTCCGTCTGCTGAGCTTTTGCCAGGGCTGCGAAATCGTCATCGAGCGTGTTAGCCTCAATGCGGGACATTGTGTCAGCAACGATGTTGTCTTCCCCCTTCACATGTTTGATATCAGTTGTAAACTGGGAATAAACGTAAGTTGGTTAAGTTGAGCAGGGGGCAATTTTTCACGGCGTTGGACGAAAGCATAAAGAAGCGGCTTGTGGTCCGTGTAGATTGTCGCGTGTTGTGCCTCTAGTATATGCCGGAAATGCTGTACGGCCGCGTACACTGCGAGAAGTTCGCGGTAATACGCGGGCCATGTACTTTGGCTCTGTGTTAACTTTTTGCTAAAGAATGCCAACGGCTGCCAGCCTTGATCAGACCTTTGCTGTAAGGCAGCGCCGACATGAGTGCTGGAGGCGTCCGTGTACAACCCTAAACGAGCATTTCGTTGCGGATGTACAAGCATGGTGGCCTCTGAGAGACTTTCGCGACACTCGTAGAAAGCACGCTCCAAGTCTGCCGTCCAGGGCACAGCTTTTGAACCTTTTAGGTTGCTAACTGTTAAAAAATCCACAAGTGGAGCTTGCAGCTTGGCGGCTTTGGGAAGAAATTGGCGGTAATAATTTACCATCCGCAGGAACCGTCTCAAACCTTGAGCTGTTTTGGGAAGCGATAACTCGCGGAGAGCAGCGATCTTCTCTTCAGGTGGGCAGATACCATCCTTGGTTATCTTATAACCTAGGAAGATTACCTCACATGCCCCCAATACGCACTTATCCACATTGACAACGACGCCATAGTCCACCAGTCTTTGCAGGATTATGCGCAGGTGTTTGGCGTGCTCTTCAGCATCCCGTGAGAATACCAAAATATCGTCAATGTAGGGAAAAGCGAAGTCTAGTCCGCGCAAGATCTCATCGATGAAACGCTGGAAGGTTTGGCCTGCGTTGCGTAACCCAAATGACATATAGGGAAACTCGAAAAGACCAAATGGCGTTATTATGGCCGTTTTGCAAACATCTGGACCAGCTACCGGAATCTGCTGGTAGGCCTTTACCAGATCTAATGTGCTAAATATAGTAGAACCAGCCAGATTATGACTGAAGTCTCCTATATGACGCACAGGGTACCGATCGGGAACTGTCCGAGCGTTTAAGAGCCTGTAGTCACCGCAAGGGGACTAGGGGCTTTTAGATGGGCGAGCAGTACCCGCCGACACCATGTCATTAAATTCCTTCTCAGCAATTTTTAGCTTGTTGGGTGCTAGTCGACGAGGACGCGACGTGACAGGCGGCCCACTAGTTGTCGTTATATAGTGAACAGTGCTGTGTTTTATTTGACGGTCAGCTGTAGGTGGGCGCGTCACTTCCGGAAAGTCTAAAAAGAGTTGATTGAACAGGGAATCGCGAGACGGTTTTTTTACGGTCCTAATACTTGGCTGCATTATATTGCGGTTACAACAATATGCGGATAAGTTTGTAAGCTCATCGCGCAGTGTGCCGCTACGGCAGTCGGGTAGGCAGTCGGGTTGCAACTCGGGAGGATGTGTGATAATATCTTCGACCTCCTTCGTACACTCGGTATCTAAATGCGCCACGGCGAAATGAAACTTCGTCATTTCGACGGTAATTTGGTTAATGTGGAACTGCCCCTCTAGGCTAGCAAACCACAATGCGGGCCGATCCTTGCTAAAAGGCGGGGTCCTAATTGCGACCCTGTTTACGTAAATGGGGCTGCCACCGACTAGTGCAGTAGCATCACCCTCGTTGCCAATGTGGCCCTCTGAAACGTTAGATTCTCCTTGACTCGCCATGGTTTAAAGGTAAAATCAGAAACGGTCAAATCGCAAAAATGCTTTACACATACACCAGTGGAACAAATCGGTAAATACACAAACGAAACAATTTCAGTATTGCGCAGCAAACGTAATAATAAAATTGGTAGAAAAGTAAAGTAAGTCTAAATACAACATAAAATGATACTATCTTAAGTGTAAAATAGCACTAAACTTTCACTTGAACGAGTGTAACGCAGCATCCGTCGCGAAGTATCAGTGGAGAGCTGTTAGTCACCTGACACAATGTTGCGGGTGATTGCCGCGCGTGGCGCGCTTTTCAACTTCCTCCTCATCAAAGATGACGTAGCTCTGGTAGAGAAAGAAAAATGGCTGGCCTCGATGCGAAAAATGCCGGCTCAGCGCTACATAGAATGGACAAAATACGAGTCCAATAGCGATGTAGATTATCGTAGATGCGTTTACAGTTGTTGCGATTATAGCTTCATGGCTGTTCTGTACAATCTCCCTCGCAGGCTATACCATAGTCTCACTCGCAGGTGGCTTTTCTAGTCTCCCTAGCAGACTTCTCTGCACGGAGGGAAAAACAAAAAGAAGGAAGCGTACCTAGGCGGCGTCGCAGAATGGAACAAACCTCGATTATCGCGGAAATTGTTGTTTCCGAGCGAAACTGCAGAGCGTAGCGACGTGGGCTCCGATGTTGCGCATATTTATCACATCACGTCGGGGTCACCAGTTTGGGAGCCGGCAGGAGGGAATAATTAAGATGCAGTACAAAGAACAAGCCGTGTTGAGAAAAACATCATCTTTTATTGTCACTCGTTGCTATAGAAATTTGTCAATAATAGGGTAATGCTAGACCGATGAGAGTAAGGGTGTAAAAGATAAGAGCGGTGCTACACAGTAGCAAATGAGTCGCCACATCTTCATTTTCTTTCTTTCTTTCTTTATTCTGTCTAAACTGTAAAGGCCCCTAAGGCCAACAGTGGCTCATCTCAGCCCAAAAAAAATATATATACAGCGTGTCGTTACCATCGCGACAATAAATGAACACACATATAGGGGATAACTTTTTAAAGTTGTATTAAACATTTAAATTCTTTAAACATCGATGTTTACAGAGTTATAAAATTTTCCAAAACAAAGAATTTTAGAACACCCTTACCTATAAAAGCGTAACGTAAAGTTCATTTGTAAAGGTCACAAAGCATATGAATGGGTTGAGTGAAAATAAAAGAGACAAAACATACTGTTAGAAGGAGAGGCTTGTAATACGACGCTGTGACGTTTTTAGTTTGTTTGAAAAATATTTTCTTTTTAATTATGGATTTTGTTTAACGTTAATATTTTTTTATGATTATTGGCAAGTAGCGTTAGACGTGTGTTCATTTATTGTCGCGATGGTAACGACACGCTGTATATAAAGTATCAGTTCAAATATTCCCACACCCAATTATGACATCATAATCGTATTCATATTCGGCACTTTATAAGGATGTTAGTAAAATTAAATCTTTTAGAAATTTAAATTGTTTATAGTGCTAATCTTTGCTTTTTCTACATATTTTAATTAAAATTAAATCTTAATTAAATCCAGGTATAAAATATTCATCTGCTTTTCATTATTATTTTTAAGCAATAGTTTATTAAAACGGGACTTGAATTTTTTGATTAACATTCTTGCGTCAAATGGAACTTGCCTTTTTTCTTTAGAAAATGATAAAAGGTTAAGAATGTAAAGCCCTTTAGTATTATATCATTAAAAAATTATCATTTGAATAACTTTTTAAGTATAATAAGCAAAACAAAAAGTATTTAAATACATGAACTAAAATAAAATTACAGTAAATTATTTGGTTCGTTGCGGTTGGCAATAGTTTTGATTACAATTAATTGAAGACTTTAATTCCATAGTAACGTTCCATTCTACGGTATAATTGTAGTGATTTTAGACTGTACCATGTAGAATTGAAAAACGTAACTTTATTGTGGTTTGGTGCACCAATCGGTCGCCATTTTGTTGGCTATTTCGTATATTAAGCTTTCCGTGTATTTTGTCGTTTATCATTCTGTTTGAGTGTTATATGTGTGCATTAAAAAATGTCTAAGAGAAGAATCGAAGTATTGGACCCATTTATTAAGAGAAAAAGGTCCGTACCACATGTTTATCGACGTGTTACCAATGCCATGCTTTATGTTATTTGCCATTTGTTCCCATTGTTTTTAAAATGCCGCCTTAAGGTTTATATTGAATAAATTCATTTCATTGATTGTAATTAGCTACACATACATCATAAGACATGAAAACTGAAAATAATTACCAAACATAATTAGTTTTGTCGACGTTTAGAAAAGTATTGTAGTACAATGAATAATTCTTTTCATATTATTTCATGCATCAATAATCCCCAGAGATTTACTTATTTCCTATTATAGGTTTATGTAATGATCAAGATCAAGCAAAATCTATTCGGGTCCATAAATAAAATATAAATTTATTATTATCTTTATTGAATAACGAAGAACGCTTACGGAAGTATCTTAATTTTGTCTTACGGATTAGCCTTGATAATCAGGTTCCGAAAAATAATAAAATAAATAGGAATGCTTTAAGTTTTCTTCTGCAACTCCACAAATTTTTCTCCTGTGCACTACATATTCATGTCTATCACAGATTATTTACATTACATTAGTCCAGTGATTCTCAACCTTTTTTTTGTTGCGGCACATATTAAACGATTTCAAAATTTGGCGGCACACAAAGAAAAAGTTAAAAATTATTTACTTACTACAACACACTGCATAAATAGTTTATGATAAAAATTTTAAATATACGAAATAAACTAACGTATATTACAATAATAACTAAACGTTTATTAAGGGATTAATTACAAGCTAATAATAAAAATATTTTTAATGCGAAATTTGAGCTTGATGTTTTTTGATAATTTCATTTATATTTGGTCGTAAAAATGACAATGCTACTCTCATATTGTCTTCTACATTTAACAATCTTGATCTTTTTTTAGTTTTAATGTTGGCTAATGCCAAAAAATTGTTTTCTTTTTAAATGATATAATTTAATAATATTAACATTATTATTTATTTGCAAAATTTGGCAGCACACTTTTGCAATTTGGCGGCACACGAAAGTGCCGCGGCACAGTGGTTGAGAATCACTGCATTAGTCTTTAATTAAATAGAACATAACCCTACAGTCAACAAAATATGAATCTTTATTGAGTAATGTTGTGTAAGTGTAACATTTTAAGTCATTCAAAGCTTTATTTAACTTAATAAGCCAGCATAAAGCAACTTACATCTTAATTTACTATCTACTTTATCTTAATGATGAGTATTTGATATTTTCAATTTGGCAATTAAACATGATGTTTTTGATTACAGGGAGGAAAAAGCAGCCGCTGCCGCCAAGTCCAGCAGCGCTGGTGAATCAACTTCGGATAACACTTCAGCACTCACAACAGCAATGCCACCAACACAAAGCACTCCAGGGATCAATCAGTTCACAGGTTTGTAGACATCATCAGCAACTTCTCAGTCTTGAAATATATATTCCTTTGACCTTGTGCCAAAGAGATTAGTTTAAAAACTTCTTACTTCAAATTATCAAAAGAATATCTTTCATTTATTAGATCTGTTTAATTGTAATTTATAGTCACAGTGATTAAATTATCCGTATTAGTTATTTAACATACATAAAAGTTGAAAGTTTATCTGTACACCTTAGAATTAGATGTTAAAATGAAAATAAGAGTATTGATTACTTCACCAAATTTTACAAGATTCACTTATAAGATATGAATGGATAATTGCTAAAAGTTGTAATGTATAAAATACATTTGTTATCAAGTTTAATGGCAGAATTTTATTAATCAAAGAAGATTGAATTTAATACTAATAATTGTATCTGTAATATTTATCAATAATCAAAAACTATTATAGAATATAGCTCCTATAGAACAAGTTACTTTTTCAGGTCTGCCGCACTCTCCGCGGTATCATGAGCTGCTGCGGCGGCGCCTGGGGCTCCCTGTTTGGGAGTACAAGAATGACTTCATGCGGCTGCTTAACACTCACCAGTGCGTTGTACTTGTGGGTGAAACAGGGTCTGGGAAGACCACTCAAATACCGCAATGGTCTGTGGAATTTGCTGCAGTCACAGCCGGCAAGTCTACGGGGGTTGCATGCACCCAACCCCGGAGGGTGGCAGCCATGTCAGTTGCTCAGAGAGTGGCGGAGGAGATGGATGTGGCGTTGGGGCAGCAGGTTGGCTACAGCATCCGTTTTGAAGACTGTTCTGGCCCACAGACAGTTCTCAAGTACATGACAGATGGTATGTTGCTGAGAGAGGCTATGTCGGACCCCATGCTGGAACAATACCGAGTGATATTGCTTGACGAAGCTCATGAAAGGACCTTGGCAACGGACATCCTCATGGGTGTGTTGAAGGAGGTTATCAAGCAAAGATCCGATTTGAAGTTAGTCATTATGTCAGCTACATTAGATGCGGGCAAGTTCCAGCAGTACTTCGACAATGCTCCACTGATGAATGTCCCTGGTAGGACCCATCCAGTGGAGATTTTCTACACGCCGCAACCAGAGAGGGACTACTTGGAGGCAGCGATAAGAACTGTTATTCAGATACATTTGTGCGAGGAGATAGCTGGAGACATTCTACTGTTCCTCACTGGCCAAGAGGAGATAGAAGATGCTTGCAAGCGAATAAAGAGAGAGATTGACAATCTCGGTCCCGAGGCAGGGGAGCTTAAATGTATTCCCCTATATTCCACCCTGCCGCCCAACCTACAACAGAGGATCTTTGAACCAGCACCCCCGAACCGAGCCAATGGTGCGATCGGGAGGAAAGTCGTGGTGTCCACAAACATCGCCGAGACCTCGCTTACCATAGACGGCGTAGTGTTCGTGATAGACCCTGGTTTTGCTAAGCAGAAGGTCTACAACCCTCGTATCAGGGTTGAATCCTTGCTGGTGTCCCCGATCAGCAAGGCGTCAGCTCAGCAGAGGGCCGGTCGCGCTGGCAGAACCCGTCCCGGGAAATGCTTCAGGCTCTACACAGAGAAGGCCTACAAGAATGAGATGCAAGACAACACATATCCAGAAATTCTGAGGTGACTGGATGGGAATGGTTTAGTATATGCCTCGTTTGTTTCCTTTCCTCATTTGGACTTAAAATTGTACTTACGAGTTGAAATCCTAACAGCGTGTGGTATTGAGTTTACCGTTGGTCAAATTTATTATCGCACGTACCACTAGAGTTGATAGCTTACTTTCCGGGCGCTCACTTAATTCAATACACCCGAACAACCTGATTTCGATCCTCACTGTATCATCGTCATTGTCGTTGATAATTAAGCGCTTGCAATTAACAATGAAACTGTTAATATACTGACTTACATGTAATATTTCAGCACTTAAAATTAACAATGAAATGAAAATATCACGCGATCAGCGGCGAAAGAAAACTTCGATAGCAAACCTGCAAATTTTCAAAAAAAAATTCGAAGATATGTGAAGTACACTAATCCGCAGTAGGGTCGCGTAGTGGACTATGCCCAACACTATACGGAGGAGGCTCTTTACATGAGGCTGTATAGTAAATTCCAACAACCACGTAACCAACTTAACAAGTGGCATATAATTTAAAAAACCCGAATGCGTTTCTGTGTAATTTTTTATTTCGATATACCCAGCGTCACTCTCACAGTAAATACGAATCAAACGACACCTCTCAAGCTTAAATCCATCAAGCCCTCCAGGCTGCAGAGAGTGCTAAACAATTATACATACATACTCTCAAAAAACATAACCCTCCTTCTGGCGCGGTCGGGTAAAAAGATCTTTCTTTCCAAAACATTGCCCCCATACTGTGGGATTAAATTATCATACATAATGTTCGTGTGGAAACCGCAGTTCCAAAACGATTATCTGGGTCACACAAATATTTGTCTCGTGTGGGAATCGAACCCCCGGCTCCGAAGTGAATACCTTGGCAACTGCGCCACGAAACACTTAGCGCTAATGTTTAGTCTGCACACATTCAACATTTCATTAGATTGATTGCATATATAAATTGGGACAGCTTTTAAACGGACAATCCACTGCAGACCATTGTAAGTTTGTATTTATGACCCCTTATCAAATAAAATAAAATGTTTTGTAATAAAATATTTTATTTTATTTGATAAAGGGTTATTATTCATCGAAGTAAGAAATGTATATTTCTTGTATCTATAGTCATTTCTTAAATCTACCACCGTTCTATAATGAAGTTCTTCTAACGGAGAAGAACTAGGCGAGAGAAACTGCGTAGGCATCATCCGTTATAGTTGCACTACCACCATTGTAAACACAAAACCCCGTATGCCATGTGGATTTATCAGCACAGTCTAATGCCTGGCCCCGCATTGCGTTGCAGATCAAACTTAGGATCTGTAGTTTTGCAGTTGAAAAAGCTGGGCATCGACGATCTGGTGCACTTTGACTTCATGGACCCGCCAGCTCCCGAGACCCTGATGAGGGCACTGGAGCTGTTGAACTACCTCGCAGCGCTTGGTGAGTGAAATTTACATCCACCAATTGACACTAAGTTCATGTGTTTATGATACAAACTAAACATTTCAACTAATTCTCCTCGATGATTGAATCAACTCGATGACTCCGTGGCGCAGTTGCCAAGGTATCGGCTTCGGCGTCGGCGGTCGTGGGTTCGATTCCCACAACTATTTGTGCCACCCACAGATAGTTGTTTCGCATCTGGGTGTTTGTCCTCGTGCTAATTTATGTTTGTAAAATGTCCTTACAACAGGATAATGTTATCTTAAAGTGAGGGCGAGGTGTTTTTTAAAAAAAGAGAAAATTGACACTAGATTCATTGCTACATAGTGTAAAACAAAGTCGTCCTGCTGTCTGTCTGACCTATGTATCCTTGGATCTAAAACTACGCAACTTATCTTGATGCGGTTTTTTTTACTATATAGTGTGATTCAAGCAGAAGGTTTATATGTATAATACTTTGTAGCCGTGCGAAGCCAGGGTGGGTCGCTAGTGTATTTATAACAACATATAACCTCTTTAGTTAATTTGTGTATTTTATATACAAATGATGACGATAATGATGATACCGCATTAGGCATTATTGCATTTTTTAACCCCGTCTCCCTTGGTGGGTGAGGTTTAAGACCAGCCCCCCACCCTTACCCAAAATCACGTGTAATTTTAGTACCTACAGGGGATCTTAAAATTTTTAGAACTACTATAGATATAGATTTAGAGTAGAATCTAATTATACTCTGAAATTGCGGACTATGATAAAATGTAACGGCAAATCAATGTAACTCTACACACTGCTTTTCGGTTTAGAAATCGCGCGTTTGAGTAAAAAATAAAAACACTATATGTATATCTTACTACAAACCCCCCCCCCCCCCCCCCCCCCCCCCCCCGTACCCCGCCAGACCCCATACCGCCTTCCGAGCCTTACGTGATTAATGGACGGCCCCTACCATTGCTGTATAATTCCCGCTGCATTCGCTTCGTTTCCCACTCCAGACGACGACGGGAACCTGACCGACCTGGGCGCCGTGATGGCGGAATTCCCCCTGGACCCCCAGCTCGCCAAGATGCTGATCGCCAGCTGCAACCACAACTGCTCCAACGAGATACTCTCCATCACGGCCATGTTGTCCGGTGAGTTGGCTATTTACAGTCATTTTTCTCCATACCCCAATATACAGTTAAACATTGCCCGTTGGCAGTTTTTCCATGTATCTTGGCCCTATACATGGTTCAATTCCAATTTTAATATTATGGCTCCATCGAGGAATAACTTTTTTTTTTATGTGAAATGTTGCCAAGCGACCAGACGGTTCACCTGATGTTAAGTGAATACTGCCGCCCATGGACATGCGCTACACCTGAGGGTTGCAGTTGCGTTGACAACCTTTTGAAAATTGGGCTCCGGCCACCTCACTCATCAGACGAAACGCGAAATTATTATACTTCCACTTTACGCCGGTCTTCTGTGAGGTCGACGTACTTACCCGGACGAGCCTGCCCATTCGTGCAACAGCCGAGGCTGCTGCGTGGCCCTACCACCGTTACTTGATGATTCAATGGTCAATTAATTGGTAATAAATGCCATATTAGTTTGTGAGGATAATAATAAATAGTTGTCATCATTATAAGCAGTGAGACATGCACTGTTGTTGAACAAAGGCCTCCTTAGACCGCCACAGTGAAAGCCACCTCATCATCAATATCAATGGTCTACCTATAATAAACTACATAAAAATTACGGTGAATATTTTTTAAAAAGAAAAAGTTTTCTTGGATCAAATATTTTATGACTAAAAGCTGAACATATACAGCGTGTCGTTACCATCGCGAAAATAAATGAACACACGTCTAACGCTACTTGCCATCATAAAAAAATGTTAACTTTAAACAAAATCCATAATTTAAAAAAATATATTTTTCAAAGAAACTAATTAAGTAAAAAAGAAACAAAATTTGTAACATCCTATACAGTCCTATACAACTCGCGACACACCGCCGCAATACAAGCCTCTCCTTCTAACAGTATGTTTTGTCTATTTTAAATTCATTCAACCCATTCATATGCTTTGTGACCTTTACAAGTGAACTTTACGTTACAGTTTTATAAGTAATGGTGTTCTAAAATTGTTTGTTTTGGAAAATTTAATAACTCTGTAAATATTGATGTTTAAAGAATGTTAATGTTTAATACAATTTTATAAAGTTATCATCTATATGTGTGTCATTTATTGTCGCGGTGGTAACGACACGCTAAAAATAACGTTAAAAATCGCGCTGTTGTTAATTGTTAATTGCATATTTATTAATGTCGACAGTCCAGTGTCCACTGCTGCAAGAGTCTCTTCTGTACAGATTATATTAAGACATAGTCAACCTATACACGTCCCACTCCTGGGTAAAGGCCTCCTCTATACAGAGGGTATCAGGGCATAGTCCACCACGCGGCCCCACTGCGAATTGGCGGACTTCACATATCTTCGAAATATTTTTTTTGTTATTATTTCTAAAATATGCAGGTTTCCTCACGATGTTTTCCTTCACCGCTGCGCACGTGATAAATCAGCACTAAAAATTAACAGGCACCGGGCATCGAACTCGGTTTGCTCGAGTATATTGAATTACAGGCGAGCGCCCGGACACTCAGCTGCCACGGCTCAATTATTTTATTATATCTATTTTATATAAATAAACATTTGCCCGAATTATTTGTTCACCAATCACTTTGCTATTTTCAGTTCCGCAGTGCTTCGTGAGGCCCAACGAGGCGCGGAAGGCGGCCGACGACGCGAAGATGCGCTTCGCACACATTGACGGTGACCATCTAACGCTTCTGAACGTCTACCACGCGTTCAAACAGAGTGAGTGTTTACTCCGATCACTCGGGTTCAGGGTCGGATTTGCTTCTCATAGTAGGCGAACACTCAATTGTTATTTTAATGTATTTTATTTTTACCATCAATAAGAATTTACTCACACTACTTATAAAGTTTATAGACCACCAATTCCTGAAACTAAAGTAAAGTAGATTTAATTAAGTAGCCCTAATAATAAAAATTACATCTGCGCTTCGTATGACCTCTGGGTGGGCATTTGAAAGAAAATTGCGTTTAATGGTGTTTGTATCGACTTTTTACTCATTCGTCATCCTTGACACATTTGTACCCTTCACAATGAAGCATTGAGTAATTCGCGTTCCAAATAAATAATAAATTTAGGACACTTTCTTTCTTTTTTTTTTTACACAACATTCTCTAGTCCCAAACTAAGCAATGCTTGTACTATGGGTACTAGAAAACTGATAGACATACTTAAACATACTTTTCTTTTGTAAATAAATACACATTATACATATATAAACACCCAGACACTAGAAAAACACTATGCTCATCACACAATATTTTTCCAGTAGTGGGGATCGAACCCACACCCTCTGGCGCAGAAGGCAGGTACACTACCGACTACGCCATTCGGGTCGTCCCGAATATCTTCCACCATTGCATTTCGTGGTTAGACGCGGGCAGAACGCGTCGCCAATGTCACATATGAAATAGCACAGACTACTAGTGAAACACTCAAGGCCTGCCAACGCACTGTCTTTAATAGGCTAAAAATGTCGGACCGTTGACCCAACTAATAAAAAAACTCTTGAATACCTAAATACAAAAATACAAATACAAATTACTTTATTTCCAAAAAACTCCTATATTATATCAAATCAAAATACCTTTATTCAATATAAAAGCATTACACTTACTTATTGATTGTCAAGACGCTACCACTGGTTCGGTAAGAAAAGCCACTGACCTGAGAAGAACCGGCGAAAGAAACTCAGCAGAATTTTTTTTTTAAATTATTTATCAAAAAAAAGACATGTTTACAAATGTATTGAAGTCAACTTGAAAGAGCCCGGAGCGATCACTTCATTTCCAGGGTGTGTTATCATTTAAATAATCACTGACATTATATTAGCCTTTAACACACAAGCATACTTTTACAATTTTATTTAATCTAGAAATTGATTAATCGATATATGCCTTACGAACTGACCTCCACACTAGGCTGAGCGCTGTTCTTGATCTTGAATACCTGCATTGATAATGCAAAGCTAAACTAAATAAGTGCGAGTCAAACTCGCGCATGAAGGGTTCTGTAACATTATATATATCTATTAAAACGGCAATAAAATCATGTCTGTTGTACTATCATTTAAATAATTTTTATTACGTTTTTTAGTATTTGTTGTTATAGCGGCAACTGAAATGCATCATCTGGAAAATTTCAACTGTCTAACTATCACGGTTCACGAGATACAGCCCGGTGACACACAGACAGGTAGACAGCGGAGTCCTAGTAATATGGTCCCGTTTTACCCTTTAGGTATGGAACCCTAAAAATAAGTCGGAGATATTTATGGTGACCATCTAGGTGGATCGACGACATAAGAGTCGCGTGCAACCGGTGGATGCAAATGGCAAAGTGGCGTTCTAAGGGGGAGGCCTATGTTCAGCAGTGGACGTCTTGCGGCCGATGATGATGGTGATGGTGACCATCTATTATTAATTCGAACTCGCACTTAACCTTTCCAGACATGGAGGACCCTCACTGGTGCTACGACAACTTCATCAACTACAGATCGCTCAAGTCCGGTGACAACGTTCGCCAGCAGCTGAGCAGGATCATGGATAGGTATGCAACTGAAGTAATATCGGTGGAAGATGAATGGAAGTGAATAAGAGAAAGGGTAAATGAAATAACCTTAATATATCCAATATTTACAATATTAACGGTCCGGTTTAAGAAACACTGATTATTGTAGGAAAGTTGCCAAGCGAACAGGCGGCTCACCTGATGTTAAGTGAATACCGAGGCTGCTGCGTGGCCTTACAACAGTTCCAATTCCAATTCCAATTTTAGGTTTATGGCTCCATCAACATATAACTTGATGATTCTGCCAATGTCAAGGTTGAATAAAACAAAGAGTTACTGATATAATTAGTCGGTAATATTGACTTTTAAAAAGTAGGTAGACAATTACACATATCCGGTTGAGTTACCTGAATGAGGACAAAACAATAAGTTAGTTTATATATAATTATTCAAATATGATAAATTAAAAAAGTAAGTAGTTAAGGACGATACTATAGGACAATATTTAAAAAAGAGATAAAGAAAAACAATATTAACCAAGGAAAAGAGTGGAGGAATAGGGGTTAGAGCTTGATGTTATTGCTACGAAGGAATTTGTATAAAACTTTGATAAAAGGGGATTCAGTAAGAGTTAAAAGGAATGGGATATTAACAGGCCTAGGAAAGTTGTGAGGGAGAATATCATAGAGAGGGGTTACAATGTTTGGGCAAGAAAAAAATAGGTGTTCTAATGTACCCTCAGCCAGGCCACACTGGCAAATTGAGTGGTCGCGTATATGGAGTTTAGCCAAAAAAACTGGGGAGCAAACATGTCCTAATCGAAGACGTATGATCATAGAGGTAATCATCCTATCTAATAATTTATATTTAAAGAACCAAGGTCTTGATGGAATAATTGGCTGAATATTACCATAATATTTACCTTTTATCAATTTAGAGCGTTGCCACAAATTATTCCAAGATTTCATTAGACATGGCTTAGCCAAGGAGCGTAGGTCACGGGCGGGGATACTTGAGTGACAAGTGTAACCTATCTGAACAGCTTGTTTAGCATAAGAGTCGGCGGCTTCGTTCCCCCAGATACCCAAGTGACCTGGGATCCATGCTAACACAATCTTGACACCGGCTTTTTCCAAACTACACAATATTTCTTTAGCTCTCAAGGTATATACTGAGTTAAATTTACTATGAAATGGGAGCTTCCTCAAGTCTTCCAAACAGCTACATGAGTCACTTAATATCAAAGATTTACTGAAGTGGGTTTGGTTAGCATCTATATATTTAATGGCTTCCAAAATAGCTATTGACTCGCCAGTGAAAACAGAGCATTCCATGGGACATTTAAAGCTTAAAACAACATTATATTTTGGAATGAAGACTGAGGCACCTACGTGGGAATTCTCTGATTTGGAAGCATCTGTGAATATCAGAACCCAGTCCTTCCATTCATTCTTTATTATTGTTTTAAAATGGGTATTGGCATCTATTGAACTTTTATTTAACCCAAGGTTTAAAATGATTTTTGGTTGGAAAATAAGAGCATCATAGTTAGTTGTGTAAAGAGGGTGGTTTTCTAATTGGAGGATAGGAGATGACAGGTTTTTATATGCATTGAGGCTATTAACCAGCAATGGGGGAGTTTTGTTGGACCAATATGAGGAAGAATTGATGGAACGGGAAAGGAGATGTAACGTTTTTAATACAGGATGAGAGGGATACTGAACAGCATTGGAGAAAAATCTGTCAGCTAGAAATTGTCTACGAAGAAATAAAGGAGGTTCAACACACTCAACTTGGAGGGCATTTATAGGGGAAGATTTCATAGCGCCTGCAATTATACGTAGACATTTGGACTGTATTTTATCTAGCTTTCTAAGAGCTAGCTTGCTACATGGCTCTAGTATGAAGCTACCATAGTCAAAATGACTACGTACAATTGCGTTATATAGTAATTTCTGGGAGAAAGGATGAGATCCCCAACGAACTCCGGATAAAGCTCTTAGTATGTTTATACTTTTTTCACACTTATTATGTACATACTGTAAGTGGTATGTACCAGACATCTTTGAGTCTAGAATGACCCCTAAAAATTTGATTCGATCTTGAAACAAGATACGCTCACCCTCCACCAAGAGACTTAACGAGGGGATATGACGTTTTCGAGTAAAAGTAACAGCGTGACATTTCGGAATGGATAAATTTAGACTGTGATCTGAAAGCCAAATATTTAAGTAGTGTAAAGCAGTGTTTAATTGTGAGCATCCTTCTGGAAGAGAGGAGCAAGTGGTGTAGAGGGCAATGTCATCCGCATATTGGAGAATTTTACAGAAGGAGTTAACGGTCGTGTCAAGGTCGGAAGTATACAGATTATATAATAGGGGACTTAGAACAGAACCCTGGGGAAGGCCTCTCCAGACAAGACGTGGGGGAAGGATAGAGCCAGAAGAGCGAAGACATATAGAGCGACATGAGAATAAATTAAAGATTATATTAACCAGTCTCACAGGGATACTCAGTTTAAGCATTTTCTGCCTGAGTATTGGAAGCTGGACATTATCATAGGCCGAGGAGATGTCAAGGAAGACTGCAATGACATGTTTATTGCGAGAGAAAGCAAGCCTAATTTCAGATGTGAATACGCTAAGACTGTCCATTGTGCTCATGCCACGCCTAAATCCGTATTGGCTACTTGACAGTAGACCTCTGTTTTCGAGAATCCACTCAAGTCTATTTTTTATAAGGTGTTCTAAGATTTTAGCCAATACAGAGGGTAAGACAATGGGTCGATAGGATGTAGGGTTATTAGGATCCTTATTGTGTTTTAAAATTGGAATAACTATGTGGGTCTTCCACGGATTTGGGACTGACCCAGAAGAAAAGATTTCATTAATAATATTGAGAAAAAATAATTTTGAAGAGCATGAAGATTTAAGTATAAAAGAATAAGGACTACCGTCTACGCCTGGAGAGGAATCTTTGAGGTTGTCAAGAGCACAACAAAGCTCAGAATAGGAGAAAAGGTCATTCATCTATCAGGTACAGAAGAAGGGATATAGGGAATGGGTAAACAGTCATAATAAGGAACAAAAGGAGGGGCTAGTATGTTTACAAAATTATCTAACCAAGTAGAAGGATCATTGGAAGAGGTATTACGATCAATGAAAGTTCCCCGGAAATTGGTAATTTTTTGCCACACAATAGAAATGGAAGTACAGGGAGACAAGGACTCACAGAACCTACGCCAACCTTCAGATTTCTTTTTAGCTAAAAACCTTTTAGTTTTAGCACAGGTTTTCTTAAAGTCAAGGTAGTTCTCCATGTTTAGATTGCAGGCATATTTTTTCTCAGCATTGTTCCTAGCTCTAATAGAAGCGGTACACTCAGAATCCCACCAAGGAGGAGAGGGGATGCGCCCACGGAATGAATTTTTTAACGGTATAGACTCTTCAGCTGCTGAAATCATACATGAGACAAATTCATTATATAAAGCCAAAAAATTAGATGAGTTGAGAGGAGGGAGATGGAGTATTTTAGAATCTAAATTAATAGAAAATTTATTCCAGTCAGCATCAGATAATCTAAATCGTTGTAAAGGGGGCATAGTAGGAAGAGAGGGAGAATTTTGAAGAGATTGGATTAAGATGGGGAAATGATCACTGCCATAAGAATTAGGTAAAATAGACCAAGAAAGAGAATTAACTAGGGAAGGGGAAGAAAGGGTTAAATCAGGGGCATTGGAGTTCTGCCCAGGTGGGGTTCTTCGTGTTGCAGATCCATTATTTAAAATACAGAGATTATTATCATCTAATAAATCTAATAGGAAGGAAGAAGCAGTGTCTACATGATGGGACCCCCACATATGATGGTGGCAATTGAAGTCTCCAGAAACAAGAAGAGGGCCAGGGATAGTGGAAAGAATACTACTTAATTCAGTAATGACAATGCTATTAGGGTGAGGGATATAACAAGAAATGTAAGAAATATTTTGAGATTTAATTGCGACTATGTGAAGATCAGGACTGTGGTTAGGAATATGGATTTGTGAGAAGGTGATGGATCTTGAAACTATAAGGGCACAACCTGCCTTGCCATCATCCCTGTCATCTCGGAGGCACGAATAACCTGGAAGCCTAAAGATGGATCTTGGTCTCAACCAAGTCTCCGAGATAGCAAGGACAATGGGTTTAAAACGGTTAATTAATGAAATAAGATCGTGTTTTTTGTGGCGAATGCTTCTACAATTCCACTGAAGAATTGTCGCCATTTTTGGTAATTAAGCGTTCGAGCAGTTGTTGAAGTAGGGTAATGACATTGTTCGGTAAGGCATCTGAAAATTTGGATATAATGTTTATTAGGGAGCAGGTAAGAAGTTCAATGAGGTTGTCATTGGGGGTAAGCATTGGGGTGGACTCTATGAAGGGAGAGGATAAAGCACAACCATTAGGTTGTGATGACTGAGGAGAGCTTATTATATTTTGGTGGGCTGAGACATCATAGGTCTTGCCCAGAGAAGTTACGGGGCGTGGAGATTTAGACAGGGTTTTGGAGTAAGCGGTCTGGGTGTTGGATTGTGGAGAAGAAAGTAGGGGATAGGTAGTTTGCCGAGATAATTGAAATGACTGAGATTGTTGGGATTTTTGAAGCGGATAATGATGTTGAGGGGAAGAGCTGGCCATGTCAGCATAGGGACGTCTGGAAGGGGGAAACCTGAGAGCGGCTTCTGAATAACTTATATTGTCCTGAGACATCACAATTTTAATGGACTTTTGTCTAGAATGCTCAGGACATTTGGAATCAGTTGCCCTATGATTTCCATTGCACAATATGCAAGAGGAATTGATTTCACTGATAGTACAGTTATCTCCAGTGTGACTCTGCCCACAGCGATAGCATCTTGGTTTAGACCTGCACTGGGACCCAATGTGTCCAAATCTACAACAGTTTCTGCATTGAATAGTAGGTAGTTGATATGTGGAGACTGGAAGGGATGATTGATAGCAGTATACTCTTTCAGGAAGAGTTTGGCCCAAAAATGTAAGGACTACAGTGGTGGAAGGAACCCAGGTAATTTTATCATCTGTTCTTAGTTTTGTATTAAGTCGGCGAGCCCTAATAACTTCTCCGCAATTGGAGGGAGTCTTAATGTTCTCTAACAATTCTTCAAGTGTCCAGTCAGTAGGAATACTTTTGACCACTCCCATGCGAGTAATATGGAATCTTGGAATAACAGCATTAAAATTATTTGTAGGTAGAAAATCATTAGACAGGAATTTATTAGCCTCTGAGTAAGATTTAAATTCAATTGAAAACTTGTTTCTCCCTAGTGTATTTATGCCTCCTTCTGCTATACCCGGCACTTTGTTTTTGTGTATAAGTTGTGCAAATTTAAGTAGCCTGATTGGCAGGCCAGATGACAAGTCAGGTTCAGATTTGGTGACGTGTACAATGAATGGAGATTTGTCATAGTCGCTGTAACCTAGTTTGGAGTCACTTTCGTAACCTTTTTTGGAGTATATTGATTGATAAGAGGTCGAGGGTGGAACCACTTTTTTTTTGTCGGAAGTTTCTATATTTTCTGCCGGTCGCTTACGGTTAGTATTAATATTTGGGTGCGTTGTGACGATGGAGTCACTAGTATCCATTTTATTATCGGGAGGGCGACCTCCTCCCCCATCCGGTGGTTTGTCTTCGCCCAATTCCCTCATGGGGAATTGGGGTGGAACGTAAACTTAAAAACACTTACCAATACCACAGAAACCACCACCAAACACTCACAAAACAAACAATTTTAGGTATTTGACTCAAAGGGATAAAGGTTTAAATCGAAAATCACTCAACAACGTGTTTACATCAACACATTGACAAGCAGAATCTCCTTACAACAGTTAACTAATCAGCTGTCAAATGTCATTTGAGTTGCCAATGGATGGTTAAACTCTTTGAATTGATCATTTTGATCAATGCAGCGTTTAAACATCCTTTTGGCAACTTAAATAACATTTGAAAAGCCATTTGCCGATGATCAGTGTTTCACAAACCGGGCGTAAATCAATCTAAATTACATATTATCTAACAAACCTGGTCCACGCGGCATGGTGTCAAGAAAACTTGCTGCATTTTTGTACCTTCGAGCGATAAAGGAACCGGCCCTCTTGTCACTTGCCAGAGTGAATTGATTGTTATAAGAAGCTACATGGCAACTTCCATAAAAAAAAGTTAAAAGATAGTAAAAAGTAAAGAAACATTATAATATTTATTGAATCTTATTCGTATTGGTGTTGTATACTGTAAATGTTGCACACTAGATGGCGCCATGGCGCTAATAATGCAATAGAAAGAACGTAGATAGATGTCGAGATTTTTGCGCCGTTAGATCTTTGCTTAGTTGGTAAAGCGTCCGGGCGCGAAACCAGAAGACTGAGGTTCGAATCCCAAAAGTTTATGTTAAATTTATTTAATCTTGTTGAGAGTATAATATATATTGAATAATTTTCTTTCTCCTACCGTTTCCACCTCTATCCCGTTTATCCCACCTTGATGAGGTCGGCACATTAGAATTATGTTAATGGTATTGTCAGTCTAGAAGATCTATCATATCAGATCTAGAATAACTATCTGTGGGTCACACAAATACCTGTTCCATGTGGGAATCGAACCCAAGAGCCACGGCCGAGGCAAATAGCTTAGCGGCTGCATCAGCGAAGCATCTTGCGATAAATAAAATACCTCGAGTTTGACCCTTCACTCTTCCATTGTCTAATGTTTATCTCTTATGGAAGTTATCCTCCAATGTTTATCTCGTATTGAAGTTTTTTTTATATGGAAGTGGTTTTCTCACAGATTCAACCTGAAGAGGACCAGTACAGAGTTCACTAGCAAGGACTACTACATTAACATAAGGAAGGCTCTTGTCAACGGCTTCTTTATGCAGGTACTGCTATATGAATCATTTTATAAGAGCAATATTTTTATTTAGTAAACCTCTCCTGTAGGATAATGTAATTCTGTAATACAGGGAGGCTTTTCTAAGTGTATCCATTTTTTTAATTAAATTCTAGACATAAATAATGTTATATAAAAAATGAGAAGTATTTAAAATCACTCGTAAGTAATTAATTACATTCATTTGAACTTATCTCAAAAAGTGGGCGGCAACAATTGGGCTCGGGCTACCTCACTCGCCAGATGAAGCGCGAATCTATTATACTTCTATTTTACGCCGGTCTTCTGTGAGGTCGGGTCCACGACGATCTTGCCCATTCGTGCAACAGCCGAGGCTGCTTTGTGGCCCTGCCAAAATTAAACCGTCTTTTTGAAAGAATCTCCCCAAAGAATTCTATTTACGTTATCCGTCGCAGGTCGCGCACTTGGAGAGGACCGGCCACTACCTGACCGTCAAAGACAACCAGGTGGTGCAACTGCATCCTTCCACCTGCCTCGACCACAAGCCCGACTGGGTCATATACAACGAGTTTGTGCTCACCACAAAGAACTACATCAGGACCGTCACCGACATAAAGCGTGAGTCAACGTTGAGCCGCTTTCATGGTTAAAACGATAAATATCTCTACGTCTGTATACATCCTTACTTAATATTTAAAAACGCGAAAGTTTGTATATATGGATGGATGTTTGTTACTCTTGCGCAAACACTACTGAATAGATTTTAATGAACTTCTCTATAATATAACTTACTCGTCAGAATAACACATAGGCTATAATTTATAGAGATACTAGCTGACCCGGCAAATGTTGTTTTGCCATATAAATTAAAAAAGGGTAGAAAAAAATGTTTGGGGCCACCCTTAACATTTAGGGCGATGAAAAATAGATGTTTTCCAATTCTCCACCCTGGCCGATATGTACAAAAAATTTCACGAAAATCGGTCGGTGTTCGGAGGAGTTCAATTACAAACACCGTGACACGAGAATTTTATACATTAGATTGTGTGAATTGTTCAAAATATAGGTAATGATAAGTGTCAACTGAGTAGGAAAAAATTCAGCCATCTGCAAGATATTCTGGTGTGTGATATATATAAAAAATTCATTGTTAATTCCCATTGGCTTTTTGCTTCTAGCTAGTAAACAAGAATAATAACGTCTTGTTGATGGCGTTGTAGCGAACCTTTTTATTTATCTTTAACAAATCATATGTTACACAACATTGGTTAAATGTCTATTGTGCTAGTCAGTTGTATAGAAGTTATTGTTCAAAAGGCAAGTTGGTTAGATGGCCCCAACAAGTGTAACAACTAAGTTTGGTTAGTGAGGGATATTGAAAACATCTAGCCAACGACGAAACAAATTTTTCTTTCTTATATGTTGTTCTACCGGAGGTTGTGATATTTCCGTATCTCATATCAAGACAAATTTAGTCTCTAACGTAACATTTTAAATTAACGCAAAAACTGTATTTTCCTTTGTGCAAAAGGGAATATTTAATTATATTGTATTATCTTTTTGTATTTTTTTAAAAACATAATAGCCCTTACTTTGGGATAACATTATCCTGTGTTGTAAGGATGTTTTACAAACACAAATTTCATGTGGACAAACACTCAGATGCGGAACAACTATCGAAGGGATCGAACCCACGACCTCCGACGCCGATGCCAATGCCTTGGCAATTGCGCCACGGAGTCATCATTAAATATTTACTTGTTTATGTTCAGTCTATTGAATTTTATTTAATTGAATCCGTCACATTTATATTACAGCCGAGTGGCTCCTGAAGATCGCTCCGCAGTACTACGAGCTGAACAACTTCCCACAGTGCGAGGCACGGAGGCAGCTAGAGCTCCTGCAGGCCAGGCTCGACTCCAAGGCCTACCAGGAGGGCTTTTAGGAGGCCTGCTCGGATGTGATGATCGGCCCAAGACTGTGATGTGTTTGTGCGATTGACCGACTTAAAGTGCATCATGCTATACCGTGGAGTGTGATTCTTATGTTCGGTGTTAGGATGACGAAGCCTTGGGAGGGGTGGTTCAAACCATTTTGGTTCAATAGTATTGTGATTGTTAAAGATTGCCAATTACTGTTGATATATTTGGTTGACAATCCCTTGATTCTTTAACATCTTGAATGTATGGAGACATACCCTTAGCTTAGCTATGGGTTGAATGTGTTAATGAGATTGGAGGTTGCAGTGCTCTGGATTTTTCAACAATCACAATACAGTTATATAGAATTTACGCCATCCACGCAAACTATACTAATTTGTTTATAGTTTTCCAATTTAAATTGTATTTAAGGGGATTAGAAAATTTTCGTCTATAAGCTCGTGAATTTAATGTTTAAATTAAAACATCAATTGCTTCTTTCTCGGCTGCCCCGATGAGAGACAAATGTTTATCGGGCTTACATATGAATGTCTGTACACATATTTCTTTAACATATGAAATGTCGCTAGATTCATCTTAGTTGTAAGAGTGATATAAAGTAAAATTTTAAATATAGAATTTCGTATTTAACTATTTTTATTCTGTTGGGATTTTATTTCTAATTACCATTATCATTTAATAACCAATATTTAAAACTGTATTTACTTTTAAAATTCTTCCCTCATTTGTGTAGTTCTAATGTAAAGTTTACTTGGATGGTGAAAAAAATATTTTCGTCGAACAGGATTCGAACCTGAATATGCACTGTTTATAATGTTAAGTAAGATATGTCAAGGAACTGCAGTTATGCATTAAAACACAATAAAAACATTGAAACGTTTTTTTTTATGGCATTTACGCAAACCCAAGTGTTGAAGTCTTAGGTAACGGCTACAAACTTAATTATAGGATTTAAGGAATATTCAAAAAAATTTTAAGATTATTTGTAGGTACTATAAAATACATGTGACTTTGGGTGTGGTTTGGCGTCTTAAACCTCACCCCGTATCACCAAGGGGGTGGAGGGGGGGAGGGGTTCAAAATGCTAAAAAAAAATATCACGTGATTAGTGGATGGCCCCAAAGCAGATGAAGGGACCATATTGGTATATATAGCTGCTGCCCGCGACTACTTTAAATAGTAGTTTTAATTAGTTTTAATTTTGTCATCAGTACTTCCCGTTCTTACCCACATATTTAATCACTCATTGTCAGCCTGTTCATTTCCCTTGGACTGGAAGCAGGCCCACATCATACCACTCCCGAAGTTTACTTGTCCGACAATAATGTCCCCCTTTAGGCCCATTTCCATCTTACCTTTTCTTTCCAAAGTTCTTGAGCACATTGTCCATACTCAACTATCCACTTTTCTATGTTCTAATTAGCTTTTAAGTTCTTTCCAATCCGGTTTTCGGCCCAGTCACAGTACTGTTACTGCTCTCCTCAAAGTTACAGACGATATTCGATGGGCTATGGAGACAAACTTACTTTACTGATGTTGCTTGACTTCAATAACGCTTTTTCTTCTGTTGATTTTGATATTTTACTCGGCATCCTTCATTCAATTAACATTTCCTCCTCCTCTATAAATTGGTTTGACTCTTATCTTCGGGGCCGCTCGCAGCGCGTTCGCATAGAAAATTCATTCTCTAACTCTTGTGAAATAAGCGCGGGTGGCGTTCTCTCCCTTACTTTTTTCTATTTTTATTAACTCAGATGCCGCATTATGCAGACGATTTGCAGCTTTATCATCATTTTCCTCCAGCACAAGCAGACTTAGCTATTGCTACTGTTAACGAAGATTTAAACCGAATAAACTCTTGGTCGAAATCATTTGGACTCAAGCTTAATGCCACTAAATCACAGGCGATAATTATCGGTACTAGGTATGCAAGAAACTCGATCAATTTCTCTACTATACCCCCCGTAAAGTTATGCGATATACCCATACCTTACACTGAAACTGTCAAGGATCTTGGGATAATAATATCATCTAATCTTTCCTGGCGTGCACATGTAAGTGAAATTAGTCAAAAAGTTCACTATTCTTTTCATGCTCTTAAATGCCTCCAGGGTGTATTGCCCTTAAAGACTAAAATCTCTCTGGCCCAAATGCTCATCCAACCCATCATAGACTAACCTGACGCCTGTTACCTGGATGCTACTGAGGAGCTTCTAAATAAGCTTGAGCGCTTGCAAAATCTATGTATACGCTTTATCTTTGGACTTCGTAAATTTGATCACGTCTCTCATCTTCGCAAGGATCTCAAGTGGCTCCCAATACGATTTCGAAGGAAAACTAGGATTTTATGTCTACTCTTTGATATCCTCTATTGCCCTACTTCACCATCTTACCTGCGTGAGCGATTTGCTTTCGCTCGTCCACCGTACGCTCCTTGCCGTTCCCATCTTAAAACCCTCCTTAAATTCCCTCCCCATAAAAGCGCTTCATATTCCGATTCCTTTACTGTTCATGCAGGTCGATTATGGAACTCACTCCCACCAATAATCAGGGAATCTAAAACTACCTTTCCATGGCAGTATAAATGCGACATATATATTTATATATTTATTTACTTATTTATGTATATATATATATATCGACGCTTGAAAGGCAACCCTAACTAAGCGACAAAAATCCGTAAAATGAGTTATATATACCATTCGAATCGCCAGAATTTTTCGCGTCGTTTGATCTGAATCTCATGGTTCTACGACGAGTTTTTTGTCGCTTAGATATTGAGAGATTTCGGTCAAAATCTACATAATGTGCTTACTAAACGACAAAAAAATATTGATTTTTTTTCTTATACCATAGAGGCGTAGTTTCCTGAACAAGGTCTGATGCTGTACACAATCGAAAGCTTTGGTTAAGTCACAGAATATACCTAAGACATCCTGCGACTCTTCCCAGGCTTCAAAAATATTCATAATAAGCTGAACACCCGCATCCGTTGTTGAGCGACCCCTAGTAAACCCATATTGCTTGTTATGTAATAAATTATGAGAGCTAAAATGCTGTAACATTTGATTAAACATGATTTTTTCAAAAACTTTACTAAGAGTTGGCAGTACAGGGATAGGTCTAAAATTATTGGGGTCGGAAGTACTACCAGATTTAAACACCGGAATGATTTTACTATGTTTCATAAGGCCAGGAAATTCGCCACGATATAGCATCAATAATAGAACTGATCACCTTAACCGAGATCCCCCATAGATCTGCAGAGAACAGGTTGTCACTCCATCTATTGGGTGTCGTCCTATACTGCGATGGCCAGTACGAGGCTGCCACTCGAGAACCTTTCTTCCCCAACGGTTATCAGTTCTACGAGCTATATGGCCGGCCCATCGCCACTCCAGCTCACTAACCTTCTGAGCTTTGTCGGTTACGTTTGTTCTACTGCGGATGTCTTCATTGCAAACTCTATCATGCAGAGAAATACCGAGCATAGCCCGCTCCATAGTTCGCTGAGCGATTTTGAGCTACCTCATACGGCCAGCAGTGAAGGACCACGTATCAGTCCCGTATGTCATCACTGGCAGCATACACTGGTTGAAGACTTTAGTCTTCAAACATTGAGGTATATTCGGCGAGAAGATTTGCCGAAGTTTCCCGAACGCTGCCCATCCGAGTTGGATTCGTCGATTGACCTCTGCGTCGAAGTTGAACTTACCTAGCCGGACTAATTGTCCTAGATATACATATTGGTCAACAAATTCGAGCACAGTGCTCCCAACAATAACATTAGACATGATCTTCGTCTTGTCCATATTCATATTAAGGCCCACCCGTTGAGAGGCACTGTTTAAGGTCATTGAGCATAGTACTAAGGTCCGCCTGCGATTCTGCCATGATGACTATACGTCGGCATATAGAGGATGGGTGATGTATTCGCCATCGATGTTTATACCACGTTCTTTTCAGTCCAGAAGCTTGAAAACATTACTATGTTTAATAGTTTATTCGTGATAATTCATTTACCTAAAATTGTTAGTTATAGTTTTTTAGAAAATGAGTCATCTTCATGATAGTGTAATTTATGATTGCGACTGCAATAACAATTGTTCAATTTAAGATGATCTCAGACTAAATGTTATGTTAGGTTAATTAGTTTCCTTATTTAATTTTGTACGTAGCGCATTTGTTTAATTTTTAATAAAGAATTTTATTCCACATAATTGATTTCATTTATTTTTGTGCTTGATTTACCAATACAGTTTTTGATTTAATATCAATTACGAAGCTAGGTTTGGAGTAATTTTTAATAACTAGATAGAATTTCCACAATCACAAAAATCATTAAATAATGGTTAGATAAATTTACTTGATTTATTAATTTAAACTCTGATTATTTTAGATCAATTTTTCTGTATCAAAATTTTAAACTAAGTAAATTTACCTATTTTTACATGTTACAGCATATGCTACAGTGATGACTTATATAATTTTACCTGTTTATGAAATCAGGTAATTTTTTATCTACCCGACACAATCTGGTGTTTATAAAAGTGTGAGCTGTCTTATTGTGACAATTTCAATAGCCACAAAAAAATTAATTCTACCAGTGTTATCATCATTTAAATCGAACAATTGGTTGAATTTTTATGATTTTTTAAATTTATATTTGAACTTTAAATCACTCTCCTGTAAAATTTGCTAAGTGTCGCTTAGTTAGGGTTGCCTTTCAAGCGTCGATATGTATAATGTGTATTTATGTATTTATATATATTTTATTTTAGTAATGATATCATATTTATAATTATTGCATATACATGTATTTTAATTGATGTATGTACACTATTAACTACCATCTGTAACCAATTTCCAGTCACAGGTCTGCTGGAAGAAATTTCTTATGAAATAAACAGGGCCTTTGTACAAATTATTTCATCTATTTACATCTCTGCCATAACTCTGTGTACATAAATTATAAATAAAATTATAAATAGAATAGGTTGAAGGCGTAACATTCAGACAGATATACATCAAATATATGTATATTATTGCCTATGTCTTATTCTGATGTATAAGCCATATTATTGTAGTTTCATTAAAATCGATTCAGTAGTATTTGCGTGTAAGAGTAACAAACATCCATCCATACATACATACAAACTTTCGCGTTTATAATTTATTTATTTATTTATTGTTATATGGAAAACTACAGCATGAATACAAATTATAAAATATAAGAGATGAACATAATTAGAGACTTATAATTAAAGCAAATTACAGTTTTCCGTTCATTCAGTTAAAAGACTTAATAATAAGGTACGAGCAACAAATACAATGTGTGTGTGTGTGTGTGTGTGTGTGTGTGTGTGTGTGTGTGTGTGTGTGTGTGTGTGTGTGTGTGTGTGTGTGTGTGTGTGTGTGTGTGTGTGCGTGTGCGTGCGTGTGTGTGTACGTGCTTTACTACGTGCTTGACTATTGTTCAAGGATTTTGAATTGTGACCAATGATTCAATAACAAGTTTCTTAAACTTCTTCTTATTTGAGTTGAAGGGGTCGACATTAAAAAAATTTGAATTGTATAAGCGTGGTATGCGAGACAATACTGAATTTGATGAATACCGGGTATGAGAGAGTGAAACATGAAACAAACGACTATTACTGTGACGCGTACGCTTAGACGGCACATTAAGCGAAAGCCCAGATAGTAACTGTGATGAGTCTATTTGACCTGTTAGTAATCCTTGCAGAAACAGCATATCTAATAATTCACGTCTATCTTGCAATGGAAGAATTTTGTAGTATTGACAACAGTCTTTATATGAGACACCGTTATAGTAAGTTTTGAAATTTAGATATTTAATAAACTGTTTCTGAATCGATTCAACAGCGTTTATGTAAGTAGCATATTGTGGAGACCAGACGCAAGAGGCATATTCTAGAGTACTTCTAACATACGCAAAGTAAATTCTTTTTATACATTCGACATGATCAAAAGATTTAGATACTCTAAATATGAAACCAAGTGTTTTATAAGCTTTTTTGACTATGTAATTTATGTGATCTACCATAAGAAGTTTCGAGTCTAATAGAACTCCTAGGTCTTTCACTGTATTCGATTTTTGTAAGGGAATTTTGTTTATAGTATATTGAAACAAAATCGGACAGAATTTACGCGTAAAGGTTATCTGGGTACACTTCTCTACATTAATGCTTATTCTATTTTTATTGTAATATTTTACCAAGTTGTCTAAATCATTCTGAAGAAGCTGACAATCTTCTTTTTTTCTTACTGTAATGTAAACTTTTTTATC
The DNA here is from genome assembly GCA_933534255.1 of Iphiclides podalirius. NCBI lineage: Eukaryota > Metazoa > Arthropoda > Insecta > Lepidoptera > Papilionidae > Iphiclides > Iphiclides podalirius. Next base: position 420,368 of record OW152841.1, on the reverse strand, counting down.
GTCTGCAAACATTAATACTCTGGAATGCAAAATATATGTCTGAATGTCAAATAAATAAGCGTTGTAGAGAAGTGGGCCCAAGTGGGATCCTTGTGGCACGCCCGATTTTACCGAAACAAAGTCGGATCTGCAACTCCCTATTACAGTCGCTTGTTTTCTGTTAGAAATATACGATTTTTATCCAGCGGTACAAGTCTCCATGTATTCCCAATAAGTGTAGCTTGTGCAGCAAGATGACATGATCCACTCTGTCGAAAGCTTTTTCAAAGTCAGTGTAGATCACGTCAACTTGTGCCCCATCTTCCATATTCTTAAATATGTCGTTTGTAAAGATACTAAGATTAGTGACGGTAGATCGATTTTTAATAAAACCGTGTTGTGTATTGGGAATTGCATGAGCCAAAATAGGATACAGATTTTTATATACAAATTTCTCTAATAATTTCCCTAGTACATTTAAAATTGATATGGGACGGTAGTGATCTATTTTAGTCCTAGACCCTTTCTTATGGATTGGAATTACATGTGATTCTTTCCATTTAGAAGGAAAGACTCCTTCACTTAATGACTGATTAAATAAGATAGCTATAGGTACTGAAAGGTGATCTGCACAATTCCTCAAGAAAACCGGAGGGATTTGGTCACTACCTGGTCCTTTATTACTATTCAACGAACATAATAGTTTATTAACTTCTTTAGTACTAACTTTTAAGGTATGTATATTGTCAACATTTTCTTTTATTGCGGATATCGAAAAAATTTTGTATGATGGAGCAGGATCTAAAAATACACTCTCAAAATAACCATTAAAGGCTGAGCTAATTTCTTCCTCCGATTTATATTCTTTGGAACCCAAATACATAACCCTTGGATAACCAGTATAAGTTAAGCGTTTAGATTTTACATAGTTCCATAGCAATTTTGGAGTTTTAGTAATGCCTTTCTGAATTTGTTTCATATAGAATGCATAACACTCTCGTTGCACTTTAAGCTGTCTGTCCCTTAATAATCTAAACTCGTCGTAATCTCGTGGATTGTTATACTTTTTCCATTTGCGATGCACAGAACTTTTTTCCCTAATAATAGATATGAGAGCTCTAGAAAACCATACCGGATATTTATGCCTTTTATAACACTTTGACTTTGGAACGAATTTATCTATCAAATTATATAATTCTTTATACAATATTGCAGTAATTTCTTCGGTTGATTTATATTTGAATAAAGATATCCAATCAATCTTACTTAATTCGCTATTTATACTGTCGTAGTCTCCTTTAAAAAAGTTATATTTAGTTGCTGGTTTAGGTTGTTTTTCAGCCACTAAAATTTCGGAGGCATCAATTTCTAAGGCCGGATGAAAATGATCTTCTGATATTAAAGGTACGTTTGGTAACGATACTCTAAGGTAAGTATTACTAATTAATAAATCAAGAACATGGTTACTACAATTTTATTAAAATTGTATTGTTTAAGTCCCGAAAAATTCAGTTTTTGCATGTAAAATTTATGGACGCATTTTGAATCTCAGTAGTTCCTACTCGTATATGATTGGGGCCCGATGGTGTCCAGTGAATATTTGGTAAGTTAAAGTCACCCGCTAATATAATAATATCATTTGGATGTATAGTTACCATCGAGGAGATTACTTCCTCCACAAGCGTCAGACGATAAGACTGCAAATTATCGCCAGGAATGTATGCTACCCCAATGTGTACCGGGCGACGTTGTACTCTGCTTAGTGAGCAAGTTGTAACAGTTATCCAAACCATTTCAATACCATCTCGATAAAACTCTGATCGTTCTTGTGCATGAAAAAGACGTTTAACACAAATTAATGCTCCTCCTCCAATAACTTTTTGAGAAGATTTAAAACTACGATCACACCTGAATACCTCATATCGGTTATCGCAGAATTCACTAGATAAAATACTTTCATTAAGCCAAGTTTCCGTTAATAATATCAAATCATAATCGTTACTAAGAATGTTCTGATATAATGTATTTACTTTTGTCCGGAGACCTCTAACGTTTTGGTAATAAAAAGTGAATGTACTACTCATTATTGTTGGTAAAATGAATGGAACTTTTGTTATAAATTATGGTGAATTGGAAGTTAGTTATTAGTAACGACAATGTCTCAAAGATGCATACCGATATTAAGGAAAATAAACATGAATTAAAATTTTCAATACGCGACCCGCGAGAAAGTAAAGCACATAAAAGTGTAATGTTATTTGTGTTTGGAATGAATATAGTGTAAAATACAATGTTACAAAATAAACCATATTTGTTATACCAATTAAAGTTTAAAGACGTCAAGTTATTTTTAACAAATCTTTTTCTGATGAAATCGATATTGCCGGCGATGTTTCGTTTTTCCTTGTAAAAATTAAACAGTTTTTTGTCCATACAAACTTATAGGCCATCTTAGTTGCCCTTAATTTGCACCTCTTGTAAAGAGCTTTGTTTTCGGGAGTAAGGTGATCATTAACATAAATAGGCTTAGGTTGACCAAGTATACCTAGATCTTTTGTTGTGACTCCACGTGATTTTTTAAGGCCAGAGATCACACTGTCTTTTAAATACCTTCGAGAAAATTTTGCAACGATGACTCTCGGTCTACCTTCAACTCGTTTCTGTGGTTGTACCCTACTTGCGAATTCAATGTCCTTTTCATTAATCTGGACTCCTGCATGGCCACAGATCTTTAGTATAACTTCGTTTACGTTTTCATTTTTAAGTTCAGGAACCCCGAAAACTTCAATGTTCTGCAGCCTTGACCATTGCTGTTGTCTAGAACCTTGTTTACGAAGTTCACTTAAAGTATCCTCCAAGATGGTAACCTGACTCTTCAAAGCGATGCATTCCTCATTCAGTCTAAAATGGTCGTTCTGCAAAGCAGCATGCGACTCAGCTATGGATTGGAGCTCAGTTGACAGCGCAGACATTTTTGTGTTGATTTCTGCCATAATGTTTTCTTTAAATTCAGCAATGATGGCATTTTTAATTTCTATGAGCTTTTTATCCAATAAGCCTTCAAGGTCTGCTAGAATTAAATTTTCATACTTATGCGATTCGGATTCCGGTGAAATTACTAAGTTCAGTTTAGCTGGTGTACTAGAGTTCCCTTTTTTGTTATCAGTAGGTGAACAAGCAAAACATTTATAACTTTTTAAATATCTAGACGACATTTTCTTGAAATTAGCTTCATTGATATTAAGACAGGTGTAATGATATTTCTTGACGCATTCTGAACATGATATTTCTTCCTTCTTTGGTATTGCTTGCTTACATGTATTGCACTTTGACGACATTTTAATATTATTAAAGAATATTTTTTAATAATTGTATGAAGGTAGTAGCAGGTAAACAACTGCCGCGTGCCGGACGATTACGCTGCAGTGGACTTTAATTTTTATCAATGTCTTGAACAATGCTTTCGACTAAAAAGTCCTAAGCGCCATGTAGATAGCGGCGCTTACGCGTTTAATAGTAGACACCAGCTTAAATAAATTTATTGAGGGTTATGGACGATTTCACTGTTTCACTTTTATGTTGTATTAATTTCACTGTTTGTAATATGTTCTTTACGAGATTTTTACTTATCACTTTCCATCAAAACACTCACTTTACCGATAGAAGATTTATAAGTAGATATTTTATTAACAGAACGGCGATTTGAATACGTGTTGCTCGCACGCTCGCGATCGCATCTAATAGTAATATTAGTAAGGATTGCTTCTGAACTATTGCGTACGAAATTGCCATTAACAATGCATATATAATCTCAAATAAATGCTAAAGGAATTCATTTAAAATAAAAAAACAACATCTATCAACAATTTACCATTTATTAATGCAATAAACTATCAACTCTCACCCCTGAACAATAAAATCTTCATTCACACGACACATCATTTGGAATAATATCGATTTGCCCCGCACTATGAATCAATCTAGATAGTTGTGCTTGTTCAGAAAATATACAGATAAACCGTAAACCCATGTAATTTGTACTGGCACCGTCTATTATGTACAAAGGCATGTAGAACTGTGAAAGAATGTTTTAAATGGTTAGAAATAATTATTTAAAGCTTTTTAATGTTTAAAGTTTTTGTGTTTGCTACAAAGGTGCACCGGAAACTAGTATCAACTATAAAATTCTCTCTAGTTTAGCGCTTTTGCATAGGACCGATGCAGTGCCAGTACAAAAATGCAATCAATCATCATAAAATGTACTTAAAACAACCATATTTATGATAAGTTTAAACATTTCCGTTAAACTAACAGGCCATATATATTGTCTGTAGTCCAAACAAACTCTAGATTTTGATTGGTCATTTCATTAGAGGTCTTGAAGTAAAACAAATGAATTTAAATTGTGACAAAGTAATTATGAGGAAATATATAAAAGCAAATGTGTTTAAGGTGACTAATGAACTTGACAAAACTGATACAAATATTTTTATTAATTTCTGTAATTTGCATTTGCAAACATCAAATTTAAAAAGATGCAATACAAGGAGCATATAATTTTAAATTGTAGTCGAATAAGCCTTTAAGGCCTTAACAATACCGAAATATATTTATATGACATTTACATCCAATCTCTCTCGCAAGAGTCCAGATAATATCTATTCTACATCTACAGTAAAAAAAAAAATCCAACAAACATACGCACAACTTAATTGTACCGGGACATTGTATACTATAGTATAAAACCGTCGGAAAATATTCATCTTCTGAGGCGGATCCGGCGCGAGGTGGGCCATACAGCGTCCCCCGCAAGTCCGCACACCGCCCCGTCTGCCGCCCTACCCCTTGGAGACACCCACCAGGGCGGGGCGTACACATCTCTCGTGCAGCTTGTAGCCGACCTTGCTCACCGCCACGACCGTGCCCGGCTCGCAGCCCTCCACTTCCTGGGGCGGATTTTTTAAAAATTATAATAATTATACCTATAGCCCCAACTTAGCTGTCCGGTCTTCCCTTCCCTGAGGGCTGCTGTCTGGTTGGGTCATATATATTAATAATCAATCAATCAATCGGCCTTATGCAGTCCACTGCTGGACATAGGCCTCCCCAAGAGTACGCCACAGAGTACGATCTTCCGCTTTCCTCATACAGCCACTACCAGCGACCTTTCTCAGGTCATCGGTCCACCTGACAGGGGGACGTCCGACACTACGTTTTTATATTTATAAATGATATACAATTTCTAATATATAAAAATATCGTGTCAAGATGTACGGAATGTTTGTGATAAATTCCGAAACTACTGAACCAACTTGGCCAATATGGTAGTTTTTATCTCAATTATTGATCTCAATATTTGTTATTGCAAATTATTTGTTTATTAGATGACAAAGAGCTATCTGTGAGCCCCATAAGATACTAACAGATGGCTGTGTAAGATAAATTTATAGACTGGATTGAGTAAGTATCCGATAGATGGCGCTATGCTAAAAGTAGAAACATGGACCCGGTAGAATTAGCACAGACGAAGTTGCGCAGGCCAGCTAGTTATAAATATAAATATAGGTGTTTATTTATATTTATAAACAAAAGAGAAGAGGTAACTGACCACAACAATAATAATAATTTTTATTTGCCCTTAAACTGGGTGATTAAGAAGTTGGTTAACAATTATTGACCTCCAAGTTCAGCAATAATATATGATATGCAAATATTGTTGATTTTTATATCCATAAATTTCATCTAGACATACACCCAGATCTGATGAATGAATGAACAACATGATTTACATGTTACACCGACAGCATAAATGAGGCAGAAGAAAAAAGAAAATTTAATAAACTCAACACCGAATAACCTAGTTTAATATTCACATATCACTGATAAGGTATACAATATACGTAAAAATATTACCTGCTGGAACAAGGCTTCATGAAGGTTGGGATCGAACTTCTCCCTCAACGGTGACACTGCAACCAAACCGTGGCGGGAGAACACCTGAAAGTTTTTTTTTATGAGATAATTAGAATAAATATTAATTAAAATAAATAAAATATGGAGCGCTTAGTACGAATGGGAAAGATTTAGGGAGACAGCAAAGACATAGTCAGTATCAATATATTGTTAATATATTAAAAAAATTCGTGGTGTTTTTTTTTTGTTATAGCGGCGACAGAAATAAAATTTCCACTGTCCAACTATTTCATGAGATACAGCCTGGTGACAGACGGACAGACAGACAGAGAGACAGCGAAGTCTTAGTAATAGGGTCCCATCTTACCCTTTGTGTACAGAACCCTAAACTGGAAATAAAAAAAGAAATAATCACCTGGACATAAATAATTACTGATATATTATATTTTTAGTGCCAGTCTCAACAGAGACCACCAGAGATGAATTATGAAATGTAACTTTTTGGAGATAAACGGACAAAAACTTCAGCGCTGCAGTATTCGAAGCTGCCTCTCTCAGGTAACACTCCCAGGAAAACAAGTAAACTCAATATTTTCACCCCTTGAGCATGCATTTTTTCTATGCAAAAATAAAAAGACCTAGAATTGAAAACAGTCATGTAAAAAATATTACACACGCAATTTCCATTTAAAACATATTTCGATAGAAAGCAGCCAGTTTGTTTTATTGTCTGCATGGGCAGCCCATTACAGCTGCTTGCAACTGTAACGAGTAGATTGTGAGAGACGTACCTGTTCGAGCTGAGCGCGAGTGAGGCGCACGCCGTCATGGAGGGAGCGTAGAGCCGCCGCAGCCCCCTCGGCTGACGCCTCCGCCCTCTCGGGAACGCTCTCCGCCGCTGCCGCTAAAGTATCTGCCACCTGAGGGTAGTAAAAAAAAGTAAAGTACCCGCCTGTACATATCCCACTGCTGGGCAAAGGCCTCCTCTGTACAGAGGGTATAAGGCCATAGTACGCCACGCGGGCCCACTGCGTATTAGCGGAGTTCAAATATCTTCGAAATAGTTATATGTTCCTCACTATGTATTCCTTCACCACTGAGCCGGTGATAATTACCCGCACAGTCTAACTTACCTGCGGGTAGTTATCACTATTTATATATTTTGTATATTATGTATAATTTCTATTTCCAGAAGTGAACCATGATAGCTCTGTGCCCTTTCAAATTACTAAGTTCAAGTACTCACACCTTTCAAATTACAAAGCTAAGCCAACTACTCAAGCAACCTGAGTTCAATCCCTGGTGCTGGTAATAATGAAATTATTAATTTTATCAAATGGTTAGGGGTGAATGAAAGATATTTCAAAGTTATGTGAAGTCCGCCAATCCGCAGTGGAGCCGCGTGATGGATTATACCCTAATACTCTCTGTGCAGAGGAGGCCTTTGCCTAGAAGAGGGATATGTATGTATAGGCTGTTACTAATTTCTATTATAAAATAGAAGGAAATACTAGAAATGGATGCATTACACTGTGATGAAGCACAAATTGATGGGGAAGTATAACTGCAGAGGACGATTACAGAGAAAACAAAGTATTTATATATTCTATGAATGAAGGTCACAGTCTAACAGTTATTGGCATTAAATCTTTGCTGGTGTTTATGTCCGTAAATGGCAACCCAGACCTATCATCAGGTTTGATACAAAAAGGAACTGACAAAAACTGTGTGGCATTTGTCAACTGTGCCCGTTTAGAACTCTAGAAAACCACATTCAGGTTAATAAATAGTAACACAGTGTCAACAATACAACTATTTACGTAGCTATCGATCGAACATCAGAGATTCGTTTTAGGCCAAAAATCTAATACTACTTTTCATATAATTTAAAAATGTATGTGCCAGAAGTGTAAACACATTATTTCATAATCAAATTTAACTTCTAATCATATTCTAAAAAAGATTTTATAGTTTTTATAAGAAATAAACTTCTTTAAAGGGAAATGTTTTAATTAGATTTATTAATTACAAGTCATAAAGGCACTGGTTGTAATCAGTAATTGTCTATTAAAATTTGAATGTTTTCAATTAACATTATACCTTTAATATAAACTGATGTTCTTTTACAAAGCACCTTTTACTACCTATAAATAAGTGACAATCTATCATTACATGACAAACATGTTTACCAATGCCTTGTGAAACTTACGTCTAGGAGATCTTTGCAGAAGCTTTGTATTGCGAAAGACTTGGCATCCTCAACTTGCTTCATCATTCGCCTTCGCACATTCTCTCCATCTGCTAGTGCACGCTTGTATTTATCCTGGAAAATTGTCATCACCGTCAAAAACATGTAGTTAACTTTTAGACTAACAGTCTGCAGCCAAGGGGTTAGGATATTGTAGAAATAATCATAAGCCCCTTAATGGATGACAACCTTCGAAAAATCTTCAAATCAACCTTAATTTAAGTCATTGTAAGCTTGGTAAAAATAATATAGCAATCAAAAAGAACGATACACTTTTGCTTATGAAAGAATTATTTTTTTAATGTGAGAAACAAGCATGCCTGTCACCTAGTAGTGTGGTTCTTAACAAAAGAAAAATGGTACTAAAGCAGTTCAGAATTACAACAAACTTCATAAACAAGGTAACTTACTTCATAATCTTTGACTTGTTGTTTGAGTGTTGAGACTTCTGTACTGAGGCTCTCAATCTGCTTGTGGCACTCCTCCAAATTTGTTGGCAGCTGCTTGTCGCCCGAGGCATCCTCTGCCGCCTTCTCTTCAGTGCTGTACCCACGAACTGTTGATCTGGAAAGTGCAATAAAATAGCCATTGTATATGTAGTATTTAATTCAACTTAAAAACATAAATTAAAATATTATTATAACTGTTAATTTGCATTGAAATTTTTTTTTTCCCTACTATGGCTCCACTGATACGTCAGTGATTTTGCCAACAACTTGGTACTTGGAGATCGATTAGGCTAAGGACATGACAATAATAACCTACTGTATTAAACCAGTTTCAGTTGCATACCTGTAAAGAGAGGAACAAAACACCTTATTAGTAATTAGTAACATGGTCATTAGTCATGGGACATCAGCCATACATAAATAAAGAGAAAGAAAAACGGAAAAAAAAAGGAACAGGAACAAAAAAAGGCGAAAAACAAAAATCTTATAAACCAGCTTAAGGCCGTATATTGTTAATTTCTATGAATCTAACTAGAGTTTTAATGAATGGGGCATAGACAAGAGTTAACAAACAACTAACATTCACAGGACGTACAATAGTGGGTGGGTGTAGATCATATAGAGGGACTGATAACATAGGACAACTAAAGAATAAATGATCAAGAGTACCCTCATCTAACCCGCATTCACACAAAGACGTATTTCGAATATGCAGTTTAGCCAGAAACACCGGTGAACATACATGGCCTAGTCTGAGCCTGATGATAATAGATGTAGTCTTTTTGTGATAGCATCTATATCTAAAGAACCAAGGTTTGGTAGGTATAAAAGGTTGAATTAGACTGTAATATTTACACCTTTCACGTCCAATCGCCCGCCACATGTCACCATACCAAACCCATATCATATTATGTTTGGCAGAGAGACGCAGATCACGCACAAAACATTTATTATACTTAGGGATTCCGAGCTGAATTGCTTCTTTGGCACAGCAATCTGCTTTTTCATTTCCAAGAATGCCGCAGTGACTTGGAATCCATGCTAAAACTACTTGTAGACCAGCACAGTAGCATTTATATAATGCTTGCTTAATTTTTAGTGTTAAGAAAAAGTTATCTTTAGAGTGAAATGGGAGCTTCAAGATATCTTGTAAGCAACTATATGAATCAGAGAAAATTATAGATCTATTTAGTTGATGGGATTCAATATAAGATACAGCTTCTAAAATAGCTATTGCCTCTCCACTAAAAACAGAACATTGAGGAGGGCATTTAAAGTTCAATATAATTTTGTACCTAGGTAACCAGACAGCAGCACCCACATCTACACCATCATTCAACTTTGAGGCATCCGTGTAAAATGTCATCCAGCCATTAAACTCAGTTTCAAGAATTCTATTAAATTGGATATGGACATTGGGTGAGTTCTTATCTATACCCATCGATAGAATAACCCTAGGCCTATAAACTAGCGCCTCATAATCTACCATAAAAATTGGGTATTTTATAATTTTGAAAACTGGTTTAGAAAGGTTCTTTATTTTTCGGTATGACTTAATAAGCAGAGGCAAGTTCTTATGTTTCCAGTAAACAGAAGTAGTTGCTAACTGCGACAAGGAATGTAAGATTTTTAAAAGGGGATGATGGCTGTATTGAACTATATTGCATAAATATCTATCAGCAAGATATTGTCTACGTAGATGAAGGGGAGGTTCTAGACATTCAACTTGTAACGCCAAATTCGGAGAGGATTTCATGGCACCAGTGATGATGCGCAGACATTTATATTGAATTTTCTAAAGTTTGTTTAGTGCATTCTTATTGCAAGGTTCTAAAGAAATAAAGAACCATAATCATAATGTGATCTGACAATGGCATTATATAATAATTTTTGATTATAAGGATGTGATCCCCAATGGACACCTGATAAAGATCTCAAAATATTTACACCTTTTTCACACTTATTACTAACATAGTTGAGATGATGTACACCAGACAATTTAGAATCTAATATAACGCCTAAAAATTTTACTTAGTCTAGTACAGCTACAGGATGTCTATCAATAAACAAATTAATGCTTGGAACATGGCGCTTTCTCGTGAATACCACCGCATTGCATTTAGAAAATGGTAAAGATAAACCTTGATTGTCAAACCAATCACTCAAATATGCTAATGCAGAGTTAATTTTACCAGCAGCATCATTTAATGAAGATGATACGGCGTACAGAACAATGTCATCAGCATATTGTAAAATTTTACAATAGGGTGAAACGGAGTGGTCTAGATCATAAGTGTACACATTATACAATAGAGGACTGAGTACAGAGCCCTGGGGTAACCCCTTCCACACCAATCTAGATGTTTGAATTGATCCATTAGCACGGACAGAAATGGAACGAACACTATATAGATTAGATATAAAATTGACCAGTCTCTCAGGGATACTCAGTTGAAGCATTTTATGCCTGAGTATTGGAATCTGGACATTATCGTAGGCAGAAGTAACATCCAAGAAAGCGCCGATAACATGCTGGCTATTACTGAAAGCCTGACGGATACTGGAGACAAAGATACTTAAACTATCCAGTGTACCCCTCCCCTCCTGAAGCCAAATTGATAATTGGATAATACCCCTATTCTCTAGAACCCACTCTAATCGGGTTTTAATTAAGTGTTCCATAATTTTACATAAGGTAGAAGACAGAGCTATAGGGTGATATGATGAGGCTTCTTATGGATCTTTGCCTGGTTTAAGAATAGGTATGATAATTTGGGTTTTCCAGGAGTCAGGTATACAGCAGGATAAGAAAATAGTATTAATGATTTTAAGAAATAAAATGTGAGTAGATTTGCTTGACTTGATAATAAAAGAATAGGGAATTCCATCTATGCCTGGTGAAGAGTCACGAAGATGGTCCAGGGAACAAAGCAGTTCAGGATAGGAAAATTCATCATTCATTTTATCTGGATATATAAAAGAATGAGAATAATCCGTAGGAAGGGAGTCACGGAACGGAACATAAGGAGGAGATAATTTACTAATAAAGTTTGGTAACCAACTATCTGTGTGATGATAAGCAAGACATGAAAAATTATTTTCACAAGACCTGCGAAAAGATTTTATACGTTTCCACACCAAGGATGGAGAAGAACGTGGGGACAGAGATTCGCAAAACCTCTGCCAACCTAATTTTTTTTTTTTGCTAAGCAATATTTTGGTTTGTGCACAAGCCTTACGATAAAGTAAATAATTATCCATTGTTAGATTTGAAACATATTTGCTTTCAGCTTCGTTACAATACTGAACACTGATAGTACAATCCCTGTCCCACCAGGGGGGAGAGCGAAGGCGTTTAAGAGACGTGTTTTTATTGGGGATGGCGGGGTCAGCTGAACTTAGTAGAGAAGTGACAAAATAATTGTAAATATCATGTAAATTAGAGTGGGATAAGGATGTATTGGGGGGAAGAGATGCAAGTTTTTGATCCATTAACTGTGAAAACTTGTTCCAGTCTGCTAAATGAAGTCTGTACTTCAACAGAGGGATGTGATTGACTGTTGGAGGAATAGCTTTACATAAATTTAATACTATGGGGAAGTAATCACTACCATAGGAGTTAGGCAGAACCATCCAATTAATTGAAGATGCCAGAATAGTTGAGGAAAGAGACAAATCAATAGCCGAGGGATTCTGTAATGGAGAAACTCTCCTTGTAGGTGACCCATCATTTAATAAACAAAGATTTAAATTGTCCAGCATATCTATGATAAAGTGAGATGAAATGTCACAAGCACAAAGTATGCTTACAATTAAAATCTCCCATCACTAAGAGAGGAGCAGGAAGAGAGGAAAGGATAGAGCTTAAGTTTGAAATGATGTTAGGATTGGGGTGGGGAATGTAAACAGGAACAAATGATGAAACATTAATTCTAGAGGCAACAATATGGAATTCTGGGGGATGAGAGGGAATACGGAGCTTGGTAAAGGGAATGGGTCTTTTAATAAAAAGAGTACACCCAGCCCAACCATCATCCCTATCATCCCGCAGACAAGAGTAGCCTGAGAGCCTAAAAATGGAACGAGGCCTCAACCAAGTCTCTGCAATAGCGCAAACTACAGGGTTATATTTGTTAGCTAAAAATATTAGATCAGCCTTTTTATGACGAACATTCCTACAGTTCCATTGAAGGATGTTGAATGTTACGGTTTTTTTTAATTACAATTAAAATCTCCCATCACTAAGAGAGGAGCAGGAAGAGAGGAAAGGATAGAGCTTAAGTTTGAAATGATGTTAGGATTGGGGTGGGGAATGTAAACAGGAACAAATGATGAAACATTAATTCTAGAGGCAACAATATGGAATTCTGGGGGATGAGAGGGAATACGGAGCTTGGTAAAGGGAATGGGTCTTTTAATAAAAAGAGTACACCCAGCCCAACCATCATCCCTATCATCCCGCAGACAAGAGTAGCCTGAGAGCCTAAAAATGGAACGAGGCCTCAACCAAGTCTCTGCAATAGCGCAAACTACAGGGTTATATTTGTTAGCTAAAAATATTAGATCAGCCTTTTTATGACGAACATTCCTACAGTTCCATTGAAGGATGTTGAATGTTACGGTTTTTTTTAATTATGGTTTCTAAGAGCTGTTCTAATAAGGGCAAGACATTGTTCGGTAGTGAATCACTAAATTTTGATACCATGTTAATCAAAGAGCATGTGAGTAGCTCAATCAGATTATCGTTAGGAGTAGCATAAGGAGTAGGACTAAGTGTTCCAAGCGCACTGCCATTAGGTTGGGAGGATTTGGGAGTTCTAACAATTTCTTGATGAGCATGTTTATCATAAGATTGACTCTGAGGGGATCTAGGACGGGGTTGCTGAGGAAGAGATTTATTGTAGACAACAGATGGCGACCTATGAGAGGATGAAGAATGTTCATAAACCGGGGAAATAGGTGTGAGGCTTCAGTATAACTAACATTCTCTTGTGACATTACATGTTTGATATTTTTCTGGCGCAAATGTTCTGGACAGATAGGCTCTGTGGCTTTATGATGGCCTCTGCACAATAGACAAACAGGATCAGGTACTGTACAGGAGTCCCCAGGGTGTTGTTGAGCACACTTAAAACATCTAGGCTTAGATCGACATTGAGCACGGACATGGCCAAATCTGCAGCAGTTATGGCATTGTATGGTAGGGAGTTGGTATATGGAGACTGGGAGAGAAGCATGGAAACAATAAACTTTATATCGGAGAGTTTGACCTAGGAAGGTCAACACGACTGTGGTGGATGGTTCCCAAGTTGGTCTAACATTATTGTTTTGCCGATTTTTCACATTTAACCTTCTAGCTCTTATGACAGGACCACAATTTGGAGGGCATTGTATCCCAGAAACCAGTTCTTCAAGGGACCACTCCAAGGGTATTTGGCAGACAACACCCATTCGAGAAACCAGGAACTTTGGGACCTCTGCATTGAAATTATTTTTTTGTAATATAGAATTCTCAATAAAGGAATTGGCTTCTACGTAATTTTCAAATTGAACAGAAATTTTATTTCGGCCTAATACCTTGATGCCATCACACACAATACCAGAAATCTTGTTTTTATGTAGTAGCTGTGCAAAATTAAGTAGTTTAATAGAGAGCCCTTCAGAAGGATGAGCTTCCATACGAGACACGTGGACAGTGAAGGGACTAATTTTTTTGTCAGGCTCAAAACCAGGTCTAGTGTAAGTATCCTGGGTAAATGTAAATAACTTTAACTCCGGCGTAATTCAAATCAAATAAATTTTAAACGATAGAGAAAACTCACTTATGAATTTATCAACAAGCAGAATTTGGCGGTCGCTTATAGTTTTCGAAAAAATAAATAATGAAATAGTGTGATTTTTACTATAGAAAACCGCCATTTTTTGTTGTAAATATGTCAATTCAGCTCGTATTTCTTGGTGGTCATAAAAAAAAAACCTAACATCGAAGGTTAAGGCGGGAGCTCCAAGCATTGCTTCAAATGCTAAGAAAACAATGTAGAGGAATGCGTTAAGATTTTCGTCTGTGTGGTCATCAGCCGTTTAGCTCAGTGGCTAGAGCGTCAGGCCGCGAATGCCGAAGACGTGGGTTCGATTCCCACAGCGGCGACAATCTTTTCGCACTTTTTCTACATATTTGAATGTTCAATCTTAAGTGCAAAGATTAGCACTATAAACAATTTAAATTTCTGCATGATGAAATATTAAAAATACATTGATCACATCTGTAGAGCCAGTAAAAGTTTTTCAAAAGAAAGTAATTGGCATATTCAATGCTTTATAATTGTGCATTTACAATATTAGCTGTTTAATTTTAAAATATTTTTATAAAATTGTAGGTTGTTGTAAGCTTGGTTGCGCAATGGTTTACCTGTAAATATTTCCTCGAAACGTCCTAAGACTAGAGTCCGTGACGTATTTCACTAGCCTACCTACTGAATACACTTTTAATGAAGCCATGTTCTTTGGTGAAATGCAACTTTTAAAGAATTTACAAAAAATCCTACACGAGAGGTTATATGTCACTTTTCTTGTCCTATCCGTATCCGTCAATGTTACTTTTTTTATTACTGATGCCAAGTGACGTACACAAATTAACCATAATCTACCTAAAATCCTAACGCTATGATTTATGATTAATTTAATTTATAATAATAATTGAAGTTATTTTTTTAAATGTAATATTACGAAAGAAAGTTATAGAATCTACTTTATCAACTGATTAACAATTCACATTATGCAAATGAAAACCCTATAAATTTATTTTATTTTTACATATACATGTCATATGCAAACTATTTATAATAATTTGAACGTTTTGTTATGAATACATTATTATTTTAATTGAAATCATTTTCACTTATAAGATTTCTGAACGAAAATTTACACGCCAAACTGAAATGTTATGTATGATGCAGGGTGCCAACTTAGAGGTTTTCCCCCAAATTTAGGGGTAAACACACGCGTTGGGATTTTTAGAGGCATTATATTTTTAGGGTTATTTTGAGGGAGTTTTTACTTCTTACATTTTTCCCTACTTTTTACTTCTTAGTATATTTTTTATTAAGAAAAATAAAGGTATAAAATAAAGGTATAAAATAAAGGTATAAAATAAAAGGAGTAATGCAATCTACCCAATCATATTCATTTGTTGACCTAGTACCTTAGCGACATCTAGTACGGATTCTCATTACCAAGATGCGGGTTTGAACTATGGAGAGTAGAGATAACTCGTAAGGAATCAGTCTCTATATATTAAAACGTGCCCGTCAAAACGCATTCAATAGCGGTAACGTAGGATGTATTTTAAAGAGATCATCAAAAGTTATTAATCTTTTTTATATTTTAGGGTGGTAGGGCCACTCAGCTATTGCACGAATGGGCTGGCTCGTCCAGCTAGGTACCACGACCTCACTGAATACCGGCGTAAAGTGGAAATATAATACTTTCGCATTTCGTGATTGTGATGGTCGGGGCCCAATTTTCAAAAGGTTGTCAACGTATCTGCAACCCTCAGGTGTAGCAGATGTCCATGGGTGGCGGTATTCACTTAACATCAGGTGAACCGTCTAGCTTGGCAACTTTACACATAAAAAAAATCTATTTATAAATCCAATTTTTGGAATAACCACTGGTCGTGTAAGGAAATCATAAGAGACATTTTTTTATTACATTCAATTCCCTACAACTTCTAGTGCTATGCTTTTTATAAGACCAACATTTCGTTGCAATTTCCATAATGTATCTATACCATTCATTTGGAAATTAAGGCAAAAACCTTGGCACTATTTATTATAATATTATTTTATTCGAGGGTTCTAGGGGGTTTTGACTTAAGGTTTAGGGACAAATATTTGCAAGAGTTGGTAACACTGGTATGATGTACGTCGATTTACGATTACGACGTACGTGCGTGAAACTGAAAATTCGCGTATTCTGACAGAATACGGATTAGAAAAAATCTGAAATATTCCGCAATGCTCTTGGCATGTGTCATCTATGACATAATCGCACGAGATTTTCCTCAGGGTCACGCGAGCTGAACTGAAGCTCACTGGCCCGGCTGGCTCAGTGTTTCCGCAACCGCTGTGGAGTGCGCGCGCATTTTCAAAGCATGGCGTCGCTAGCAGTATTTGACTTTGACCGTACCATTGTCGACGGGGATTCGGACGCCACGATAATCAGCAGACTGCGCGAGAAGAAACCGCCGCCCGAGTGGGAGAATAGCAATCATGACTGGACACCTTACATGAGCAATGTAAGTCATCATTCTTTTATGCGAGTTCGTTCAATTGTTTATAGAATTTTCCCTGTACAAAGCCATCGTGTGCGAAAATAACGTGATATCTATACAGATAAATAATATTGGAGTGTCTGTTTGTAATATTAAAATAACCGCTTTTTAATAAATGCATATGGATGTATACACGGTACATATACCAAAATAACATTTTTTACAATTTTTGTCTGTCTGTCAGTCTGTTTGTTCCGGCTAATCTCTGGCACAGCTGGTCCGATTTGGACGGGACTTTCACTGGCAAATAGCTGATGTAATAAGGAGTAACTTAGGCTACTTTTATTTTAGATTTTTCATTTTAAATTCCGCGCGGACGAAGTCGCGGGCACAGCTAGTTAGAGGTATATTTAACTGAATTGACTATGAAGAATATTTTTTTTTACAATATTGTATACACTGGTGTAGTACGTGGATGAACAAGCTTTTTTTTTTATTTAATCGTGATTTGTTGCAATTAAGATAACTGATGTCTTATGTATGCGTTAATAAACGGCTCCCAATAATAGTTTTTCTCATAAAAGAAGGAACTTGAATAAAAAAGGGGAAAAAAATCATCTGGACTCGAACCGGCATTCGGGCCCGGCCGATTTCCCACCTGAGCTACTATACCCTTGTAGATGGTGGCGAAATTTACCTTACTATTCTAATCATATTGTAGCAGTATTTCATTCCCTGAGAATACGGATAAATCGACATTTTCTGAAAATAGCTTACCTAGATCGTATCGCATTCTAATCTTCGTGAAGACCGTTGAAGCTATTTTCGAGATTCAGATTATACAGCGTGTCGTTACCATCGCGACAATAAATGAACACACGTCTAACGCTACTTGCCAATAATCATAAAAAATATTAACGTTAAACAAAATCCATAATTATAAAAAAATATTTTTCAAACAAACTAATTAAGTAAAAAAGAAACAAAATTTGTAACACCTATACAACTACAACTGACTGATTTATACATTCAGAGACTTTTTCATTCGTTGCCACAACGTCGCATTACAAGCCTCTCCTTCTAACAGTATGTTTTGTCTCTTTTAAATTCATTCAAGCCATTCGTATGCTTTGTGACCTTTAAAAATGAACTTTACGTTACGCTTTTATAGGTAAGGCTGTTCTAAAATTCTTTGTTTTGGAAAATTTAATAACTCTGTAAATATTGATGTTTAAAGAATTTAAATGTTTAATACAACTTTAAAAAGTTATCCCCTATATGTGTGTTCATTTATTGTCGCGATGGTAACGACACGCTGTATACTTACACACTTACAAGAATTGCTCGTTTAAAGGTACCCATTAGATTCAATGAAGTTTTACTATTAGAGTTAATTAACAAGTGTAAAACTAGTGGCCTAGTTACAAGGATTTCAATACGGATTCGAACTTTAACGCTCGCTATCTGCTGATCATCGTAGATTCGAATTCTGATCATTGAGAAGATAGTTCTGATCATTTCAGACAGTTTAACCATCCTTTTGGCAACTAAAATGACATTTGACAAGCCATTTGACAGCCGATTAGTTGAGGTTACAGAAACGGGGCGTGCCTAAGTTGTGGATTTGAAACCCGACTATTTAAACATTACATTAAGACATTTAATCCGACACTTCATCTGCACACATACTACATTTGGTTACAATGTTTATAATTACAAAATAACAAACAGAGAAAAAAAAAATAAGCAAATAAATTAAATGACCTTAGAGTACTAGTTACAAGAGGGAGTACCTAATTACAAGAGGGAAAAAAATAATAATAAGTTAAAGTAAAACAAAGAATAAACATAAAAGGAATTTATAAATAAGGAGTAAACCAATGAGTCTAGCATAGATTATGGTCTTCGTGATGGTTTATGATGGTTTGCTTTAAATGTTAATGTATGTGGACGTCGTATACGTTGATTTTGATATAATCACTTTGTATACTAAATGAATAATTTCAAATGTGTTTAATACATATTACTCCTTTAATAAATTGTCTCCGCTTCCTTATGTATACAGTTGTTAAAATATACATTTTGATATGTACGTACACAAATTATTATTTTAATAGGCATCCAGTTTCTGTAAGTGACATTTTGGTAGGTGTAAAATCGAAAATAATTCAATAATTGCTTCAAATGCTAAATAACAATGTAGAAAGATTGCGTTAAGATTTTCGTCGCTGTGGCTATCAGCCGTTTAGCTCAGTGGCTAGAGCGTCAGGCCGCGAATGCCGAAGACGTGGGTTCGATTCCCACAGCGGCGACAATCTTTTCGTACTTTTTCTACATGTTTTAATGTTCAATCTTAAGTGCAGAGATTAGCACTATAAAAAACTTCAAAAAATTAATTCAACGTTATTATTTTTTTTCCAATGTTATAACAGATGCTATAATCGAAAAGCAGAAATTCCCTGCAATTTATACACGAATACAAAAGCGCATACAACGTATAGAAGCTACATACTTAATAATCGAATCGATTAAGATTTTTTATTAACTTCAACTTTTCTTATAGATCGAAAATGTACATTTTTTTTTGTATGTGAAAAGTTGCCAAGCGAGCTGACGGTTCACCTGATGTTAAGTGAATACCGCCGCCCGTGGACATCCGCTACACCCGAGGGTTGCAGATGCGTTGACAACCTCTTGAAAATTGGGCATATAACTATCTTAACGTGATAAGATGCACTTTTAACATCCCTATTGTCAGGTTCGGTACCATAACATTATCTATACAAACGGCAAAAAATCAAATCTAAATAAAATAAATAAATAAATCTTCAAAAGATCCCCTGTGTGACCTTACATGAAAGGGTTATGTGGGGTTTTTACCCACTAAAAACCCCTCGGGGGCCACCTTCTTCATCGTGGAGGGACCCCGGTATCTCCCACGGAACGCACCGGTGTCCCTCGGTACTGCTCGTGAGCACGCCTCGGAGAAGGGTTTTTTTTATGTGAAAAGTTGCCAAGCGAGCGGACGGTTCACCTGATGTTAAGTGAATACCGCCGCCCTAGGACATCCGCTACACCCGAGGGTTGCAGATGCGTTGACAACCATTTGAAAATCGGGCTCCGGCCACCTCACTCACCAGACGAAACTCTAAAGTATTTGTCGTACTTCGACTTTACGCCGGTATTCTGTGAGGTCGTGGTACTTACCTGGTCGAGCCTGCCCATTCGTGCAACAGCCGAGGCTACCGTGTGGCCCTACCACCGTCGTATAAACCTTCCCCTATCCCCTCGCCATCTTGCAGCAGCGCGAGACCACCGAGCTGCTGCCAACCGCGTCCCCTTTCAGTCGCCTTATGCTTTACTTTTAGTCCGCCGGAGCCCTACGAGCGGGCGAAGCACCCCTGCCTCTGTAACGACTTCGCCTTATCGTTCTTATCGCTAACTCCGATAGATGAGATTAAACCGGCGAACAGTTAACTTATAATTAACCACTGATTTCTAGTTCCGATAGACCCGCTCGGCTACAAACTGGTGGTTGCGATTTTGATAGCGTTCAGTGCCGACAAGAGTAGCTTAGTTTATATAAAGCTGTTTGCTTGCTAAACATATTTGGTAAGACTAGTATTAGTCTACGGGTCGGAATTCGACCATAATTAATTATACTTGGTAGAGTGTGTAATGTTTTTTTTTATTGATTTAACGTAATTAAAAAAATATATTGGCATTCTGCACCCTCTCCCATCCCATCTATATAAAGTACTAGCGGCCCGCCCGCGTAATGTATACAGCGTGTCTTTACCATCGCGACAATAAATGAACACGCATATAGAGGATAACTTTTTAAAATTATATTAAAGATTTACATTCTTTAAACATCAATATTTACTGAGTTATCAAATTTTCCAAAACAAAGAATTTTAGAACACCCTTACGTATAAAACTTTAATGTAAAGTTCATTTGTAAAGGTCACAAAGCATATGAATGGGTTGAATGCATTTAAAAGAGACAAAACATACTGTTAGAAGGAGAGGCTTGTAATATAAATTTTGATGTTTAAAGAATTTAAATGTTTAATACAACTTTAAAGGGGATAACTTCCCCTATATGTGTGTTCATTTATTGTCGCGATGGTAACGACACGCCGTATATAAAACTATACATAAAAATATATACCGTATAAATATATAACTATACATATAAAACTACCTCCTGAATCACACTCTATCTAGTAAAAAAACCGCATCAATATCCGTTGCGTAGTTTTAAAGATCTAA
Organism: Iphiclides podalirius; assembly: GCA_933534255.1. NCBI lineage: Eukaryota > Metazoa > Arthropoda > Insecta > Lepidoptera > Papilionidae > Iphiclides > Iphiclides podalirius. Next base: position 399,232 of record OW152841.1, on the reverse strand, counting down.
GCATACATAGGGCATAGGGGCGGACGGACAGCGGGACGACTTTGTTTTATACGATGTAAATATAAACTGTAAGTGTGGGAAATATACTTCTCCGGTCCGCGCAATTTTCGTAAAAGAAATGTTTTTACTTCACATATTATCATATATAGATGATACAGTTTGGAGTATCGAAATGCTATTTATTTATTTTTTTGGTCGATAGTTGGCGTCTAAATTCAATTTATTATTATTTCAATTCAATATAAATTAATTATCTTGTGAGGTACGGCTGCGTACTCGCACGTTACGACCTGTATTTATTTTTGGGGTCGCGATGCTGGTCATATATTTTCAGTTTAATTTCTGTCTGTATACGCTTCCGCAATGCTTGTTAATTTTACCTTTCGACATATAATGTCTGTGACAATTTCCTTACTAATATTATAAACGCGAAAGTTAGTACGTATGGATGGATGTTTGTTACTCTTTCACGCAAATACTACTGAATGGATTTTAATGAAACTTTACAATAATATAGCTTTTAAATCAGAATAAGACATAGGCTGTAATCTATATACATATTTTATGTATATCACTCTTTCTGTCTGAATTTTACGCCTTCAGCCTATTCTACGTAGACATAGTCGCGGGCAGCAGCTAGTATGTAATATTGTTAGAGAGAGGTGTCGAGGAAGCCTTTTGCTTGAGAATATCGATCAGCTATCATCGTAGGTCGGAATCCCAGTCTATGTACGTATAAAAAGTAAAAAGTAAATGTCCCACTGCTGGGCAAAGGCCTCTTCTGTAAAGAGGGTATCAGGGCATAGTCCACCACGCGACCCCACTGCGGATTGGCGGACTTCACATATTTTCGAAACATTTTTTTTTATTATTATTTCGAAAATGTGCAGGCTTCCTCACGGTGTTTTCTTCACCGCCGAGCACGTGATAATTCAGCACTTAAAATTAACAATTTCATTGGTGCCGGCACCGGGGATCGAACTCAGGTTGCTCGAGTAAATGTATTAAAGGCGAGCGCCCGGACACTGAGCTATCACGGCTATGAACGTATGTGAACATATAATGTCATACAAATGTCGATCGAAAATCTTCGTGGGTACAGTTAAAGTTTGAAGGAAAACAGTGACATGAAAGTCCTTGATGGTTCATCTATTTCACACCTCACTAGCCTTGGGCACAGGCGCAGAGTAGCCAGCCTCTCGGTCTTCTACAGGATGCGTTTTGGAGAGTTTGCGTTGGAGATGCATGATCCGATTCCTCCCGCCCCTTTCCATCACCGGACAACTAGGCGTTCGGCGTGGCTCCACCCTTATGCTGTCAACGTTCCACATACAAGAACAAAGCAATTCGCTTCGTCATTTGTCATCCGTACGGCTAAGGAATCGGACAACCTTCCGGCGTCCCTCTTTCCGTCCGATTACAACGTAGGCGTCTTCGAGGCAACAGTGAATATGTTTTTTTCTGAGCTAGCGCGCTTACCGTCAGTGGCCACTTACCATTAGGTGGCGTATCAGTCAAGTGCTGGCCACTTTTAAATATAAAAAAAATCTACTAAACCGTTAAAAAACTACTAATAGTTGTATATCGTGGGAAAATAACACGCGACGGCGCCGATGCCAAAAGTCTAATCTAGCAACTGTGCCACCGAGTCACCGACCAGCTTTAAAGCGTCAAATCTACGCGAAATCAATAGACCATGATGTTATATACCATATCATAGATTTCTGTTACGATGACAGGGCGAGACAATTATTTTCCGATGTTTAAATGGCCATAATCAATATCGATCGAAAATTGTAAAAATGTGTTGTTCTCTCTGGGTAATATATCATGTGCCCGAGTCAAAAGAATTCCAAGTCAAACGTAATGACTTGAAAAAATGAAAACTAGGTGTGAAACATTACTTATGATAATAACTCCATTAACAGTTAAATATGTTTCATGAAAATTGCAGACATTAGCACTTTATAAACTTCTAAACGAGCAGATGGTTCACCTGATGTTAAGTGAATACTGCCGCCCATTGACATCTGGTACACCCAAGGGTTGCAGATGCGTTGACAACCTTTTGAAAATTGGGCTCCGGCCACCTCACTTACCAGACGTAACGCGAAAGTATTATAATTCCACTTTACGCCGGTTTTCTGTGAGGTCGTGGTACTTACCCGGACGAGCCTGCCCATTTGTGCAACAGCCGAGGCTGCTGCCTGGCCCTGCAACCGTAAAAGTCTATGGTTTCTATAAAAGTTGGTATTATAATTTTGTACAACTGATTGGACGACGGCTCATCGAAAAGAATTTGATGAAATTGGCCCTACACATTTACTACTTAGCAAAATGAACAAATTCACTGCTAATTCATTATTAATTGTTGCCAGCCACAAGCGAAGCCCGTAAACTACGCCTTGTATTTTTGCCCCACTACTACAAAGCAGGACAAATTCGCTGTCAATGACTTACACATCTGTAATGCGTCGAAAACTGTGACGTCAATCGTAGACAAAAACAAATGGCCTACGACCGTATTAAGTGCCCGAACTTGGCAGTCTGCGAACCAGTACAGTGAAAATGTCAGCACATAAACCTCTTACATAGGACAAACAAAAAGAGCAATAAAAACCCGTGTGAAGGAACATATAGCTGACATAAGACATAGTAGATCGAACAAGTCTGCAGTTTGTGAGCGCACCTTAAATCGGCCCATCTGCTACATCAGGTATCAAACCTGATCCACAGATCCTTGCAAAAGAACACCGATTCCTCCCTTCGCGAGGCTATTGAAATTAAAAAACACCCTAATTTCAATAGAGAAGAGGGTTGGGTGCTACCATCAGCTTGGGATCCTATCATCAATAAAATTAAATCTAGGCCCAAACGAACCCCTACTGCAAGATACACAAGATACAATTAGCTCATTCTGCATAGATCGGACACAAAATCAATAATTCAAAAAACTGACGGTAGCCCGGGTTAACTATGACAATCAGACGTCTAACGCCTCAATCTGTCCCGTGACCATGAACGCTGTAAAGGGTTCGAAACGTCGGGAATTAAAATCCATACTTCCATACTTCCTTACTCCTTACTACATTATAAATTCGAAAATAACTCTGTCTGTCTGTCTCGCTTGCACTCCAAAACTACTGAATCGATTTGAATGAAATTCCGTACACAGTCTAGAGCCTGAGAAAGGACATAGGCTATTTTTTAATTGGAAAAAAGTGTTGTAAAGGGTTGAAAGGTATTTATTTAAGCGCTACAACTCGAGCAAAGCCGCGGGCGAAAAGCTAGTTAAAAATAAACGTGATAAATACGAAACATAAACAGTTTTTCTTGTACCTTATTAATAAGTGTGACTCCCATTGGCAGAATTCTTTTAAGAGAGGCCATTAATCAAAGAAGAAGATGTCAGCACACTTTGCATCAGAAGAAGACATCAAAGTTGCGAGACCTTGACTCAGACGAGCTCCACGCAACCAAGAAGTGGCAGATAGTGGCAAGTGACGTAGCGGCTTCCGCGAATCTTGCATAAGGCTATTCGCTCCATCCCGATAATAGATTTCGTTTAGCGAATCGGCACTATGTCTACGCGTGCGCCGAACGTGACGCAAATAATGAAATAAAAATGAATATTTTCAAGAAATATTTATATACAAAGTTATCTAGTCCCAAACTAAGCAAAGTGTACGATGAGTACTATGTAAGTGATCAAAATACTTTAACATATTTTGTTTGTATAAATAAATACAAATAAGCTGGAACTCGATGAATTCAGATGTAGGTCTATGTTCTGCAGTTGCTTGAAAAGGCTTCGTTCATGGATCGTGTTGTTGAAAAATGATAAAGAAAGAAAGAAAGAAAGGGGTAAACGAGCGGCAGGCTCATCTCATGGTAAGCAACACCAGAGGGCTTACAAATACGTTGCTGGCCTTTTAAGAAAGAGTATGCTCTCTTGTAGGTTCCCAGGTCGTAACAGTTCCGAAAGACCGCCGTAGGCAGCTGGTTCCACAGAGTGGTCGTGCGAGGCAGGAAATGCCTTGAAAATCGAACGCTGGACATCTAGGTGGTGTGGATGAAATTTTTTATTTTCATCTGTACGCAGAGCCAAAGGATCAAGCCAATCTGAAAGACTGATCGTCTGTGAAATAGAGATATGCACTACAACCGCCCTGATTTATATTACTGGATACAATAATCACAACATATTGATGAAAAACATTAGATCACCGATTTGAAGGATGAAATCATGAGAATATGGAAGGAATAGAAGCGGTATATATACTATACGGTATAAGTACTAATGTCCGCCACTACAAGCGGTAGACTCCTTGTGTGTCTTAAGTGCGAAACCCGACCGTACTTTCGATTTTTATCGTGACTCAAAATTACCGTACTTTTAGATAGATTCAAAGTAGTCGAAACGTCTTGAAAGGTGGTAGGGCTACGCAGCAGCCTCGGCTGTTGCACGAATGGGCAGGCTCGTCCGGGTGAGTACCACGACCTAACAGAAGGCCGGCGTAAAGCGGAAGTATAATACTTTCGTTTCGTCTGGTGAGTGGGGTGGCCGGAGCCCAATTTTCAAAAGGTCAACGCATCTGCAACCCTCGGGTGTACCAGATGTCCATGGGCAGCGGTATTCACTTAATATCAGGTGAACCGCCTGCTCGCTTGGCAACTTGTCATATAAAGAAAACCGAGCGATTATAAATAATAGAGACATCCGCTTCTTACGTGCCAGCAACCGCTTCCACGTGACAATAAATACGCGATAGTTGTATATCCGATCTCCATCGCGAGAATAGACCGGTGCTCTGGCATTCGATAGATGACGGATCGTCTGATGTTAAGCGATAAGCGACGCCCATGTACTTTTACACCCGTAGTTGCCACCTTTTAATGGCTTTTAATGGGACCAGACTAAACGCAGAAATAAATAAATATTTCGGTATATTTTTACACAACATTGTCTAGTCCTAAACTAAGGAAATCTTGTACTGTGGGTACTAGATTACTGATAAACATAAGCATACTTTTTTTGTAAATAAATACATATTATAGATATGTAAACACCCAGACACTAGAAAAACACTATGTTCATCACACAATATTTTTCTAGTAGTGGGGATCGAACCCACACCCTCTGGCGCACAGGGTCGTAGTACTAACCCGGACGGACCTGGCCATTCATTCACCAGCTAAGTCTGTTGCGTGGACGCAATCATATCATTGTTTTCAGTACATGTACGTCATTTGAGCATGATCTAATATTTCCTGAAAACTTTAGCGTATATGTTGACGTCAGACCTGGTCATGATAGTTGCGAGCGGTAGCAAGTTTTCGGATTTTCGAATTTCATACATGATGACCCGAACGGCGTAGTGCGAAGTGTACCTGCCTCCTGCGCCAGAGGGTGTGGGTTCGATCCCCACTACTGGAAAGATATTGTGTGATGAACATAGTGTTTTTCTAGTGTCTGGGTGTTTATATATGTATAATATGTATTTATTTACAAAAAAAAGTATGTTTGGGTATGTTTATCACTGATCTAGTACCCATAGTACAAGCCTTGCTTGGTTTGGGACTAGAGAACGTTGTGTTAAAAATAAATGTCTCCTAAAATACGTGCAATGATAGCTCGGCGGCAGTCATACGATCGTTATGTATATCTTGTATTAAAAGAAACTTACATATATAATTATATATTATATAACTTATATATATTTTTGCCCCGTTGTATGAATAAATCATATAATATCATTACGTGATCAAGACAATTTATTGATCTTTCTAAAGGTAATAAATAGCCGTATGAAACATTATTGTGACCGTTATGTTCGGTAGGACCTTATTTACGTTGTTTTTATTTAGTAACTTGATTCTTTTAGGTGTATCTTGGATAGATAAATATACACTAATCGTGGTATAAGCCAGAGATAATGCCAGATTGCTTTATTACTAATTAATCCCGACTCGCTTGAGACGGGCTCAGAGTATATAGTATACTCCCTCTCACGGTTGTAAAGGGCTCACGATATAATTTAAAACTAATGTCCCTTCTCTCTTGAAAAGGGCTCACATCAAATTTACATATCCGATACAAGTTAACAGCTCCCCCACATTAAAAAAAAATGTAGGGAAAGCACACGGCTCCATGAAAACACTCACCAACGCCGTGTGCGGTGAGCGCCATCCAACATATTGTGAAATCTAAATCTATCTAATCTAAAGGAGCCCTTTGCCCAGCAATGGGATATTAGTGTCGCATTCGAGTAGAAACAACAAATCATTCTATCTACTTTCTTCTAGTCATATGGTGATAAAATTACCATGCATTCAATTGTCTATGATTCACTGAAAGAGATACGGATTAAAATGTAGCAACGCATCTACGGGTGTTGCAATTGTCAATGGTCGGCGATTATCACTTAACATCAGGTGAACCGCCAGCTCGTTTGCCATCTTTTTACATAAAAAATGTTATACAGGGTGGCTTTTCTAAGTGTATCCATTCCATTCTTTTATTAGATTCTAGACATAAATAATGTCATATAAAAAACTGATAAAATTAACTAAAATCATTCGTAAGTAATTAATTACATTCATTTGAACTTATCTCAAAAAGTGCGTGATTTATGGGCAACTCATTTATTTTACGCGCGATCATTCATAACTAACACGCACACAAGTTCGTGCACAGTAAAATTTAGGTATTTATGAATGACCACCGCATTGTTAACACGTTCTGTTTTTTAGGGAATAGAATGACATTTTATTTTTGGAAAAAAAACTTTGTTTTTTATTTCAATAAACGATTATACTACCGAGCTTGAACCTCCTGTGTAAATTTGGACACTTCTCAAAAAATCTCCCTGTATATATTTTTATTTATATATTGATATTATATTTATAGTTATTGCATATACGTTTATTACTTTTATTATTTATGCAAACCAATTTCCTATCACAATTCTGCTGGAAGTGATTTCTTAAGAAATAAGCAGGGCCTTTGTGCAAATCTTTTCCTGTTATTACATTTATTTTTATATTACAATGTATACATAAATCTATACTAATATTATAAACGCGAAAGTTTGTATGTACGGATGGATGTTTGTTACTCTTTCACGCAAATACTACTGAATGGATTTTAATGAAACTTTACAATAATATAGCTTATACATCAGAATAAGACATAGGCTATAAATTGTATACATATTTTATGTAAATCTGTCTTCCTGTCTGAATGTTACGCCTTCAGCCTATTCTACGCAGACGAAGTCGCGGGCAACAGCTAGTTATTAAATAAATGAAAAAAAAATCTACAAAACACAATTTACGTTTGTGTAATTTATATTTCCGAGAATCATTGCTGAGTGACCCCTAAAACTGAATTTTGGCATTTACATTCGTGTATCCGTTCCGACGGCCTTGTCTAGTGACGACGGTCACGGCTAACGTTCGCCCGCTTGGCGCAATTCACAAGCGGAAGCGATTTATTCGTGCTAACTCCTCAAGCATTCAATATATGGCCAAATAGGCCAAATAAGGAGTAGTAGCCATATATTCATCGCAAGTCTATAATTATTTTCGTTTATCATTATTTATCGAATGACGTTTTGAAAAGTGGAAATTTTCGACGATTTAAACTTTAATATATTAGCGCCCGGTTTTTGAACCAATGATCATTGTTGAAATTAACTAATGGCTGTCAAAATACTTTTCAAATGTCTTTGGAGTTGCCAAAAGGATTGTTAAACTTCTTAATAATCAGGATGATCAATTCAAATAGTTTAACCATCCTTTTGGCAACTCAAATGCCATTTGACGGCTGATTAGTTAAATTATACGATGATCAGTGTTTCAGAAAGCGGGCGTCAGTCTAGCGACATTTCTCACCGACGCTGTGTGTCTGAAAAATGTGGCGCTAGTCGCCTGTCGCTTGCGCCTCACCAATAAGTGTTTATGCAACCTCCATTTATATTTGCATATTAATAGTTCAAACGGAATTGGGTCGAATTGAAGCACGGAACCGCGAATTGATTTTGAAATAACCGTGCAAATATAAATGTTCTACTGGAAGTTATCACGTAATTTAATGCTGATAAGGTTGACAGATACGTACGATCTAAAACGAATTATTGTAGGTGTTAATTCACAGAAAACAGTACCAATAATGTAGACACGAGCATTGGTAGACGGAAGAAATCATTATTAGTGGGTCAGAATAGGACTGCAGTAGTCTGTTTGTGGACAGGGAGCATTCACGCTTGCACTGCTCACTCTAAATGAGGTTACCGACAGAATTGACATGTTTTCATGCATGCACAGAAATTATTTCATCATAGTATCCCGTGATATGTTACGCATAAAGCTGTGTGATTTTTTTTATTATATTCTTACCGTGTTTAATTGGTCTCATGGAATTGTTAGCTTTCATTTTTTATCTTTTGTTTCGGCTACTTTATAATTTTTGGCTACATTATCGCATTGGGTCAGCCAGTAGTGATGCGCGTTTCGTCTTTTTCTTTTTTTTATGTGAGAAAGTGGCAAACGAGCTGGCGGCCCACCTGATGTTAAGTGAGAACCGCCGCCCGCGGACGTTTGCAACACAGATTGGATATATGTTGCCACCTTTTAACAATGTGGGCCGCGGCTACCCCACTCACCGGACGAAACGCAGAAGTGTAACAATTCCACTTCTCGCCGGTCCTCTGCGAGGTCGTGATACATACGCCACCACCTGCGTGTTACACACACGCAGGTGGTGGTATTATATTAATAAATAAACAAACTTGTTCTGAAAACGTAGGTTTTCGAGCACGCGTACTCGGCCGGCATGCGGCCCGACGAGATCCTGGAGGCGATCGCTTCGATGCGGCCCACGCCGGGCGTCCTGGAGCTGATCGCCACCCTCGCCGCCCACGGGTGGGACGTGCTGGTGCTCACCGACGCCAACAGCGTCTTCGTCGGCCACTGGCTGAAGACGCACGGGCTGCAGGTGAGGGGGGGGGGGGATGGGAATCCTGCGTAGCAAAGCACAGGAACGGAGGCTTTATAGCCCTTAATTTAGGATATTAAGATATTACCTATTTACAAAATATCTGATATATTTTCTGATTTTTATAGATTATATAGCCGATGTATTTTTGGGACTATACGAAACATTCAATAACGAAATCGTATCAAAAACGATTATTTTTTTAATTTCAAACCGGGGACAGAGTCCCTACATTGTCATGATGCCTTTCCTTCACTCGACCCCAACATAAATCTGGGCTTTAACTGCAACCAAACAGATTTTAACACTGATTGCTCGAGTTTGGCCCCAAGCTAGGTTTACCGCGATTATGTGCATCGACATAACTTGTTAATAAAAACTAAGTCCGAATCTCAAGTTGAACAATGGGATGTAGTTAAATTGTTCACGTGAATACCGTCTATGGGCTTCCGTACCGTAAGCGGTATACCAAGGTTACTACGTTCCTAACAATTACGAGAACCGCAATAATGTCTTGTATCTTGTATTAACTGATGTTTTTGCTTTCAGTCCCGAGACTATTAAAGCTTCATCTGACGCAGAACCGGTGGGCTAGCCAGAACCCACGGGTTTGGGCCCTCCGTTGTGGGTAGGGCCGCGCATGTGCTCATGCGTGCGTTTAACTACGACATGTCATCTAAGGGCCATCGGGGTCTCGGTTCGGACCGTAAACCCCGATGGCCGTCGACTGTGCAATTAGCTAATCGGTGGCTGGGGGCGGTGAGAACCGCCCCGGAACGCGGGTGTACCTTGTGTACGCGTTGTGTTGGTCTCGCCGTGCTCGGAGGCGAGGGCGAACTATTGTGTTTGTTGTTACACTAGCTGTGGGTGTAGTGTTGTCCGGCGGGACCCCCGGCGGTTGCAATAATGTGCTACATATAGCGTACCAAAACCAGCACGGGAACTTGGCCGTGTCGTATATACAGGGAGATTTTTTGAGAGAAGTGCCCAAATTTACACAGGAGGTTCAGACTCGGTAGTATAGTTTTTTTTTTTTTTTCCAAAAAAATGCCATTCTATTCCCTAAAAAACAGAACGTGTTGACAATGCGGTGGTCATTCATAAATACCTAAATTTTACTGTGCACGAACTTGTGTGCGTGTTAGTTATGAATGATCGCGCGTAAAATAAATGAGTTGCCCATATTCACGCACTTTCTGAGATAAGTTCAAATGAATGTAATTAATTACTTACGAATGATTTTAGTTAATTTATCATTTTTATATGACATTATTTATGTCTAGAATCTAATAAAAAGAATGGATACACCCTACTTAGAAAAGCCACCCTGTATAAGGTTTCATTATGTGTTCTCTCTACTAACTATGGCTCTAAGAAATATTCTCAGATAACCCATCGCAAGATGTGCCCTCTCGAATTCTCTAGAAATTTATCACGGTCAAGTATAGGCGAATGGTCACGTCTTAAAGAGCAAAATGCTTCACTAGTGCTAAATAAGCACATCTTAGCTTCTCTGGTTAGCATATAAGAGTCTAAAAGATTACGTGTAATATTAATCGTTCAGTAAAAACTTTCTTTTCAACTGTCCCAAAACAGATCCTCTATTCGCAATATTTAGAGGAATGTGTTCTAAAAAATTTACTGTTATTTTCGAGTTCATTATAAACTCGTAAATAGCAATTGATTATACAAACAAAAAAATACTGTAATTTACGAGTTTATTAAAAACCCGTAAGTTGCTTCCATTGCTTCAAATGCTAAAAAGCAATGTAGATAAAAGACGTTAACATTTTCGTCGGTGTGGCAATCAGCCGTTTAGCTTAGTTTCTAAAGCGTCAGGCCGCGAACGTCGAAGACGTGGGTTCGATTCTCACAGCGGCGACAATCTTTTCGTACTTTTTCTACAATTTTTAACTCGTTAATTGTTAGTATCATTCGTCTCCCTTCCACAGCGTGTCGTTACAACCGCGACAATAAATGAACACACATATAGAGGATAACTTATTAAAATTGTATTAAACATTTACATTCTTTAAAAATCAATATTTACAGAGTTATTAAATTTTCCAAAACAAAGAATTTTAAAACACCCTTATGTATAAAACTGTAACGTAAAGTTCATTTGTAAAGGTCACAAAGCATATGAATGGGTTGAATGAATTTAAAAGAGACAAAACATACTGTTAGGAGACGCTTGTAATGCGACGTTGTGGCAACGAATGAAAAAGTCTCTGAATGTATAAATCAGTCAATTGTAGTTGTATAGGTGTTACAAATTTTGTTTCTTTTTCACTTAATTAGTTTGTTTGAAAAATATATTTTTTTTATTTATGGATTTTTTTAACGTTTATATTTTTTTATTATTATTGGCAAGTAGCGTTAGACGTGTGTTCATTTATTGTCGCGGTTGTAACGACACGGCTGTATGTTAAAGAATTAATTTGTATCCAAATCAACTGCAAGTCAACCACCGTCGCTCCAGGACGCCGTCACGGCGGTGGTGACCAACAGGGCGTTCTGGCGCAACGGCCGCCTCTACATAGAGCCGTGCATGCACCAAACCGCGTGCCCCCGCTGCCCCGCCAACCTGTGCAAGTCGGCCGCGCTGGCCGAGTGGTGCGCCCGCCGCGCGTACACCGCCGTCGTGTACAGCGGCGACGGCAGGAACGACTTCTGCCCGGCCACGAGTCTACCGCCACACGTGAGGACTTGAGCTGACCGCCCTTTAACAGGTCCAGAGGATGCGTACGGTAGCTATGCCAGGAGCGACTTCTGACGCGTTTCAAGGCTACCGGTGCACGTGAGGACCTGTGTTGACTGCCCTTTGACAGATCCGGAGAATGCGTACGGTAGCGGCGGCAGGAGTGTTTCCTGAGGCGTTTCAAGGCTACCGGTGCACGGGAGAGCTTGTGTTGTACGCTCATTAACAGATCGAGAAGAGTGCGTACGTTAGTGCCGGCAGGAGCAATTTCAGACGCGTTCCGATACAACCGGTGCATGTGAGAGCTTGTGTTGACCGCCCTTTAACAGACCCAGAGAATGCGTATGCTAGCGGCGGTAGGGGCGACTTCTGGAGCTTTCCAAGGCTACCGGTGTACCTGAGAGCTTGTGTTGACCGCCCTTTAACAGATCCAGAAAAATGCGTACGGTAGCGGCGGCAGGAGCTACTGCTGACGCGTCCTAAGGCTATCGGTGCGCGTCAGGGCTTGTGTTAACCGCCCTGCATTACTTCATAAATACGTTTTATTTTCGAATCAAATTCCGAACATCTGTTCCGTTTTTTTTTTATCGATAATAAATACTAGTTCCCGGAGAATCGATCATTTAAACTAAATGTGTATATAAATGGATACCAATGGATTAGCAAACACTGTCATAGTAGTTACATTTTCAACGAATATATAATAAATACGTTTTATTTTCGAATCAAATTCCGAACATCTGTTCCGTTTTTTTTTTATCGATAATAAATACTAGTTCCCGGAGAATCGATCATTTAAACTAAATCGAGTTAAAGTTGTACAATCTCCAGTCATGTCGAACTCACACCTGTCACGCGAACCAAGCTACAAAGGATTTCGTAGATTGTAACTGAAAAGAATGAACCGTGTCTAAATGTTTGTTGGCTTGGACGGGACCTATAGATAGTTCCTCTCTCTCAGGCTACGGTGTTTCCCCGCCGCGGGTATCCAATGGACGACCTCATAAAGAAGACCATGGCGTCCCCAAATCCCCTGGTGAAGGCGAAAGTGGTGCCCTGGGACGACTGCTACCGGATACTAGACGAGATCTTCCCTGGGCGGTCGCAGATTATATCCAACTAACTCTACCCCAGTAGAGTCAGTTATATCCAACTAACTCTACCCCAGTAGAGTCAGTTTAACAGTATTCTGTTACCTTTAGGTTATGCTTTAACGTGTTTTATGCGAAGTGAAACTTCGAACGGCCACCGCCGTTACAAACCGCAATCTAATTGCTACATCATAATTTTATTTTATTATGTAATTACATTAATTAGTGGAGTATATTTTGTGAAAAGTTTAAATTGGTATACAAAATAAAAATACAACATTTATAGGTTAGGCATTGGCACAAATAAAGTAGCATTCCCGCCAAAAAGCGCAACTGTTAGATGTGATGTCTATGGCTTCATGTCGTTAGGCCGAGGTTTTATTTTTATTTCTAGAAAGATTGTAATGAACTAAAAAAATAGGCAAATGATATGGTAATTAAGTAACTAAGTTAAATAAACTCCATTTTAAATATTATCTAGATACTTGCTTGCTTCCTTTTGAGAACAATTATGTAGTTTGTCGAATGCTTCATAGCGATGCCTATTTCTCAGCTCAAATAAGAGTATCGAATGATTTGTTGCCATAGGCGCAGTCAAGTGGAACTATGTAGCGAATCTTCGCGAGCTTTATAAATATTCTAACACTGTAAAGAGTGCCAAATTATTTTTTATCTATATTGTATATATGCCAACGACTTGTTGACCACTCCTTGTCCATGGCAGTGATGTTGAGGTATTAAAGTCCCATTATCATGTAAGGGGTGGTAACATTTTGAAAATCGTGGAGTAAATTAATAAATGAGCAAAAACCTTTTCTTTTAACGTGGCCAGATAAGTAGTTTTAGGGATAGAGATTTCTTAGTTTCTTACACGCGATATAAGATCTAGTTGCACTCAATGTGAGGTATTAATGTATATATAAGACATTGTCTTTTTACGCCTGTTTGTGCAATAGTTAATATCGATATATCTTGAGCAATATCTGTTTGAAACGTCCGAAGGTGTGAGTACTTAATCTTCATACGGAAAAGGAAACTTGTAAAGTTCTGTCGTATTTTATAGTCTATGGTAGCGACTTAATTTTCTCTTATGTATAATTTGTTGAGGTTGATAGAAACTGAGAGTTCTCTTGACTTCATTAATTGTGATAATAAAGCCGTGTCATCTTTTTAACGCCTTTTTTTAGCTTAAATCCTTTACAGGTGCAAAATCTTATCAGATATTTCACGTCTTGTGGCATGCCAGCGATACTGGATAAAACTACGTACTGTTGTATAGTACAATTGACCAAATTAGTTTATTAATAACACATTACTAGATATGTCTAAAATTGATATCGATACAATATCTAAAAAAATTATAGTTGCTTTCTTTTTACCAATATTTACATTACTATATACTTAAAGTACAAGTTAACAAGAACGCTAGCTGCATTTCCTCAATCTCTATTATAAAATAAAATTTATTTATATACTGTATTTATTATTAATTTTAAAATAAAATAATTTTCTTTTAAAAATCTAACAACAGTAAGTAGTTGGATTTTTAAATTTGTCTTTATAATTAATTTCTATTCTATTTTAGGTTTTGCGTTTAGCTAATATTTATATTAAATTATAATACTTTGTGTTTCTTATGTTGGCTATATGGCCAAGGTTAATATAATAAATAAGCAAAACCAAAATCGTCCAGTAACTTTATTCAATAAATACCCACATATTTACAAATTTTACAGTCGTTTATTGTTTCGCTACGTACTTCTATATATATAAACGGTCCGTACGGACATACAATTATATGTACAATACATCACATACTACAAATGTTCTATCGATACAAAAATTCCTGAATAGGTCCTACGTTACAATTGTATACTGCTTACTTTTACCTATTCAGTACAACTGAACACTCTACCAGACACTTGGAATGTGAACGTTTCAATGTGGGAAGGGGGAGGTGGTGGGGTTGAAATGTATAATTAAATAACAAACGATGAATTGAAAAAGAAATTTAAGCTGGTAACACAGGACTACGATAAAGGACCATATAAATGTTACGTCGCTATCAGACCTTGGTTCGTATAAGACTGGAGGTTGAAAATTTTAAGGAAAAGCGTCATTACGGGAAGAATGAGGTCAGGTTAAACTTTATTTTTAACAGACTTCAAAAAATATGGGTTCTATGTTCGGCTGTATGTATTTTTTAAATGTATGTTTACCGATTTCTTCACCGTTTGTGGACCGATTCTTAAAATTCTTTTTTTTTAATAACTTTATGTTTAGTCGCCCATGGACTGAATAACTTAGTAAAATGGAAATTTGTAAGCGACAATAACACATTGATGACTCCATTTTTTATATATTCACCAGCCATTAGAAAAAAGAAAAAGCGATGTACGATGATGATGACTCCGTGGCGGAGTTGCCAAGGTATCGGCTTCGGCGTCGTGGGTCGTGGGTTCGATTCCCACACGGGACAACTGTTTGTGTGACCCACAGATAGTTGTTTCGCATCTGGGTATTTGTAAACGTGAAATTTATGTTTGTAAAATGTCCTTACAACACAGGATAATAATCCTAAAGGGCAATGTTTAAAAAAAAAGAAAAATAATACTACACAAAAGCGCCAACACAGTCTCATTCTCCAGGTATTCTTTGATTAAAAAAAAAACGAGTGTGTGTTAATTTGTATGCACGCAAAAAGTTATACTACTTTGGCGTAACAAATGAAAATGTACTGAACATTTTATCCCGTGTGCTAGTACTTTTTGTTTGTATGAGAAGACATTAAATGCAATTGATTACGGTTTATTAAATCATTAGGATTTCTAAGTAAAATGTCAAGGTTATTGGTCAGCATGGTAACACCATGAAAACCGTGAAAATTCACTCATCTTTCACCACAAACGCGCCGATAGAATCTAACTTCAAAATGTAACTTTAAAAACTTCAGCCATTATACAATTAATAAGACAGCGTGAGACGCGAATATTCGCGCGAGACGGAGACGACCGAACACATGTGTGTGAGGGAAAGAGAGGACCAGTCCCAGCACAGCCCCGTTCGAGGGAAAGAGAGGACCAATCCCACTATGACGTCAGCTAGCGACCTCAGGTTCCAATGAATTGCAATTGCAATTTCTGTTGAAAACGCTGTTACCTTATTGGTGAATCGGTTGCTAAATTCCAATTGTTTTATTCATATTTAATTTTTTTAATGTACCAAAGAAACGTTCCCCTCGTTCTTCCTTTCCACACTATCCACTCAGGAGGTCCAGCAGCAGGGAATCGCAGAATCACGAGAGCTCCACATCGGAGAGGGCGCGCGGGTGCTGCGGGGCGTCGCCCTCGGCGTCCGTGCTGAGGCCGGCCTCCGCCCCCCCAGAACAGTCACTGGCATCCTCCTCCCTGTAGCCGGACGGCGAGAGGCTGCGCACCGCCGCCTTGGACACCGTCTTGAAGATCTCCCTGGAGTCGAGCTCCGAAGTGGCGAGGCTGAGGGCGCGCTGCCAGCCGTCCAGGCTGAGCGCGTGCGCCCCCACTTGGCGGTCCGCCAGCTCGAGGAGTTGGGACTTTATCTCGGCGCGGGTCTTCGGTGTCCAGTCGGCGAGCTCCGAGCGGAGGGCTTCGGACGCCTGCTCCAGTCTGTGGCCGTCGTTGCTCGTTTTCATGCGAGTAGGTGGGAAGCGAGCGGTTCGCCTGATCTTAAGTGAATACCGCCGCCTATGGAAATCTGCCACCCCTGAGGGTTTGCGGATGCGTTGACAGCCTTTTTGAAAATTGGACTTTGGGAAAATTGGCCACCTCACTCACCAGACTAAACGCGAAAGTATTATACTTCCACTTTACGCCGGTCTTCTGTGAGGTCGTGGTACTTGCCCGGACGAGCCTGCCCATTAAGTGAAGTGGGTGCCGGAACTCACCCACAAGCTGAAACCCCTCAAAGGGGCTACCGCTACCCATGGTTTCTATAACCCTTAAAGTGTTGTAATGTCCAGGGGTAGTGGTAGTCCCTAAATCAGAAGAACACCCCGCTCGCTAGCCAGCAAGTCATTCGGTTTATGTTCTAATTTCCTTTTTTTTGTGAGAATGTAACATACGAGCTGGAGGTACACCAGGTGCTAAGTGTACCTTTAATAAAGCGGGCCCCGGCTACCTCACACACCATACGAAACGCAGAAGTGTAACACTTCCACTTAACTAACATGTCAGTCTTCTGTGAGGTCGTGGTGCTTCCCCGAACGGACCTGCCCATTCGTGCAACAGCGAAGACTGTTGCGTGACCACTTGTGATGGAAGGTGAACGGACGAGCGGTTGAAAGTTGAAATGGAAGTAGTGTAATTTGTGCGTCTGGTGAGGTAACCGACAACTCTTTTGTAGTCTGACAAACCACCTGTAACCCGTTTGGTTGAGGATGTGCATGGGCTTACAACTCTAGACGAACCGCCTGCTCATTTGAAAATTTCATAGAAACAACAAGAATTTGAAGAAGGGAGTAAAGTTAAAAGGATTAAATTCATAATGCGTAAATAAAATTGTCAAATAATTTTTCATCGGTGCAAGGAATCTAACCTGGGCCACTCGGAACGCAACCATACGCTCTAGTCACTTAGCTAAGCGGTCGATGACGGCGCTAAACGTATTTTCGCTAATTTTTAATCTACATAATTGAAGTTTCCTCTTAGCTGCAGAGACTGGCGCTAAAATTAATAGTCAAAGGACATACAAAATACAATGAAAACTCACCTGTTGTGCAAGTCACCCGTCGTGTTGTTACCGGAGACGTAGGCGGCTGAGGGTGTTAAAATTCTGGTTAAGTTTACATTTAATATAAAGTATAAAAAATCCGCCTAAATGCTAGTTGGACCATCTATAAAAGCGGTAAAATTATAATGCCTGTTGTATGGGAGCATCACAAAAATATTTTTTATTCTGTTTTTAGTATTTGTCGTTAAAGCGACAACTGAAATACATCATCTGTCAAATTTTCAACCGTCTATCACGTTATGTGGTACTCTTTATAGCTCCCGTTTTACCCTTATCTACTAATAGGAGTTTTTTGTTGAACTACGAAATATTAACATATTTAATACGTACATAACGGAGAGACGTGATTGTAAACTCATAATAAACAATATTAAGTGGATGGGTTATGTCGGAAGGATATGCCTTGTTACATCCGTCCTAGACGTCGTGGACGCCTAAAGAAGCGATGGCTGGACGTCGTACGTACTGATCCCTGAGGATGTTTAAGATCGGGCAAAGTGCGGGAGTTTGAGTATCAATGCCAAGTAGAAGAAGAGGATTTAAGCCCGGTTCCTATATTAAACGGGCGGCCGTTAGTTGCATTGTCATTATGAAGTCTCTACAACGAGTCGTTATGAAAGATATGGAAGTTATGTAACTAACGCCCGTTCGTTGAATATAGGAACCGGGCATAAATGGACCCGTGTTCTGACCGTGGAGCGCGTCCCGCTGCCGTATCTTCTGCAGGTGGGCGTTGGCGTACGCCGCCAGGAGGGGCAGCGTGGCGCGGTGGCGGAGGGGGGCGCGCGCGCGGCTGGCGGCCGCCGCCCCCGCCCCCGCCCCCGCCGCGCCCGCCCCCCGCGCCACCATGCCCCCCGCCTGCGTGGCCCACGCGTCGCACGCGCGCCGCATCCTGCAGATGCACGCGGACACCCTGTGTCTCTTACTACGTCCAGGTTTTGATACAACCTGTGTCTAATGCTATTACGAGGAATCGATACAGCCTGTATCTATTAATATACCGAGTTCAGATATACTATATGTGTTGCTATACAAAGTGGTTTTGAGACACCTTATATCTGTTACTATATCGAGTATTTGAAACACCTTTATCTGTTACTTTATAGAACTTTTGAGACAGCCTATTTCTATTAATATGTTAAAATTTTTATACATCCTCTATGTATTACTATTTTGAGGATTTAATTCTAATCCTGTACGTCTACTATCGAGGATTTGAGACATCCTATATTATTACTATGTCGATGATTAGAAACACCTAAATCTATTAAGATATTGATAAGGTTCGAGACACTATGTCTGAATCGAGTTTTTAAGACAACCTATATCTGTTAATACATCGAGGTTTTGAAACAACCTGTATCTTTAGGAACACGAGGCGCTACGCCGCAAGAAAGCAACGGACGAGTCGATACGTAGTCCGTACATGCAAACGGCAGAATAATCAGCGTGGATCTAGATGCCTATATAGACATCATCGCCCTGCTTTTATCCCACCTAGATGGTGTCGAAACTACATGGGAAACATTGTCAGTTATACTGGCTAGGTTTTTTACAACCCACGTCAACCGTCCTTGGGAACAAACACCCAGATCGGGAACAATTATGTATGTGTCGCACAAATACTTGCCCAGTGTGGGAATCAAACCCACGATCCCCGGTGCCAAGCAATACATATCGCAACACTACACTGTAATTCATCTGATATTTCTAAACAAATCAAGTTGTGAATATACACGGAGCGCTATTGAGGCCAAACGGCATTTTTCGAACTCCAAAAAACCCAAAATCATTCAAAGAGACTAAAGTATTCTGTAGTGAGTATTAATGGTCAAAGGAGTGTCTGATTCATCTCCTGGTTCACATAAAAATTTCGAATATATGTGAAGTCACTGATCTACACTGAGGCTGTACCCTCTGTACAAGTAACAATGGTAGGGCCACGCAGCAGCCTCGGCTGTTGCACGAATGGGCAGGCCCGTCCGGGTAAGTACCACGACCTCACAGAAGACCAGCGTAAAGTGGAAGTATGACGGGCCTGCCCATTCGTGCAACAGCCGAGGCTGCTGCGTGGCCCTACCATGGTAAGGATTAAAGGAAAATTGCTCAGCACTGACATTATTACGTCCTTGTTTAATTACCAAACGACCCCACTCACCCCATATACTCGGTGCTGAGAGAGGTGGACCCCTTGTAGAGTTTGTTGGTGAGGGCGCACAGCGTGGTCAGTTTCTGTTCCAGTGACTGCAGGTAATCCGCCGCTGATGTGAACTCTGGATCCTTGACCCTGAAATTCACAAGCAATTGTATAGATTTATATAAATAAAAAACCTTAGAGCTTGGTTTAGACTGATGATTTTAGTGGTGGTAGGGCCACGCAGCAACCTCGGCTGTTGCACGAATGGGCAGGCCCGTCCGGGTATGTACCATGACCTCACAGAAGACTGGCGTAAAGTGGAAGTATAATACTTTCGCGTTTAGTCTGGTGAGTGAGGTGGCCGGAGCCCAATTTTCAAAAGGTTGCCAACGCAATCTGCAACCCTCGGGTGTAACAGATGTCCATGGGCGGCGGTATTCACTTAACATCAGGTGAACCATCTGCTCGCTTGGTAACTTTTCACATAAAAAACTGATAGAACGGACCTACATCGAATAAATTCAATTCTAAAAATTTAACCAAGCAATCACGGTCTAATTTATACTTCACACATTCCGACATCTTCATTCATTCCACGAGTTTCACAATTAGGTGAAATGTTTTATTTTCATTAAGTAACTAAACATGTTCAGTGGTTATGCAAATTTTAATTTATAGCTACCGTTGACGTAGAATTTGCTCAGTAATTTGTTCAGTAACGAGTCCACCCCTTACTGGAATTCTATTGATTCTTCGCTTGAGTTTTTCTGCGATTCTTCGCTCAGTATGTCTACGTTTCTATTCCCAATTTGTATGCCCATGTATGTTTGTGCATTGAATGTAGGGCTGTCATCCTGTCGGCTTGACGACCCAAATGGCGTTGTGGGTAGTGTATCTGCCTCCTGCGTCAGAGGGTGTGGATTCGATCCCCACTACTGGTAAAATATTGTGTGATGAACATAGTGTTTTTCTAGTGTCTGGGTGTTTATATGTGTATAATATGTATTTACTTACAAAAGAAAAGTATGTTTAAGTATGTTTGTCAGTTTTCTAGTACCCATAGTACAAGCTTTGCTTAGTTTGGGACTAGAGAATGTTGTGTAAAAATGTGTCAAAAAAAAAAATCCTCCCATCGCATACATACCTCGCCCCGTTTCCAGATTTCGAGTCCGCACTGCCGTACAGCGCGCTGCTGAGACCCCAAAGGTTCAGTGCGCTGTTCTCGTTTTTGAATACCTGAATTGATAAAGCAACGCTACTAAAAATATGCCGTAAAAAACATCTTCCGGGCGTCCCGTTACGGCATATTTATTTTTTTTTATCCAAAAAAAAAATGCCGTAACGGGACGCCCGGAAGATGTTTTTTTTTATATAAAAAAAGCGACCAGCCCCGGCTTCGCACGGGTGCTTATTATACATATAAACCTTCCTCTTGAATCTGTTAAAAAAGGGCATTGCGTAGTTTTAAAAATCTAAGCATACATAGGGACAGACACACAGTGGCACGACTTTGTTTTATACTATGTAGTGAAGTTGCCAAGCGAGCAGGCGACTCACCTGATGTTAAGTGAATACTGCCGCCCATGGACATCTGCTACACCCAAGGGTTGCAGACACGTTGACAAACTTTTGAAAAATGGGCTCCGGCCACCTCACTCACCAGACGATACGCGAAAGTATTATACATGCACTTCACGCCGGTCTTCTGTGAGGTCGTGGCACTTACCCGGACGAGCCTGCCCATTCGTGCAACAGCCGAGGCTGCTGCGTGGCCCTACCGCAGTTGGAACAATCAAGTTAACATAAGAACTTATATCACCATCCTTCTCCCTCATCCCACCTAAATGGGGTGGACACAACATGAGATTCGTGTTTTAAGTAGTCTTGGCTATGTTTTTACAACCGGCCGCTTGCCTGACGTCAACCCTCCTTGGGAAACAAAACACCCAGACCCCGAACAATTATTTGTGAGTCGCACAAATACTTACAATCAATAAGAAATAATTATTTAAATTAGCAAGCTCACGATATTATTTTTCATGTGTGATGGTGGCAAACGAGCTGGCGGAGAGATAGCCGCCGCCCACCGATATTTGCCACACCCTAGATCTGCACTTTAATGTAATAGTGAAGACTGTTGCGTGAGCCCACCACAGTCAAGACCCTACCACAGTTAAAAAATCTGTTATACAACCTGGTGGAGCCATAGATAGCGCCTGAATGAAGTCTGGAAGGGAGATTGGCGATTTTAACGGAGTAGGGGGGAGGCACGTACCTTGTCCAACTCCTCATCAGGCGTGGTGAGGAACAGCCTGAAGTCCTCGCTGTGCGTCAAGATCGGGTGCTTCGCTACGCGGTCTGGGGATCATGGCTCGATCAGTGGTGTCACGTGAATTGTAAGGTAGTTTAAACTTTTTATTTCAAGAGGTAGAACGATATAGCTGGCGTAGGGCCACGCAACATTTCGCCGTTGCACGAATGGGCTACGCAAAAACCAAGGTGGCCGTATCACCGTAAATATCATATAATGCTTAGTTGTAGTGTGATAAAACATAGTTTCTGTTCTCTAATTCAAGTTTGTTTTATTATTAAGTTAAACATGCTTTATTACACCAATCCTTGGTTAGTATTTAATTTAATTATTTCTTTTTGGCTGTTGTCAATAAAACTTTTGAATCGTTTCACCTGTAATTCAGATATCATTTAGTTTAAGATACTATGTACTTTTTAATGTTCTAAGCATGTTTTGATGTGTATCTTGTCGGTGAAGTAAATAAATAAAACTCAAAAAAAATATATCTGTGTGTTCTGTATGTAGTTTAGTTGGTAAGCCTTAATAAATAAATAATGATTTCGACAAGAGTGAATAGGCTTCTACTGAGCTAGCGAGCTTACCATCCAGGGCTGCATCGCCACTTACCATCAGGTGGGATGGCAGTCAAGTGCTAGGCAGTGCCATATAAAAAAACTGGTATCACAGGGCGTACCGAGGAACGCGTGGAGAGCTAGCGCGCGTATGTGCACGAACGCGGGCTGGTATCTGTCCAGCTGCTGGCGGGCAGAGTGCAGCGGTGGCAGCGCCGGCGGGGCCAGGAGCGGGTTGGCGGCGCAGAGCCGCCGGTGCAGCATCTGCAACCGCCCCAACACTCATCATTCGCCACGGCCCGAGGTATACCGAGTTGGCAAAAGCCGCACCTTGCCACAGTCACCGCCAGTACCAACCCACAAATCCAAAACACTCGCAACAACTATCTACCTTCAAGAAGATAGCATACTCTTTCCTTAAACGCCGGCAACGCATTTGTAAGCCCTCTGGTGTTGCAGGTGTCCATGGGCGGCGGTGATCACTTACCATCAGGTGAGCCTCCCGCTCGTTTGCCTTTCCCATAAAAAAAAAACTGCATTCAACGGTGGCAAAACTTCCACTGTGTTAGAATGCTTCCAACACTGCCAGATACGCCCTGACAACAACTGCCACCAATGTACAAGCAAATCAGCAGTGAACCTTTTATTTATAGTCTCGTAATAGCACTGAAACTAATTTAAATTGCCACCAGTCGCTATTAATGGAATTAGATAATGGTTACCAAATCAGATGTGGTCAACAAATTGACCTAAGGAAATCCCATTACAACAATTCAACTCGTCTATAATTTATGAAAGCTTCAATTAATCCAATCTTAGGTTCTATTTTTATTTCTCATTGGGTGAATAGGAATACAGGAAAAACTTGTATGATTTGTTTTTTATTTTGAGCCTATCCTCATTTACAATTACCAGACGTAAATACTAAATGAGTCTATGAGCTAAATACTCATTTAGACTGAATAATGCTGTGGTCATTCAAATCAACATTTCTTTGTTTAAGCTCTCTAGCTTCAGCTTTTTGCACGTTCAGTCGATCGCAATGATGACCGAAAAATCTAGAGTGTAGCATGGTCAATCGTAAAACGAGTCTCCTAATAGCGATGGCCGGACCTTGAAGTGGTTGTACCGCCTCCTGACGTAGGGTGGGGTGGGCCAGCGGGCGCATACGCAGCGCACACGGTAAGTCACGTACGTTTCCAGCGTGGACAGCTGTTTCATTGGTGCATCCACCTAAAACCAGACTATATGTGAGTACAGTTACCAGAAAATACATAAATAAAATATAAAAAGAATAGGCTAATTGTTTAAGAAAACTACCTTGCGAATACAAAAAATATAAATGTTAATACATTTGTGAATCCAAGGTCATACAAACAATTTTTACTCTTAAGATGGCTCAGATACAAAGAATGCTTTCTAAAAGTTTGATTTACAAGTTATTTCCTAAAATGTTTAAGGAAGATGGACTGAGAAGAAGGGACTGAGTTTAATAAAAACTAAAATAAAAAATAAATAAATAAAAAATAAAAATTATTGCGGTAAATAAACACAATACTATAAAAGATTTAGTACAAGTGATCATTTAATCATAAGCAATTATTTTGATGCTCACTACAGCATAAATACATGATAAATAGAGCCCTGACGAAGATCATGGACTATTGTTAAATGAAAATATTGTTATGGATTGTTGATGTTGCCAATACTTTTTCTTTCATGGTCATGAGTAACACCTGTTTTATTCAATAATTTGTGTACTTTTATATAAGGGAGGTCACTCCCTTCACTTTCCACTTAAATTATGACTATGGAAACATAACACATATTAAAGCACAAAATTTATCATATGTAATAATGATATATGTTGAAAATTAACACAAGAAACTTTGTTTTGTGATTCAGCATACCGGCATCTTTTGGCATCAAACAATAATTTCCATTGAAAATGATACCTTTTAGCCGCAGAACTTGTTTTTAAAATGTTTTAGTGTGAATACTTTACATTCAAGAAGAGAAATTATGTGGTACAAATAGACCTATATGCATAGATATCTTACTTTTATGGCAATATCATAGCCATGCTCCATGATTAGCGGAGCCCCTTCAATTGCATCGTCAGTTACACTCTGTGCGTCTGTATCTTCTGTGATGTCAGCATCATTTAGCTCCAGCACTGCTGAGCTGGTGTCACTCGCCATGACTCTGAATGGCAGGTAACAAATTTATATTGTTCTGTTCTTCACAATAACTTCTACTAGGTGTTTAGCAAAATTCAAATCAGAATTTATGACAAACATACTACAAACTATCTACAAAATCAAAACAATCAGAAAAACAATTTTTAAAATTGTATAAGTTTAAAAAAAAATATATTTTATTGCACTTAGAAGCAACTAGTTTTATTTACTCTTTTCAGTGAAAAGTGCCATGCTATAATCAATAACTCAATACTTTTTTAATGTCAGTAATTAAAACATGTTAACATGTTAACATGTTCGATTCCCACAGCGGCGGCAATCTTTTCGCACTTTTTCTACATATTTTAATGTTAACAAACTTTAAATAACAATAATAATATTACACAGCGAATTATTCTATACAATGATAACGCAAGTAACGAGCTTAACAAAGTGCGCTCAGTGCGTCAGTGCTTAATCATTATTAAAAAAACATACCGTAAGCCGATAACTAATAAAAACCGTGATTAAAATATATAGAAAGGTTTGGCCTAAATATTCGGATCGATACTGCATATACGCCGTCATCGAAAGCCGAATTATATACGGGAACTACATAATCAACAAAAGTGCCATAAAAAAATGTAATATTTACCTTTTAAGAAAACTTTTGTTCGAATTTAATTTTGTAGTGTACGATTAAGATATATTTTGGGAAGCAAATATGAAACACCTACTCCTACCTAGCAGCGACCGAAGTGACAAATGTCAAACAGTGACACTGACGTCTAAAGTTCTAGGAAATTAGAAGTCATTCGTTCCAAAACTTCGATGGTCCTGAATATCGATTTAAATGAAAGTTTTGGCGGCGTTGTTGGACAGGCGTTACAGAATAGCTGCTGCACGACTACAACGTGCCGTTGTTCATTCCACTGCAACTTCGCGACCTCTTTAGATAAAAAACATAAAATCGACTAACAACAACAGGGCATGACACGCTCCAATGGCCTCTCTTATAGATCCAAACCGCAGTCAATAGTTGTTAATTTTCAATTTTAGTACAAGAAGGGGAATTTCCGAATCTAGACAGTAATAGCGAAAAATTTCCCAACAGTTTTATTTACACATTTTATATTAAGATAAATGGAAGGTTTCAATTAACAAAACTGTAAACTGTGTGACTGTCGGTATATCGAGGTGCTGAGGTGTTTGTATGGCAAGGCTACGATGTCCGTCCAAGTACAGTCCAGTAGTACAAAACCTATCCAACTGCAGAAGGGTGTAAGACAGGGTGATGTCATATCCCCGAAACTCTTCACCGCTGCGTTGGAAGATGTTTTCAAGCTTCTGGACTGGAAAGGACGAGGTATTAACATCAGTGGCGAATACATCACCCACCTTCGATTTGCCGACGATATAGTCATCATGGCAGAATCGCTGGAGGACCTGGGTGCTATGCTCAATGACCACAACAGTGTCTCCCAACGGGTGGGCCTTAAGATGAACATGGACAAGACGAAGATCATGTCTAATGTCCATGTCACGCCTATACCGGTTGTTGTTGGGAGCACTGAGCTCGAAGTTGTTGACGAGTACGTTTATCTAGGACAGTTAGTCCGGCTAGGTAAGTCCAACTTCGACGCAGAGGTCAATTGGCGAATCAAACTCGGATGGGCAGCGTTCGGGAAACTTCGGAAAATCTTCTCGTCGAATATACCTCAATGTTTGAAGACTAAAGTCTTCAATCAATGTGTGTTGCCAGTGATGACCTACGGAACCGAGACATGGTATGCATCTACCTGCTGGCCGTATGAGGAAGCTCAAAGTCGCTCAGCGAGCTATGGAGCGGGCTATGCTCGGTATTTCTCTGCGTGATAGAGTTCGTAACGAAGACGTCCACAGTAGAACTAAGATAACCGATATAGCTCAGAGGATTAGCAAGCTGAAGTGGCGATAGGCCGGCTATATAGCTCGTAGAACCGATAACCGTTGGGGAAGAAAGGTTCTCGAGTGGCAGCCTCGTACTGGCCATCGCAGTGTAGGACGACCCCCCACTAGATGGAGTGACGATCTGTGCAAATGTGCGGGAAGTCGATGGATGCAGGTGGCTCAGGATCGTACTTCATGGCAGTCTGTGGGGGAGGCCTATGTTCAGCAGTGGACTCAAACAGGCTGAAATGATGATGAATGATGAATTAACAAAATCAATTAATTTACGAATGTAATATGTTTCAGTTTCGTTTTAAATGTTAGAGACTAACACTTAAATTAAAAACAATAGTAAATGCGGCATCCTTTTCAAATATTCATTAAAAGTGTCATTTAAGAAAGCGTGTTTGCTACAAAAGAACCACTAAAATAATACTATGAAATACGAGAAGAATGAAGACATTGAAATTTTCGGCCGGTGAGGATCCCGACCGCTTAGCTCGGTAGCTAGAGCGTTTGGACCCGTATCCGTAAGGCACAGGCTCAAATCTTGGTAGCCGCAAATATTTTCCGACTGTTTTATCTACACATTTTATATTTACGTAAATACAAGATATACGAAAATAGTCAATTAACAAAACCAATTAGTTTACGAAGTTCCGTATTTAATTATCCATTATATATCTAAGTGTACAAATATATTGTTCTTTCTGATTATTCTGTTTCTTTCACACGTGTGACGTTTATTAGTTTTTATTTTCTTTCAAAATCTGTCATTTGCCAATGCCATATTGCATTTTTCTGTTCCTGTATCTATTTATCTAACCAAATAGTTAACACTAAATTTACCTTAAAGTTTAATAAAAAGTAGCCACAATTGCTTCCAAAATGCAAAACGTTAATGCTCCACGGGAGCCCGCTCCCGTGCTGAGCACCAGTTCAACAATTCTCAATATGCGAGAGAAAGAGAAATACATTGAGGATTTCGACTTTCCCTTTTGTGACGAGTCCTCTAAGTACGAAAAGGTAGCGAAAATTGGACAGGGCACCTTCGGGGAGGTGTTCAAAGCGCGCGCAAGGAACAGCAACAAAAAGTTTGTCGCTATGAAGAAAGTATTGATGGACAACGAAAAAGAGGGCTTCCCCATTACGGCCCTGCGCGAAATCAAGATTCTTCAACTGCTGAAGCATGACAACGTTGTCAACCTGATAGAAATATGTCGGACGAAGGCGACGTTGCACAACAAATACCGTTCGACGTTTTATTTGGTGTTCGACTTTTGTGAGCACGATTTGGCGGGTCTACTTTCCAATGTGAACGTCAAATTCAGCTTAGGCGAGATCAAAAAGGTTATGCAGCAACTGCTCAATGGATTGTACTATATACACAGCAATAAGATATTGCACAGAGACATGAAAGCGGCGAATGTGTTGATTACAAAGAACGGTGTCTTGAAACTAGCAGACTTTGGGCTGGCGCGGGCTTTCAGTGTCGCCAAAGCGGGGCAGGTGAACAAGTACACTAACAGAGTAGTCACCCTTTGGTATAGGCCTCCGGAATTATTGTTGGGTAATTTTATTCAAGTTTGTGTGTTATTTTGTAGTACCAAATATAAAAATCTACTCTGTTAGGGTTAAACACCTTTTAACCCTAACAGAGTAGATTTAATAATATTTATTTCCTCTTTAATTGCAAAGCCGCATATGACTCTATGGCCCAGCTACCAAGGTATTGGCTTTAGCCCAGGGGTCATAGGTTTGATTCTTGAATGAGACAACTATTGTGTGACCCACACATGATTGTTTCAGATCTGGGTATTTGTCCGTATGAAATTTATGTACGTCAATTTTCCTAAAAGCCCAGGTTAATGTTATCCTACAATAAGGGCAATGTTCTTAAAAAAATAACGCATACAGTTTTGACTACACATACTCAAAACATATAAATAAATATTTATATTTTAAAGAAAAGTTGTCCTGATCCATGTATCTCACAGCCATAAACTATCTGTAATGGGTCTCTGATGCCAATAAAATCCATACTTTAATAAAGTATTTATAATGATATCAAACAAGCAATGAGTTATTTAATTGCTCAAACAATTGCCAAATGTTAAATGCTGAAAACAATTAGGCAATTAATTCAGCATAAATTGTTGCTATGCATTTGCATAAATCCCAACTAGTGTGCCATAAGCTTGGGTTTATTTAGGCTCATAAAAATACATTTATCATTCTAGGTGATAGAAACTACGGGCCGCCAGTGGACATGTGGGGTGCGGGATGCATTATGGCCGAAATGTGGACCAGATCGCCCATCATGCAGGTATATATACCAATATAAACTGTATACAATTTTAACATATTAGGATTTCCATATTACGTCTTCAGGGTTGACCCAATATTGAGGTATTGTAATATAAAGTAGTAATGTGAATGAGACCAAATTGTGTGTTTACTGTCAGTGAGACAGCCAACTGTTTTTTTATTTGCAAAGGAGAATATAATTTTCCTTTTTTTATTTATTTAGGCACATCAACAGTTCACACATTATCTAGTAAAATACAACACTTAAGTTAGATAAGAGAACCAATTACAGTCCACAATTTTTTATAAATAGTCTTAAAAAAAATTAGATCACTTAAGTTGTTAAGATTTTTATTCTTCTTCTTTTCGTCTCGATGGATTTGCCATCCTGTTGTAGTAATTACTTTCTGCCGCTACTCATCGTGAGGGCCCCAGTGAAGGTGACGCTGTACAGGAAGACTTACTACGTTAAGATTTTTATTAGAAATAATAAAATATAGTTAAATAATTAATTGACCTGTAGCAGATCGCATATAAAGAGATCATTACCAAAACTGTGTTAATGTTTTGTTATTGTGAAAAATCTGTTAACGGGCAAATTAAAAAGTATGCTAGTTACAGTCCAACATTATTTTAACATGTGCTAGAAGAAGCTTAAATTCTTATACACATTGAATAAAAGTCACAAATTCAGTGAACAAATGTCATAAATTCAGAGCTGAGTAAGGCATAAGTTTACTAAACCATTTCAATCAACCTCAATTGCCCCTGCAGGGTCCAACGGAACAGCAACAGTTGATCCTAATATCGCAGCTGTGCGGCTCGTGCACGCCCGACGTGTGGCCCGGGGTTGAAAACTTGGACCTGTATAACAAGATGGAGTTACCCAAGGGACAGAAACGGAAGGTCAAGGTGTGTGCACATAACTTCTTCACCACTTGGGATTTTTTAAAGCAAAGCACACATGGACTTTTTAAATGTGTTTGCTGTCCCATCAAATAATTACGTAACATCATAGTTTTGGTTTTGCTTTACATCAGAATGGCAACCAATTGTGTAAAATATAGCTAATCTTATATTATTATATAGCCATACCAAAGAAGGACAGTACCACGTAGAGGTAAGTTTTGGCTGTGGAACATCAATTGAAAGTTCAATACATATTGATATTTATGTATCAATGTATAACAGATTTTTCGGCACGTACACTTTTTAAGAAATAACAGCAAGAAATGTACAAAGATATAATTACAGCTCCATTATTCTCCCTCTTGATATTTCTTACCCTCATGCACTATATTTACGTCACCATATGTGACCATGGGGCAGATGTTGTTATTGCCTTCGGTGCCTAGGATTGAATTCGATTCCCAAAGGATGAATTTTTTTGTAAAGAAACAACCAATACCATTCATAACATGATTCACATGCTTAGTCTACCCCACCTGTATCCAATAAAGGCAAAAGAAAGGACAAGAAGTCACCATATTTGATCAATTGCTTTGGCTTCCCTATTGGCCTGCGCATGCTAACTAAATGGTTTAACTTCTTACAGAAGTTATTCTTACCTTATTCTATAATCTTCGCTGATTGACAATTTTCATTTTCCAGGAAAGGTTGAAGCCTTATGTCAAAGATCCCTATGGCTGCGATCTACTTGACAAACTGCTGCAGTTAGATCCAGCGAAAAGGTAGTGTGTAATAAATCAACTTATTTTATAAATAATTTCATTTTAGCAATTACATTGGATTCATTCCTTTTCTTTATCTATTATTTAATAGTGTTTTCTTTACTAAAAAGCTCTTTATGTGCACTTCTTAGTAGTACCAAATGTAACCTTTTACAAACAAACAAATCAAAGTCTGACGATATTATCCAAGATTTTTAAATTAAATTTTTGTTAAAAATTCTACAAAATTTTAATGGTTCATTATTTTGTTATTATTGTTTGATATTTAGTTATTGTTTTATTATTTTTGTAGAGTCATTTTACATATAGTTATTTCGGAGAGACATCTAGCTTGTACTTATAATAATTATTAAGTTATCACACATATTTGTCTTTATGTACATGTTGTAATTGCCTTTAAGTGGAATCATGTTAGATTTTGTTCCTAAGACTATTGTCTTATTCAATTCCAAAACATGTTATTCCGTTGCTGGTACTTTACAACATGATTTATATTTATAACATAAATGACTATCATGTAATACTGACATTTAATAATTTGACATAGGTATGTAATATCCGTATAATAATTTTAATGTTTTAACGGAATAATTTATTATGTTCAAATGTTTTGATTTGAATAATTGATTATTTTTTTAATATTTTAATGTAAATAATTTTATATCAAATTGACATTTGCATGCTGAAGTCTGCTGAATGTGTTGCACCAAATTATTATAATTAAGATCAACGCACTACCATATTCTGGCAATGAAGACATTCATTTATATTCTCACTAGCTTTTCGCTCGCGTTGAAGCCCTTAAATAAATATCCTAGACTATCCGTGTACCAAATATCATTTATATCAGTTCAATGGTTTTGGAGTGGAAGCGAGACAGACGGACAGAGTTACTTTCGCATTTATAATATTCTTTAAATAAATAACTCACTGCAGGTACGACGCGGACACGGCGCTGAACCACGACTTCTTCTGGACGGACCCGATGCCCTGCGACCTGGGCAACATGCTGGCGCAGCACACGCAGAGCATGTTCGAGTACCTGGCGCCGCCGCGCAGGCCCGGCCACTTGCGCCACCACCATCACGTGGCGGGCGCGCAGCCAAAGCCCGCTCAGCCAGTCGCCGACTCGGGCTACCAGGACCGGGTGTTCTGAGCCGGCCGGCGGCGGCGCGGCGGGCGGGGCAGGGGCGGAGGAGCTTAGTGACGGCACACTGTAGCCGGGAATGTGTGACCGCTGGGTCTGTGAAGTTGTGGCTAGCCAGACAAGCAGTGATTCTCTGGAGGGTTGTGAATTTAAAAGCAGAATGTGTGGTGAACTTCTACTTGGTGTTTGATCCAGTGTTTAACTGAGGGGAGTCCGGCAACCACTTTCAGCATGGTACTAATCTGTGGTGGGGAAGTAAAATTACCGAATTACCCCTCACTAGTGTAGTTTGTGACATTTGGCCAGGAGAGAGACATGTGCTGATGGGTCCGTGGAGTTTTGGCTAGCCCGACAATCAGTTATCATGGTTATAGTGATTCTCTGGAGGTTTGTGAATTTCAAAGCATTACAAAACATTCTATTGTGAGCTTCTACTCAGCGGTGTTTGGTCCAGTGGTAACTGAAGGAGGGGAGTGCAGTATCCGCTTTCAGCATGGGACTAATCTGTGGTGAGGAAGTAAAATTACTAAATTCCTCCTCACCAGTGTAGTTTGTGACATGTGGTGGTTAGTGTGTTGTCAGTGATTTAGTGGGATGGCGGGAGGAGAGTGTACAGTGAGTTGCTACTCCTTTAGGCCTCCTTTGGCCCTCCGCGAAGTCTGTATGTATGTCTATTTTGGGCAGGACCAGCTGTGAAACCTATTAATAAGTTGAAGTGGATCTGTAGGGAAATTCTATACAGTGAAGCTCTACTTTGCAGCCTAATGGACTGCATTATATTAATTTGCTACTGGGGAAAGACCAATATAAAATTATTGGGTGATTGTTGTTGTTTTGGTGACTACAACAGATATAAATATTGATGATGAGTGCAGTTAAATGTGCACTGTAGATAAATAAGCTCTGAATTTCAGTTATTAACTTGTATTAATTGTGAATTTTAATTTTTTTTGTCACTCTTCAACCATGTATTTATAAATAGGGTAAAGAACTGATTTTATTTTTTTTTAAAAACATTTGATTCAACATACTTGTGGGTTTTTAAGTTATTATTTTGAACTTCCACTCAACCATTGAGGTGCAAGAAAGGTTTTTGGATGTCATTACTTTTCATTAGTCTATTTATCCGGCTTGATAGAGCGAAAAATTGTTTTAGAACGAAACAGTTACACAAATTGTTGTTTATTCTTATAACTATCAAAATTTGTGAACCGAATTGGCGTAGTGGTTAGTGGACCTGTTTACAGAGCATAAGGGTTTGGGTTCTATCACCTGTGTTCCTTTTGTTAAACGCTTAGTTTATACAGCGTGTTGTTACCATCGCGACAATAAATGAACACACATATAGGGGATAACTTTTTAAAGTTGTATTAAACATTTAAATTCTTTAAACATCAATATTTACAGAGTTATTAAATTTTCCAAATCAAAGAATTTTAGAGCCTTACCTATAAAAGCGTAACGTAAAGTTCATTTGTAAAGGTCACAAAGCATATGAATGGGTTGAAAGAATTTAAAAGATACAAAACATACAGTTAGAAGAAGAGGCTTGTAATACGACGCTGTGGCGCGAGTTGTATAGGATGTTACAAATTTTGTTTCTTTTTTACTAATAAGTTTGTTTGAAAAATATTTTTTTTTTAGTTATGGATTTTGTTTAACGTTAAAATTTTTATATGCTTATTGGCAAGTAGCGTTAGACGTGCCTTCATTTATTGTCGCGATGGTAACGACGCGCTGTATATCAATATTATGTATGCTGGCGTCGCTGTGCCACTATTAATTCAACCGTCGCCGAGCTCGAATTTTCTGCCCTTCAGTGAATGCCAGCCTCTGTAGCTTGATGGAGGGGAGTTAGAGACGGGTTCGGTGGTGGGATTGGTGCCACTTAAGACCAGACGTAAGCACCCATAGTCATGACCGAAATGCGACATGTATTTATTTACAAAAAAAAGGATGTTTAAGTATGTTTATCATTTAGCTAGTGTCCCTAGTACAAGCTTTGCTTAGTTTGGGGCTAGATAATGTTGTGTAAACTTATCCTGAAATATTTATTATTGTATATCACTAATAGTAATAAGTATTCCAGGATATAAATTATCATAATAACTAAATGGGAATAATAGTAATTTTGCATCACCATATTTTAATACATCATTTTATAAATTTAATAACATGTACCTACACTATACAATTAAAAAGAGAAAAAGAAAAACTTCGGCCTATAATTGTAAAAATGACATGTAAAGGAAAATGGTATTTATAACAAATAATCTTTAAATCTTGTCCAAGTATATTATATGAGTAAAATAGTGGCTATAATTATTTTTATGACTTTTATTTATTGGGTTTCAGTATAGTAATTTGTACTGTGGTAGGGCCACGCAGCAGCCTCGCCTGTTGCACGAATGGGCAGGCCCGTCCGGGTAAGTACCACGACCCCACAGAAGACCAGCGTTTGGTGAGTGAGGTAGCCGAAGCCCAATTTTCAAAAGGTTGACATCGCATCTGTAACCCTCGGGTGTAGCAGATGTCCATGGGCGGCGGTATTCACTAAAAAAAAATGTAACAAGCTTAAATTCAATATAATACACAAATATATACAATTAATTGTATAAATTTTTAAACATGGCAACCCTAAGTTGTTATGAATTATTTTATCAAACTTAACTTAAATTTGTGTTTGTTGAAACCAATCAATATGTGAAATGTAATTATATAATATAATAGTAGGTACATTGAATGTAAAATAATAAATATTTTATTTTAGATTAGTGTTATAAGTCCAAAAAAGTAAAATTATTTGCTGTAATATTAAGAAATAAGGTGAAATGTTGAATGTGATATGCATTTCGGGATACATTCTTAAGACTGTGCTTGAAAAATATATTATTAATACTGTCAACGATTCTGTGATTAACAAAAATAAATGGGATGAAGTAACCATATCAAGGTTTACCTTTTACTTACATTTCCTTTATATCATTGTATTTGTGGTTTGCTTTAAAGATTTTTGCCTGTATTTCTTCAAATGAAATGATTTATTGAATTCTTGTTTACTTTAATCTTTTAAAGGTTTTTGAAATTCAGTTCTGGATTATCAGGAGGATATATATTGGATAGAAAAGATTGCCTGATTGAATTGGAGGGTTATGTATGACTGTTACACTCTCTAAATTGACCAGAATGATCAATTCAAAGAGTTTAACCATCCTTTTAGCAATTCAAGTGACATTTGAAAAGCCATTTGACAGCTGATTAGCTAACATGTCGCATCTAGACAAATTAATTATAATCAAAGGAAAATATCATATAAAAAGAAACCGAATCTTGAAGAACTTACAAACATTGCTCCGGAGCCCTCTTAAATAAAACACATGAATTATCAAAAATTACTTTATAATTGTAGCCATTTATAACATTTTGTTTAAAATCGTTTCACCAGTTTGAATGACATAGTTCATATTACAAAGAAATAAAATATTTCATATTGTAAGTATATAATAAAACATTTTATATACCTTCTGTAGAAGGTATATACAGCGTCTCGTTACTACCGCGACAATAAATGAACACACGTCTAACGCTACTTGCCAATAATCATAAAAAAATATTAACGTTAAAAAATATATTCCATAATTAAAAAAAATATTTTTCAAAAAAACTAATTAAGTAAAAAGAAACTAAATTTGTAACACCTTACAACCACAACTGACTGATTCATACATTCAGAGATTTTTTCATTCGTTGCCACAGCGTCGCTTTGCAAGCCTCTCCTTCTAACAGTACTTATGTTTTGTCTCTTTTAAATTCATTCAACCCATTCATATGCTTTGTGACCTTTACAAATGAACTTTACGTTACAGTTTTATACGTAAGGCTGTTCTAAAATTCTTTGTTTTGGAAAATTTAATAACTGTGTAAATATTGATGTATAAAGAATAAATTTTTGATACAATTTTAAAAAGTTATCCTCTATATGTGTATTCATTTATTGTCGCGGTGGTAACGACACGCTGTATATTATGTGTATATAGTATACCTTAATTTTAAATACCATAAAGATAGGTAAACTATCTCATAATGGATAACAATGATGTACTAAAATGAAAATAATATATTAAATATAATTCTAATAATAAAAATAAAAATAAATTAATAAAAAAATCATAATAATAAAATATAATTGAAATTTTAAAACAAATTATAATTGAACCTTCATAAACATATCAATAATTAATAACAAGTTGATACAATTGATAAACAACTCAATAGTCAATTAAAAGCTTTGAGTGGCATAGGAATTGAGAGAAATTATACTATGATAACTTACACATTTTTAGGTTAATAATTGTAAATATAACTAGTCAACATTAGTCTCACTTCTCACTTTGGCAGCATAGCTATTGTTCTTGTGGAGCTTTGTCTTCACATGCTTGTAGAGGGTGCGCTTCCGGTTAAACTTGATGTTACACACGTCACACTTGAAGCGTTTCACTTTGATATGGGCTACTTCTGTGTGCTCGCGAAGGTTCTGGAATGTTGTAAACGACCGCTCGCATCGGGGACACTTGTACAGACCGTAGCCCATGTGCTTTCTAACATGTTGTATTATGCTGTTCCTGTGGTAGAACTGTTGACCGCACACATCGCACTGGTACCTTTTCTCGGGGTCATGGGTGATTTGGTGCAGCTTAAGGCTTGTTTTGAGGGGGAACTTTTGGAAGCATACTGTGCATTCGAATGGAAGGGATTTTGTATGGCTCTTCAAGTGTATCCGCCTGAGGCCGGCCCGGGAGAATCCTTTGCCACAGTACAGACACTGGAACACCTTAACACCGGTGTGCGAGAACATGTGCTCGACGTGGTCGCGTTTCGTGTGGCAACTCTTGCCGCACTCAACGCACAGTATGCCAGCTCTGTGGACGTTACGTCTGTGTGTTTGGTAGTCCTTGTTTTGCTTGTAAGTTAACCCGCAGTCTGGGCATTTGATTTTTCTGTCAAAGTGAGTGGCTAAGTGCTCTTTGAAGCTCTTCTTCAGTTGGTACGTGCGGGAGCACTCTATGCATTTGAAAATGGTGGTCTTCGTGTGCCTAAGTCCGTGGTATAGGTAGTCCAGGTGTTTGGAGAATGCCACTTTGCACTTCTTGCAGGTGAAACACAGGTCCTCTTTTTCGTGGACGTACTTGTGTTCGATCAAGTCCTCGTTAGTTTTGAATGTGTCCTCACAGAGGGAGCACGTGAATGTCACTCCTTTAGCGCTGAAATGTGTCCTCAAGTGCAGGTTTAAAGCTCGTGGAGTCCAGAAGGTCTCTGGGCACTGGTCGCAAGTGTAAATGGTTTCCTGCTTCTTCATTTCAGTCGGCAATGGGCTCGATGTCTCTTCCCTATCACTCCAATCACTGTCCTCCAATGATTTCCTTCTCTTCTTCTTTTTTCTGAAATTAATATATAAATCAACTTATCTTGTAGTTTGATAAAATCAAAAATATATTTATTCACAGAGACGCTTGCGCGTTCTTATGAAATGTCAAAAATTTTACATAAAAATTAATACGTTCGTAAGTTACCACCGGTTCGGAAAGCAGTTTCTGTTGAGAAGAAACCGGCAAGATACCCAACAGTTGCTCTTTTTTAAAACGATTACTTTACAATGTAATAGAACAAGTATATCATTTTAGCCTACGTGACATTATCTATCAACAAAGCATTAACCCCACACATTGGCGTCGTAAAGATATTCTGCAATGGTATAATATGCCTTAGCCATAAGTTTGCTTTTAATTTTGCGTTTAAATTCATCTAGTGGCAGAATTACAAGATATGGTATGATACTTATTTCTCTCTAGATAACGGGTATTTGCAATGAAGCCAATAAAAACAAAAAGACGTCGAGATTTTCTTGCGATGGAAGCGAAGGACTACATAGGTTTATAGTTGTAGTATCTAGACGCGTTAGCACTATCTACTCATTTTAATGTACATATTATTAGCTCATTAATTAACCTGACAGAGTACTTGGAAAACTTTTTAATGATATGAAATTTTAATATTTCTTTCACATAATTGCGGCCCTATTAAAATAACAAAGAAACGTAAATAACACAAATTTAATGAAATGTCATAAAAACATATTAATAAATTTTAACTTGTGTGATAACACATATTAGAGTCCAGCTTCATTGACA
The DNA here is from genome assembly GCA_933534255.1 of Iphiclides podalirius. Taxonomy (NCBI): domain Eukaryota; kingdom Metazoa; phylum Arthropoda; class Insecta; order Lepidoptera; family Papilionidae; genus Iphiclides; species Iphiclides podalirius. Next base: position 361,231 of record OW152841.1, on the reverse strand, counting down.
TGGATCATTAAGTTGCCATTTTTCAAAAAACAGTCTAACTGTGGTAGGGCCACGCAACAGTGTTCACTGTTGCACTAATGGGCAGGTCTGTCCGGCTAAGTACCATGATCTCACAGAAGACCTGCCCAAAGTAGAAAAGTTACACTTCTGCGTTTCGTCTGGTAAGTGAGGTAGCCGGGGCCCGCTTTATTTAAATGTGGCAACCCAGCTACAACCTTACGGGTGTTGCAAATGTCCATGGGCGGTGGTTATCACTTAACATCAGGTGAATCGCCAGTTCGTTTGCCACTTTATCACATAAAAATAAAATAACATACCAATATGCCACACTTAATACTTGTCACATAATGGCATCAATCCTCATATATTTAATATATGTAAAGCCAATACATGTCCCGCTGCTAGGCAAAGGCCTCCTTTATACTGAGGGTATTAGGGCATAGTCAGCCATACCACCCGACTGCGGATAGGCGGTCTTCACATATCGTCGCAATATTTTTTATTATTTAGAAAATATGTAACAATGTTTTTCTTCACATATGACAAATCAGCGATTAAAATTTACAATTTCATTGGTGTTGGCACTGAGAGATTTAAACTCAGGTTTCGGGTCATTTATTATAAAATTATAATAACATTCTAAATTTAAAAGTTCACATATATATTTCAGCTTTCAGGGTCAAATAATAACAAATAATTAACATAACAGTAAAGGTACAAAACACTTTAAATTTGTGACTCTTTTTGGGTAGCAACATAAAAATCAATCAGAAATTCTTGTGTTTAGGATTTAATAAGCATGTTAAAAATCCACAAAACCTGACAAAGCCTGGGAGCTTTTTATACTTTGTATGTATACCTTTTAACATCCAGCCTTATATGATCCTTATCTCACATATAAGTATTTCCAAAATAGACTGCTTACCTATACCGACAAAAACACAATAAGTAACTAGAAACTGCTAGTCATGTATACCTTAACAATGTAACAAAGCCAGGATAAAGCAGAAATGCAATGTCAGCGTGGTCTGTTATTGTATCTCAAATTCTAAGTAGTAGAAAGTAAACACAATAGCCACTGGCATCATTATGGTTTCATATATCATATTATCAATATTTTTAGGTTTCATACCTTCAAGGGAAAATAAGGAACCATTATAAGATCACTCTCTTGTCGGTCTGTCCCTTCCTGTAACACCACCAATTTTGTCAGGAACTGGTGGACCCAGCGAGTTTAAATTAATAACAGATACTGAGGTCTGTAGTTGTTGTGTATAAAATCAAAGCATTAAGTCAACATGATAAAAAATATGGGCGAATTTAGATTTTCGCGAAAACTTGTAATTAAAAAATTTTTATTTCAATATTTTTAATTTTTTGGTATTTTCCGTTAGCTTTTGCTGTAAGCACAAATGAAGGGAAAATTCTAAAATAATCAAAGAAACTCTATATTTGCCTATATCTTTTTATCGTGTTGACTCAGGAACTTGATTTTTTTACACCTAATAAGGACTAAAGCACCTATGTTCAGCAGTGGACTCAAACAGGCTGAAATGATGATGATGATGGACTAAAGACCTCAGTATTTGGTATTATTTCGAGTTCCTGAGAAAATCGGTGGTTATTATTTACCAATTGTAATAATATGACGGTTTAGTGGGTAGGTACGGAACCCTGGGCGTATGAGGTTGATATCTATCGTTATATAAGAATGAAATGTAAACAAATAGTAAAATGCATCAGAGGTATTTTAAGAAGTAGTTTCTAATAACACAAGTAGACTGGGTAGGATAAGTAAATCTTTATGGGATAAAGTTCAACAACAAAAGCCCAGAAAACATTCAAAATACATCAATAGCTAAATTCAATATATTAAGTAATAACATTTCTATTTAAATAATGTCACACTCTGGTAATGAATTGATCGCTCCAGGCTCTTTCAATCAGAGTTTTTATATTGTATTTATAATATTTTCATGTCACACTGTGCATGTCAAAAAATGAAAAAAAAAAAAGAGCCCGCTAAGCTTCCTTCGCCGGTTGTTCTCATTCTCAGTACAGTGGCTTTCTTTTCTGAACCGGTGGTATTATTTTGACTATCAATAAAAATGAGTGTAATGCTCCCACGTTGAATAAAGATATTTGAATTTAATAAATAATCACCAAGGAGTCAAATTGTTGCGTGGCCCTTTGCCCAACACTGGGACTCATATAAGCTGTTATTTTATTTTACTTCAGAAAGACCCATACACCTGTATTAATTCTTTATAAACACCCCATTGTCACTTACTTTGTTGGTAACCTTAACTGATTTTTCTGGCTTTCTTCACTGTCGTCAGAATCCATAGTTTTTAATTCATCATCATCCGTGTTGTCAGTAGATGCCGGCCGATCATGATCGCAATTTATATTCTTGATGACACTTCTATATTCTTCACAATTAATTAAAATTTTTACTTCTTTCAAATTATAATCCTCGTAATTTTTATTAAGTTCGTCTCCCATTATAGGCACCATCTATGATAGGTACCAGAGCATAGCATAGTGAAGAATATAATTGAAACATGATTTTAACAAAAAATTGTTCTAGTTATGAAAAATACTAAGCACTTAACATAGATAAGACATATTTACTAGAGATGGTGCGTATTTATGTTACCAGGTTTTGATACTAGGTATTCAATGCAAGTATCCAAACAGGTACCGACTCGAAAATCTTGCAAGGTACTCATACACATAAGGTTTAGAATTTTAGATTGTGCCTAAGCGTGAATTAAATACTTTCAAAGTATTTTACGTCTTGATTTTAATATTTTGAATATTATTTGTATAGCACCAATTTTTAAAGTTGCAAGGAAACAAGTATTTGATTCGTTGCGCTGGACAGAATATACTTTGAAAGTATTTTGATACCTGGTATGAGAAGGTGGACGTACTTTTAAGACCTGGTATGCGATTTAGCAAGTATAACCCATCCCTAATGTATACTGAAGAAAGCACTTAAAGACGTATGTATTTATTTTATGTACATCTAAATAAATCAAAATTAAATAGGTACTTTTTTTATAAAGATTCTATGGTCTGGTAACCACGGGCGTTTCAACTTTCAGTCAGAACAAAACAATATTTTCACTTTCAGTATATATGTCATCTCATAATTAGGATTTGAATGCCAAGTGACCCTGACCACAAAGCTCTTTAGCTATATAACTTAACAATTATAGGTGGCGCTTTGCAAAGAGAATGTAATCACTACGTGGCGCTTTGCTCAATAATTAACTAATATTTGACATACCATATAGAAGAAGCAGTGGAATGTTTTTCTAAAGCAGGATATGATCACTCATATTATACAAGATAAGATCAACATTGGTCAAATAGAAAACTTGCAGTTTGCGATTACATTATTATGGAATGCCAAGAGCATAAGAATCTGGTAGTGAAGGAAATGCAAGATTTGTTATGTCTATTTTTTATATATGCCTACAGGATACAACTAAAATTAAAAAAGGATAAAGATATTGATGTAAATGATAATATTTAAGACATGGCTCGGCAATATTTTGTAAAAAGAACTAAAAAATAAAAGATTTAAATATGATGTGATTGTTTTCTTTGACTAATTTTAAGCAATTTTAATTAGATCATGTTTGTCTTTAATTTGTATATCATTCATACGTTTTAATGAAAATTGCAATGAAAATAGAATTAAACAAAATGCGAAATATCAGTAGCCATTATGAAGTATACAGCTAGGTATGTATATATGGCTATACGTATATTTAACAGCTTTAGTGCTGGTTTAAAATTTTATACGCCTCTTTTTCATTATTTTTGACATTTTTCTTATTTATAACATTTCATGTAGTTTAAGCTTTATTTTATTACTTAAGCAGTCTGCTTTAGCTGAAGTACAGACTTTTAAAGGATTTTGAATATTTTCTAACACATGAAAATTAGGAACACATGTACTTTGAGCTTATGATTAATAGAAAATCGTAGTTGCCTATACACTATAATAAATTTAATTGCTTGGTTATATTTTTTTTTTGGAAGAATTTTATCATTATGAGTTAATTTTACCACGGTTAGCTTGTGCCTAATAATATCACAAAATTTCTTAATTCTGTATTTAGTTACAAGCCATATTATATTCATTCATAATAACATTAATTCTGTTTTTACTGTGAAGGTCTATTTTAAAGGTTTTATGATGTAATATTACACCACTCACAAATAATTTACTTTAATGTTATCTCACAGCACAGAATAGAATTATTCTTTATTAATTATTTATTAACTATTCTCTCTTATATTTTAAGATGCAATTAAGATTAAAAATTTTGAGAAGTGAGAGAAATTTGACTGGATCTGGTGAATCTATTCAAATGCTTTTTGATTTATTATTATGGGGACATTTTGGATATTTTTTTATTTGGTTGGGTTCATAAAAATAAAAATATAGATATATTTAGCATAGCATACATAAAATAAAATTATTATTAATGTATAATTTTAATAACTTGCAGCAATGTACCAATGGATATTGACGTTAGTCCCGTCTGTATTCACCAGCAAATATGGACATAGATGCAACAAACAGAATTAAACAAAAGACGACAAATTCAGTTGAAAATTCTTATGGTGAGTATTTCTTCTAACTTCTAATTAAACAATGATGAATTCAATGAAGATAAATTATTGACACAGAATAATAAAAATATATTAAATTAACACGAAATACATAATTATAGGACAGTTTTTTACAAAGATGTTTTTCTCTCGACTGCACTTGACACACGTTGGAGCAGTAGGTACAAATTTTCAAATTTAATACTGTTATCTGTAAGTGGCCAGTAATCCTTAGCGGAATGTTATGAAATCTCTAACAAAGTGGGCCCTGGTTATCTCATTCGCCAGATGAAACACGAATGTATATTTCCGCTTTAAACTTGTCTTTTATGAGGCCTTGGTGCTACACTGTGCGTAGCATGGCATTCTTGTAACAGTAAAAGTTGCTGTTTAGGCCTTGTACAACTTAGTCCGAAGATGTCAAAGCCGCACACTAAAAAACTACACACATGAAAAAAGAAATTTTAAAAATCGGTATAGTAAAAATGAAACGTATCCCTAACATGGTTGTACAGCCCTATGGGTGTACGCTATAGCTATAATCTTTAGGTATATTAGTAAAAACAAACTGTCAAAGTCATTTATCATGTCAAACGTTTTATTACTTAAATATTTACATTGGAGAAACACAGGAGTAATTGAAAACTTTTAACTTGTATATATCATCATTGAAAATAACATGCAATATAGAAAATTTCGGGCACACTGTTGCAAATGCTTAAATTATTCCCAATATTTCTAAGCATGGTAAGCCGGCATAAGTTTTTCTTTTTTTGTTCACACTTATTTGCGCGCGAAAGGTTCTTCAAAATAAACAATTCTTTAAATATATTAATATCTAAATATTTTGCAATAACGTTAATTTTCACCAGTCTTGTAAGTATTGGCGAAATTTATTCTGTAAATCGCTTCCATATTAAACTAGAAAAGTTATCAAATAATTATGGAAATATGAATCTTATGCTTTTGGTGATAAAGGTGAAATAATGTGGCGATAGAATTACGATCTAGCATCTCCAGAATAGGGGCGCGTACCTAGTTTGCTTGCAGGCAGCAGCAGAATTGAATATAATTTGGTGCGCTAAATTATATTCTATAACTACTACTCATTTATACTAAATTATATTCTATAACTCTACTCCGTAATAATATTCTTATTTTAGTGCAGCAAGTTTTCCGAATTGCTTTATTATTAATACAAGTGTTGATTATAATGTGACCAATTGTTTTTATAATATAATGTGATTAAATTTTCTGTGCAAGGTATTCCCTCCCACAGAGATAGGCAAAAGTATATTAGTAGATACAGCCACAGCGATTTTTTTATTCATAGATGTTTTATTGTTTAAGCAATTTTATTTGTTTATTTACTATACACATAGATCTGACTTTATAACATATCTATGTGTGAAAATCGACTGGAGCAATTTTGAGATTCATTTCAATTATAATATACTGAATTGTAATATAGTGGATACATTAATTTGGTTAGTTTCCTGAATTTATTTTTGGTTGATGTGAATAATTCATAGTGACAATTGATTGTACAGATTTACAGAATCTTTACATCTGTGAATAATGTATACTTTGGGTTGCTTTGAGTGTTATAGTTTACTTGTGCTTAAGAATCAAAACTTATGGAGAATATAATTAGGATACTAATTATCCTTAAGTTTTGATAGTATAAAAACCGCTACTTCACAGTATTATTATGAAAAGCGTAATTTCTAGTTTTAGAGGGTTTTACATCCATGTTAGGTCTTCTCGTATTGTAGTTTTGTGTGAGGATTTTAATATGAGAATTTAATGTTTTGTATTTTTATAGTGTTTAATTTGTTTAAATGCTGTGACAAAATAATGTTCAAAATTATCTCCTATTATAATTCTTAACATGGAGATCCTCAAATAGTTGGTACCATATGAAAAAACCATAAGAAAAAAGGATTCAGCGCTGCGGGCTCATTTCCCACCAGGGATAGTCACCCAAATATTTGTATGACTTACTGAGAATTGTCCTGTATATGGGTTTGCCAATGTTTAATATTTGCCCATAGAGATAATGTTTTACAAACAAAAATAGATGGAATGATTTTTAAAAAACTATGGAAGAGACAAAGGTGTTATTCAAATTTAATAATTGTTTAAAAGCACTAGAAATTGTGAGCAGAATAATCCTAAAAAGAGTTTGATACCCCTAATATGTTAGATTTCTCCATATTTATGCCACAGGTCAAACATTTGCATGAAAAAGGAAGGACAGGACATGGCAAAAGCTTGCTGCGTTGACGGCTGCATAGCCAAGGATGTTATATACTTTAGGTGAGTTGTCTGTATGTTGTTGTTCATATTTAATTTGGTAAGTCGGGCCAGGCTTTTACTTGTGAGTTATCGCAAAATATCGGTCTAATATAACACAGTAGGGCCATTATTGGACATTATTAAACTAGAAATTATTTTTAACCGACTTCAAGAAAGAAGGAGGTTTCTAAATTCGAACATATATATTATATACATATATATTTATGTATTTGTGGCTAACTTCTTCGTTTATGAACCTATTTTGATGATTCTTTTCGGAGATTATATTTTTATACTCAGGAATATTATACAGACATATGATGTGTGAACAAACATGTGTGAAAATCTACGGTTGGACAAATTATGAGACTCATTTCAATTAGCAATATTCGATTCAATTTCAAAAGCTTGATCGTCTGAAGTCTGGTAGCAAACAGATCAATTCATTTTTTTTTTGGTTAATTAGTGCCAGCAGTTAATAAGTAATTGTTATTAATATTTTATGTGAAGAGTTGCCAAGACTATTACGGTGGTAGAACCACGCAGCAGCCTTGGCTGTTGCACGAATGGGCAGGCTCGTTCGGGTAAGTACCACAACCTCACAGAAGACCGGCGTAAAGTGGAAGTATGACAAATACTTTCGCGTTTCGTCTGGTGAGTGAGGTAGCCGGAGCCCAATTTCCAAAAAGGTTGTCAACGCATCTGCAAACCCTCGGGTGTAGCAGATTTCTATGGGCGGCGGTATTCACTTAACGTCAGGTGAACCGTCTGCTCGTTTGGCAACTTTTCACATAAAAAAAAGACTTCTACAACACCTGGAGTTTGCGGACGCGTCGTTTAACTTAAGCTGTGGGCTTCGTTACCTCACTCACCAGATGAAACGCGAAAATACAATACTTCCACTTCGAGCTAGTCTTCATTTAGACTGTTGTAAATCCCCGGACGGTCTGCCCATTCATGAAACAACAGAACAGAAACGTGGGGTCACTTCTCTGCAGAACTGGTTTCTTCTCTGGATACTACACCATAACTGTTTTTATCTTTCCCCTGGTAGGATTCTTAAAGAAGAGTTGCACAAGATCACCCACAAGAAACAATTTTAAAGCGCCTTTCTGTCGTTATAATAATATAATAAAATAAAAATAAATCTGTCATAGACATTTGAATTTTCACAGATGTGTATTTCTGTTGCCGTTATAACAACAAATAATTAAAAAAAAACAGAGCAAAAATGTTTTTAAGTGCTCCCATACAACAGACATGATTTTCTTGCCGTTTCTATAGATACCGACTCGCGCTTGGCCTTTTTATCAATATAAGTAATAATTTGCAACCTCATCGGCGGTGTAGCCATCATCGTGTGAATTGCTTAACCATTGCCATCTCCGAGAAACGTCGTCCCTCCCCAGATTTCCCAACAGCCGCACCCGCTGCAAGAAATGGGTGGAGGCTATCAAGCTGAGCAGCAGGCCGAGCCACAACTCCCTGCTGTGCAGCGCCCACTTCAGCCCCCAGGACTACTCCCTCGTGAGGGGCAAAGTACGCCTCAAGCCCAAGGTGGTGCCCAGCCTAGTACAGGTAAAGTATACAGGATGGACCGGTGAATATACACTTCATGTATATTTTAATCAAAAGGTGCCCGTGATCAGACTCAGGGTGTGAATGGTGATGAGAATGAAATAGAGAAAGAAAAGATTCATAGAAGTCTCCGTGAACCGAGGTTGATTGTTGCCATGGAAAGAGATTATTATGATGAGAGAGATGGATCAGTGTGAGTCGGAATAGCAGAGTTTAAAATTGTTGTTCAAAATGAGCAACCGAATTACTTGACATCACTAATACCAACATTATGCTTTGTATTTTTACCCGACTGCGCCAGAAGGAGAGTTATGTTTTTCGATAATATGTATGTATGTATGTATGCATAATTGTTTGGCACACTGCAGCCTGAACGGCTTGATGGATTTTAGCTTGAAAGGTGTCGTTTGATTCGCATTTACTGTGAGAGTGACGCTGGTTATATCATAATCATTGCAAAATTACACAGAATTGCAGTAAGGGATTTTACTTTTTTATATTGTATCTACTTGTCACAATCTGATTGTCAATATATCCCCTTATATGTCATATCTGTGTAACCTCGGTATGTACGATTGGCAGCCTCGTATTGCCCGTCGTTGTGTGGAACGACCCCCAACGCTAGATGGAGTGCTATGCAAATGTGCGGGAAGTAGGGATATCGACAGTGTGGCGTAAAGTGGAAGTATAATACTTTCGCGTTTCGTCTGGTGAGTGAGGTGGCCGGAGCCCAATTTTCAAAAGGTTGTCAACGCATCTGCAAACCCTCGGGTGTGGCAGATGTCCATCGGCGGCGGTATTCACTCAACATCAGGTGAACCGCCTGCTCGCTTGGCAACTTTTCACATGCCTTCCGTAGATGACTCCATGCGCAATTGCCAAGGTATTGGCTTCTGCTTCGGGGTCGTTGGTTCGATTCCCGCACGGGACAAATATTTGTGTGACCCACAGATAGTTGTTTCGCATCTGGGCCTTTGTCCATGTCAAATTTATATTCGTAAAACGTCCTCACAAAACAGAATAATGTTATCCTAAAGTAGGATTGTGCTTAGTTTAAAAAAAAACTAAAGAAAAGAATAAGTAAAATAAATATATCAATGACATATAATATATATTATTACAGACCGAAGCGCCTAAACCGAATGAGACCAAAAATTCCCACACCGGCCCGGGCCTCGATAAGACTGATGAAGCAGAAGGTAGAACACAAGAGACTGAGATAGAGATTAATGGAATCGAGAAGGTTGATGAAACAGAAAAGAATGAGGAAACAACACTGAACAGGAAGTATGCAAATAGTAAGAAAAACGCCAAGTCAGCGACTAGGTATGTGAAGAGCAGAGGTATTGGACGAAGCAGAAAGACTGGCCGTCGGGAGCAGAATTTGACAAGGGGAAGGAAAAGGAAGACTTCAGATAGGTACGGTAACTTGACAATTTACAATGTGGCAAATGTTGTGTGCGTGCGTGCGTGCGTGTGTGTGTGTGTGTAGGAAAAAATATTTAGAAGATATGAAAAAATTGTAGAAAAAAGTACGTAAAGTTTCGCCGCTGTGGGAATCGAACCCACGTCTTCGGGATTCGCGCCCTGAAGAGATTAGCACTATAAAAATTTAGATTACTGATATTAACTACTAATATAACTAAGAAGCTTCGTTCAACAAAACTGAACTGACTACTGTACTGAACCGTCTAAAATATTTTTTTTAAATTACCTCTCACTATCTATCCCTATGACTTATATAGCGTATGGATAGATAGTAAAAGGTATATTGTGAATGTGTGTAGTTTTCATGGTATGCTAGACTGGAAAGAGACAGTGTTCTTGGATTAAAAGAGTTTATAAATTCAAAATTGTTAATCCATAGACACAAGCTACCAACACTTGAAATTAGGTTTACTTAAAGAGAAAAACAATATTTGAGACCCTTTATATATGAAACTCATATTTAGATAATGCCTGTACTGTGGTAAGGCCACGGAGCAGTGTTCAATGTTGCACGAATGTGCAGGTCCGTCCGGCGAAGCAGCACAACCTCACAGAGGACCGGCGTGAATTGGAAGCGTTATATTTCTGCGTTTCGTCCGGTGAGTGAGGTAGCCAGGGTCCACTTTATTAAAAGGTAGCAGTTGGCAAACCTACGGGTGTTGCAGATGTCCATGGGTGGCGGTTATCACTTGGCAACAGTTGAACCGCTGGCTCGTTTTCCACCTTCTCACGTAAAAACAAATTCTTGAAAATTATTAATGACAGTGGTAACATAATTACTCTTTCTCGTTTTCCAGCGTGACTATAAGGCCGTGTGCAGAAGAGGAGAAGGGAGACATCGAGGAGCTTCTCACCTACTACCACATAAAGCAGAACAAAGATGTGGCAGAGAGGCAGAACGCGGAGCTGCTGAGGGAGAGGGAGAGACAAACGAGCCAGGACGGGGACTCTGGCAGCGGTGCTGTGGATATTGTACCCTCAGCCACGGAGACGGAGGCAGAACCTGTGTTCATAGAGGTCTCCGCGAACCAAGGTAGACTGTTTCCATAGAAAGATACCTGTGTTCGTAGAAGTCTCCATTAACCGAGGTTGATTGTTGCAATGGAAAGAGATTCTTATGATGAGAGAGGTGGATCAGTGCGAGTCGGAATGGCAAAGTTTAAAATTCTTGTTCGAAATGAGCAACCAAATTACTGGACATCACTAATACCAACATTATGCTTTGTATTTTTACCCAACTGCGCCAGAAGGAGGGCTATGTATGGAGAATATGTATGTATGTATGTATAATTGTTTGGCATGCTCTGCAGCCTAAACGGCTTGATGGATTTTAGCTTGATAGGTGTCGTTTGATTTGTGTTTGCTGTGAGAATGACACTGGGTTATATCAAAATCATTTTCAAATTGCACAGAAACGCAGGCAGTGTTTTTAGTTTTTGAAATTACTAACTAATTATACTTGTTTACTCTAGTATGTATTATTTTTTTTTTTGTGTTATTCTTTTTTGTGTGCGCCCTTTTTCGCTAAGTAAATTTATTTTGCTAAGTAATTTTATTGAGCCGTGATAGCTCAGTGTCCGGTCGCTCGCCTTTAATTCCATATACTCGAGCTACGCGAGTTCGATCCCCGGTGCCGGCACCAATGAAGTTTTTAACTTCAAGTGCTGACTTATCACGTGCTCCGCGGTGAAGGAAAACATAGTGAGGGAACCTGCATATTTTAAAATAATAACAAAAAAAAATATATTTCGAAAATATGTGAAGTCCGCCAATCCGCAGTGGGGCCGCGTGGTGTACTATGCCCTGACACGCTCTGTATAGAGAAGGCCTTTGCCCAGCAGTGGGATATGTATAGGCTGTTACTTTACGTTTACTTTTAAATTTATTTTCTTTCTTTCTTTCTTTCATATATTTGCGTGACCAGCGGATAGTTGTTTCGGAGCTGGGTGTCTGTCAATGTGATATTTACGTACGTGAAACGTTCTTACAAAGTAGATATTCTAGGTCGCAGTGGTTATCGGGTCTTATTCCGAACACAATTGTATCTCGTTGCAGACAAACACCGGCGAGGGTCTGGCAGCCCCCGCGACTGCCTCATGCTGCTGGAGAGCGTCCAGGTGGAGCTGGACCCCAACGACCTGTTGCCACCCGAGGGGGAGGAACCCGAAGGGCCCAAAGAGATCATCGTCCTCGATGACAGGTCAGTGCGGGCTCACCACTTTGGTAGGTACACTCCTTTATGCGCGTTGTGAAAAAATGATGAGGGTGAAATTTTAAGATGTAACACACCTTTGAAGCTGCCCGCTAAACCGCTTATAATAGATGGCAGCATATTCTCAATGACATTCGCCCGTTACAGTTCTCAATAGAGAGTGTAGATGGCGCTTTCATATTTTTTTTTATTTATATCCTTTTCCAATCTTTTTATTATTTTATTGTAATTACTTACTGGCATTCAACACATGCGGGTTCGAATCCCGACAATTTATTAACAAAACCAGCACAATTAAAACCGCCTCACTTAGCACTCTCCGCACCCATCACTTTTTGCACCAAGCGCAAAGAGCAAGTGATTAAACTACTTAATGTCCCAAACGGCTGTGTGTCTGATGATCACTTGGTCATATAACTAATCGGGTGCAATGCTCATATCTCTATGGTGCTGGGATATCAACACTCGGATAAGAACAATCAAAAAAACAGTCAAGCAAACTGTGGCAGGGCCATACAACTGTTCGCTGTATCAAGAGTCGGCAGCTCCGTTAAGTACCACAACCTCACAGAAGACCGGCGTGAAGCGGAAGTGTTGTGAAGTGTTACACTCCTGCGTATCGTCCAGTGAGTAAGGTAGCCGGGGCCCACTTTAAATGAATCCTACGGGTGTTATAAACGTCAATGGGCGGCGGTTATTAATTAACATTAGGTGAACCGCCAGCACGTTTACAACCTTCTCGCAACAAAAAAATCACATTTCAAGTTCCGTGTTGGATGCAGAGACTGGCACTAAAATATAACTATTGAGACAGCATAATAGCTAACATCGGCTATCAAAACTGTAAGTCTACACTTATAGGAGTTATATTGATGACTCCGTGACGCAGTTGCCAATGGCGGCTTCGAAGTCGGGGGTCGTGGGTTCGATCCCCACGCGGGACAACTGTTTGCGTGACCCACAGACAGTCGTTTCTCATCTGGTTGTTTGTCCGCGTGAGATTTATGTTTGTAAAACGTCAAACGATAATGCAATCCTGAATTGAGGAAATTTAAAAAAAAAGAAATATATATATTTCTTTTTTATATATCCTTTGAACAGTTCCAGGGTCGAGGAGCCAATCAGCCTGCTGACCTCCAGCGACGAAGACGACGTGATAGTGCAGGAGCCCCACATCGACACGGTGCTGATCTCCGACGAGGTTCCTACAATGATATTTTCAGTTTATCTATATATAAGTTACTAGAGGACCCGACAGGTAACATTTCGTAAAATCCGTCTGCAACTTATGGTTCCAGAGATATCGTTATGAGTCAATTATCGGTGGATATCTCATATATATATATATATGTATATATATATACAGCGTGTCGTTACCATCGCGACAATAAATGAACACACATATAGGGGATAACTTTTTAAAATTGTATTAAACATTTAAATTCTTTAAACATCAATATTTACAGAGTTATTAAATTTTCCAAAACAAAGAATTTTAAAACACCCTTATGTATAAAACTGTAACGTAAAGTTCATTTGTAAAGGTCACAAAGCATATGAATGGGTTGAATGAATTTAAAAGAGGCAAAACATACTGTTAGAAGGAGACGCTTGTAATATGACGGTGTGCCGCGAGTTGTATAAGATGTTACAAATTTTGTTTCTTTTTTACTTAATTAGTTTGTTTGAAAAATATATTTTTTTTTTAATTATGGATTTTGTTTAACGTTAATATTTTTTTATGATTATTGGCAAGTAGCGTTAGACGTGTGTTCATTTATTGTCGCGATGGTAACGACACGCTGTATATATATATGTAGTTATTAGAGTTATATTATATAGGAATCATCCCACAGCGGCGACAAACTTTCCGCACTTTTTCTACAAATCTTAATCTTTAATCTCAAGTGCAGAGATTGGCACTATAAAAGTTTAAATGTCTAGGGATAATTCGCGTTCCGCTTGCAGAGCGACGAGGACGACAAGCCGCTGGCGGGGCTGGCGGGGCTGGCGGGGCGGAGCGCCCGGGCTTCGCCCCCGCGGGCGCTGCTCGTGTGGCGCGTGTGCCGCGCGTGCGGGTTCAGCGCGGCGAGCGAGGCGCAGCTGGCCAGGCACCGGCGCGCCCACGGCCGAGGGGCGAAGCGCCGCCACAGCCTGCCCTGCCGCCTGCGAGGGCACGAGCCCGCCTGAGGCTGGTGCTGGCCCCGCTAACGGTGCGAGTGGAACTTGGGCATAAATGCTCCCACCCCCACTCGCCTGTAAACAGGTCGGTGCTGGCCGGTTCTGAAACACTGATATTCATAGAATTCAACTAATCAACTGTCAAATGGATTTCCAAAGGTCATTTGAATTGCCAAAAGGATGGTTAAACCCTTTGAATTGATCAGAATGCTCATTAAGAAGATCATTGTACGTTGACAGTATACATTCACGGGGTTGACCTCCTGCAGTTCCGGTCCAAATCTTCAGAAGCAGACTAAACAGGTCCGTTCTTACTCACCGCTACTATTGATATTGTGGTAGGGCTATTCAGCAGTCTGTGCTCTTGCACGAATGGGCAGGCTCGTCCGGTGAGTACCATGGTCTCACAGAAAGCTAACATGAAGTGTATAGTACTTCTATTTCACTTGGTGAGTGGGGTAATGGGGGCCCACTTTTAAGAACACTTTTATTTCACTTTGTCATGGACATTCATGTTAACATCACGTGAACCATCTCGCTTGTTTGTTGTTATATATAAATGCTTGAAAAGTGTCTACATCCACAAGCCAGTACTCTACATGTATACTTTAGATGCAATACTATCATAAAATTGGATAATAGAAAATAAATATGATTAATTAATGATACATAAAAGAATTAAAAATTTCATTGGACTATATGAAAGCTCAATCTAAGGTCCTATTTATTGTTGTATGAAATGTTGATTGCGCTAAATCCCTCTGGATTACGGGTACAGTGTCTGTATGTATGATTGCTTGATTTTTATTCTAAGTATTATTTCTCATTGAATAAAAACAATACCTATTTACTATTATCACTGCTGTATTGATGTACTATTATAAGGTTGTATTGAATTTCATAATAATTTATGTATTATGGTACCTTATATGTTCTAGACATGTGTTTAATGATTATTGTAAATAATACTAATGTACATATTGTTCATTATTGATAGCGTACAAGACCCGTTAAAAGACTTGCATTGAACGGTTTTCATACAATCTCTGCCATTTAACACAATTCTTATCGACAATATAAACATTAAAAATTAATCTGCTGTCTCTTTCATTCACCTCTCTTCTGTCATCATCAAAAGTTTTACAAAATAGACAGATATACTTTCAATAAATTCATTTATAATGATTTCCATTATTGAATAAAAATATTGAAACTTTCTTATGTTTTTATGAAACATTTTGTGTACTACCCTACTGACAGCTAATCCAATTTTCTTCGCATTTGATTTCCATCACCTTTTTCTCTTTTTTTCAACTTCTTTTTTTACTTTTTCTCAACAATTTTCATCACTTGGACATCCTTTAAACCTCGGTTTCAGTGGTAGAGCAACGCAACAGTCTTCACTGTTGCACGAATGGATAATAAAAATAAATATGATTAATTAATGAGACATAAAGGGATTAAAAATTTCATTGGACTATATGAAAGCTCAATCTAAGGTCCTATTTATTGTTGTATGAAATGTTGATTGCGCTAAAATCCCTCTGGATTACGGGTACAGTGTCTGTATGTATGATTGCTTGATTTTTATTCTAAGTATTATTTCTCATTGAATAAAAAACAATACCTATTTACTATTATCACTGCTGTATTGATGTACTATTATAAGGTTGTATTGAATTTTCATAATAATTTATGTATTATGGTACCTTATATGTTCTAGACATGTGTTTAATGATTATTGTAAATAATACTAATGTACATATTGTTCATTATTGATAGCGTACAAGACCCGTTTAAAAGACTTGCATTGAACGGTTTTCATACAATCTCTGCCATTTAACACAATTCTTATCGACAATATAAACATTAAAAATTAATCTGCTGTCTCTTTCATTCACCTCTCTTCTGTCATCATCAAAAGTTTTACAAAATAGACAGATATACTTTCAATAAATTCATTTATAATGATTTCCATTATTGAATAAAAATATTGAAACTTTCTTATGTTTTTATGAAACATTTTGTGTACTACCCTACTGACAGCTAATCCAATTTTCTTCGCATTTGATTTCCATCACCTTTTTCTCTTTTTTTCAACTTCTTTTTTTACTTTTTCTCAACAATTTTCATCACTTGGACATCCTTTAAACCTCGGTTTCAGTGGTAGAGCAACGCAACAGTCTTCACTGTTGCACGAATGGGCAGGTCCGTCCGGGGAAGTAACACATCATAAAAGCCGGCTACGAAGTAGAAGCATTGTAATTCTGCGTTTGAGTGGGGTAGCCTGGCTTTATTTAAAGCGAAATAGAAGCATTGTAATTCTGCGTTTGAGTGAGGTAGCCTGGACCCCGGCTTTATTTAAAGGTGGCAACGCATCTGCAACCCTACGGGTGTTGCATATGTCAATGGGCGATTATCACTTAACATCAGGTGAACCGCCAGCTCGTTTGCCACTTACATAATTTTTGGTAAATGAATGTATTTTCTTTCTTTCTTCCTTCTTCTATAAAATACAAACCAAATAACTTTTCAAGTGAATTTTTATTTGTGGTTGTGAAATATTCATGGTTGTTTTAAATTGTCTCCAACGGGTAGCATGGTAGTTTAACCCTCAGTGTATATCATCACAGTATTAATGCAAATTCCGGTGGCGCCGTTCACCCCCCATTGCGACGGCGACTCGACTTGTAAATATAGCGCGATACAATCCCAGCCGTGGTCTCATTTCCCCACACAATCCCAACCGTGGAGCCACTGTTGCAAACTCACCGGTCTTAAATCGGAGCGACCGAGATGAGGTGAGGGGGTGACCGAGAAGTTGGGAATGGTTGAAATGGGTGGGGGCATGTGGGGGCCTTAATATGTCTCTTGGGTTACAGGGTACTAAAGCCCCCTCGTTAGCCACCCTCGATGCTCAATTGAATCTACGACCAGCACAGTCAAAACCGACAGCTTGGCACATTTGACATATGACCCTTTAAATGTGATGACATCGTGCGCAGTTGCCCGTTTGTGTGACCCACAGACAGTTATTTCGGATATGTGTGTTTGTCCGTGTGAAATATACAGGGAGGCTTTTCTAAGTGTATCCATTTTTTTATTAAATTCTAGACACAAATAATGAATTATAAAAAATGATAAACATTTATAATAACTCGTAGTTAATTAAATACATTCATTTGAAACTATCTCAAAAAGTGCGTGATTTATGGGCAACTCATTTATTTTACTCGCGTCATTCATAACTAACACGCACACAAGTTCGTTTCTAGAACTTAAAAGTTAACGACGCATTTATGACTGACTATATTGTCACAAGTTCTGTTTTTTATAGAATAGAATAGCAATTTTTTTGGAAAAAAAAAATTTGTTTTTATTTCATTAAACGATCATACTACAGAGTCTGAACCTCCTGTGTGAATTTGGGCACCTTTAGAAAAGCCACCCTGTATGTATGTAAAACATCTTTACAGCATAGCGTTATGTTATGCTACAGTAAGGTGGCAATGTTTTCGATGGGGAGACTACAATGGACCTTTCTAGGTATCAGTGGTCTTTGGAAATTACTAACCAACCACTTACACAATATATACACTTAAAATAAAGTGTGGTGTATACTGTATGTTTTCCAAAGAAATAAATGGCTTGAAATAAAAGACATTATGTAACAAAAGGTACTTAATTTAATAATCCTATTACACTGTACAGTGTACGCTTAACCTAATTATTGTCACGAACCGATTCGCTTAATATTGTACTTAAAGTGTATGGGAATAAAGCGCATTTTGGCATCAGCACGCGGCCGGCTTGTTGACCGCCACGCGGCACACCACCGCCTTGAGGTCGTTGACCGCTTCGTCCTGCACCGCCTGGTCGAACTTCTGCGAATCAAATATGGTTCTTTAGTCAACGGAATATGGTATCTTATTGCTTGGCAAACGTATAAAGGTGAGATATTGAATTCTTTAATCTGTTCTTATTAGTAGGTACAAAGTCAACTGTTCGAACTTCTGCGAATCAAATACGGTTCTTAGGTCAATGATATAGGGTCTCTTTTTGCTTGGCAAGCTTATTAAGATGAGACATTGAATTCTTTAATTTTTCCTCATTAGTCTACTGCTGAAACTTCTGCGCATTAAATAC
The DNA here is from genome assembly GCA_933534255.1 of Iphiclides podalirius. Taxonomy (NCBI): domain Eukaryota; kingdom Metazoa; phylum Arthropoda; class Insecta; order Lepidoptera; family Papilionidae; genus Iphiclides; species Iphiclides podalirius. The sequence goes on along the minus strand of OW152841.1, from coordinate 342,696 downwards.
GGTTCTTTGTTCAATGGAAAAACCCGGTCAAGAGGGAGTCGGACCCGCGCACGAAGGGTTCCGTACCATTATCCATAAAAACGGCATGTATAAGCAACGCTTAAATATTTTTTTATTCTGACAGACAGCGTAGTCTTAGTAATAAGGTTCCGTTTACCCTTTGAGTAAGGAACCCTAAAAAAACAACAACTAATACATAAAAAAATAAATACAAAGAATAACTTATACAATTAAGTCGAGTGCCTAACGCCCGGTTTGTGAATCACTGATCATCGTAGGAGCCAGCTGTCAAATGGCTTTTCAAATGTCATATGAGTTGCCAAAAGTATTGTTAAACTCTCCGATTTGTACAGAATCATCTTCTTAATGATCAGAATCCTTTTGGCAACTCGAATGACATTTGAAAATCCATTTGACAGCTGATTGGTTAACACCAACGGTGATCAGTGTTTTAATGTGTGGCAATTCCCCCGCCGCCCACCTCGTTCACGATGACGGTCGGCACGAAGGACAGAGGCCTCTGCACCAGGTCGGTCTTGTCCCCGTACGAGGCGAGCAGCTGGTCGCCCGCCGCCCCGCTGGCGCAGTTCTTCATCTTGTCCGAGCTGTTCGACCTCTTGACCTGCTCCAGGCACTGGAACAACACAGCTGTCTAAGTACTAGTTGCTGTAAACCGAATGGGATTAGGTTTGTGTTGCGAACATACTGTTTTTGCAGTGTCTGGGTGTACAGGGAGGCTTTTCTAAGTGTATCCATTTTTTTTTATTAAATTCTAGACATAAACGGTGTTATATTAAAAATGATAAAAATTCAAAATCACTCGGTAATTAATTAATTACATTAGTCTGAACTTATCTCGAAAAGTGCGTGATTTATGGGTAACTCATTTATTTTACGCACAATCATTCATAACTTACACGCACACAAGCTCGTTTCAAAAGTATACGACGCATTTATGAATGACTTCCGCATTGTCAACAAGGTCTGTTTTTTAGGGATAGAATGGCAATTTATTTGAAAAAAAAAAAAGTTTGTTTTTATTTCAATAAACGATTATACTAACGAGTCTGAACCTCCTGTTTCAATTTAGGCACCTTTAAAAAAGCCACCCTTTATATTTATAATATGTATTTATTTACAAAAGAAGAGTATGTTTATCAGTTATCTAGTACCCATAATAAAAGCGTTGCTCTTAGTTCGGGACTAGAGAACGTTGTCTAAAAATCTCAATGTCCTATCTTTGGATACAGTGTGATTTTTTTTACTTTGACATAATGTTAACTGAATATTCCATAATTCTAAAAAAATATATAAATATTTTATTTTGACAAGAAATAACCAGAAAAATATAAAGTCAAACATTGTTTGTTTATCCTTTAAGAGTGGTCACCCTATTGATAGCGGTTTAGTAATTATGCGTTCAGCGAAGTTTTAGTGCTCGTGAATAGGTTAGGAATTTCTTAGGGCGTAGGTGTGTTCCATAATGTATAAAAAAATTAAAAATAATCCTTGAAAGACAGAAAAATAGGTCACAAGTACGTAGCAGCTTCAGATTTAGAATCAAATTCTGCATATACTCTGTTAATATGTTCATCGTCTATAAAATCACCCTGTATAACATCATTGTTTATAACGCCACACACGACATCGTGGAGACTGCAAGCTTACCGTGTCCAGCGCCTTGTCGGGGCTGGCGTTTGCCATCAGGCACATGACCAGCTCCATCTTCTCGGTGTCGTGGAGGCTGCGGTCTTTCAAGATGCACGCTTGCATCTGCGAACGAAATAGACCCGGTACAGTCATCAGAAAGCATTTTTTTTTATTTACTTATATATGGAAAACTTACAGCTAACATACAATCATTAATATATAAATAAATAGAAAAGAGATAGCCATTTACAAGTTCTCGCAAATAATCAATAAAAGGTCAAGGAGTAAAAACTTGAGGTAGGTAGAGATAACGATAAAAAATGAAGTATTGCAATAATAAATATTTCACTAAATTATACGTAAAAAAAAAGCAAAAAGGCATTGTTTGTAAAACGCTTTTATAACACAATAATGTTGGTCTACATTTATTATCAATAATGTTTAAAAAAGAACAAAGTAAAGTCTTATGTGAATTATCACTGTATGGGCGACAGTAAAATCTCCCCTTGTAGGATTTCGTAACATCGAGGACGTTTTGTGACAAATACTCAATGTTGGCAAGAGCTAAGTGTGGTAACGGAACGTTACTTGTGTCTTGTCATGATATGACATATTTTATGTAAATGTCATTTGACATTGACGCAAATACGATAGGATAAATATATCAATTTTTATCGTATCGACATTTCGAAAAAGTTAACACGAATTCGATAGCCTAAAATAAATATGGTTATCTATCGCGATATAAAATATCGACGATATATATATATCGATAATTTTTTGGAAAAATATCGATATTTTAATATATTGACATTTTGTGCCCATACCCAGACCAGAACACGATGGGATGTCATAACTCTCTTTACATAACGCCCGGTATGGGCTCTATCTCTCTTTTTATGCCCTATTACTATATTAAACAAACGGCCTTTATTTACATAGCTTCGTAACTTTCATAACGACTTGTAGATTAAGGGAACGCTAGTAACTCACTTTCCGTAGGTAATGAAACCGGGCGTATACGCCTTTTATCTATATGTCGTTATGAAACTTACTAAGCGATGTAACTAACGGCCGTTAGTTTAATATAGGAACCGGGCATTAGACAATATCATTATTAAATATTAAGTAACATTAAAAAAAAAAACTAAAATAATAAATAATACAAAAGACCCAATTAAGTTATATCATTATTAAGTCTCTAATACACAAAGTGCGTAAGGTTATAAGAAGTGCGCCAAGCATCACTTGGACGCAATGAACAAAGTAATAACGTAAGTGAGGATGGAGAGCTTAGCTCAGTGGCGTCAGGATGCGCACTCCCGGAAGCGTAGGTTCGAATCCTGGCAGCATTGAAAGAAAATTCTCTACAATTACGTATATGTACACGTCTAACAGGCCTCTCTTTCGCTCCAAATGTCTCGCTCTCACCTTATTGCCGTAGCATTCGTCTGGACCGTGCTGGCACGTGAACTGCCATTTGCCGTTGATGTTGTCGTGCTGTAAAGATAAAAATGTGGTTATAATTTCGTGTATTTTTTTAAGTGAAAGTTTGGCATTCAACCTTGCGATAAATCAAGTTCAACATAGCGTTGAGTCTTCATTAGAGTCGAGAGTAGGAATTTTATGTGGAAAGTTGTCAGGCGAGTAGGCGGTCCACCTGATGTTAAGTGTTTACCGCCGCCGCAAACATCGAGAACAACACATGGGTCGTAGAAGCATTAAGTAGCAATCGTTTAAAATGTGAGCCGTGATCACCTCACTCCTGCTGAGTGAGGTGACCAGGGCCACCGCACAAGTATGATGTGGCAGTGTTACACTTCTGCGTTACGTCTGGTGAGTGAGGTAGCCCACTTTATTAAGAGGTGTTGCCAATGTCCATGGACGGCGGCTATCGCTTAACATCAGGTGAACCGTTAGCTTGTCACCTTCTCACATAAAATAACCATTTCTCAATATCGAAAAACAAAACCGACTGCAGATATCTCTTGAATGGTGGATGTGGCTAATGGGATCATTTTCAAACCGAAAAGACACTTAAGGAGTGATAAGAAAACTATTTATTTGAACTTAAACATTTTGAACTTATTTTAGACCAAACGTAATGATTATGAAATTTATATAAAATACAGGAGTTATATCAGATAGCTATACGTGTTACATCTTCAAACGATTTTTACAGAATCCATCAAATATGACAAAATTCAGTCTGAACAAATAAAACTAACATTCCAAATTTAAAGTAATTCAAACATAATACATAAATCAAATAGTATAGAGAGTATATCAAAAGAGTATGTATAATCTGAGATTACCAATCAACAATATCTTGCTCTGCATTCATTTTATAATTGATTTTCGCGAGTTCCCTAAGCATCTCCGGAGCCCAAGATCCAATGCCAACGAAATTAATATGGGACCACGTGGGGAGCACCAGCTTTCAAATAAAAAGAGAATCATCAAAATCGGTTCACCAGTCGAAAGTGCTGAGATGACAAACATAAAAAACAATACAGTCGAATGGAGAACCTCCTTAAAAAACACGGTTGAAAAATAACTCTATCACGCCGGTTACGGGTATTGGTCTTTAATAAAGAACAGAACTTGAGATTTACACTCGGATCTCTTCTATACTTAGGCTTGTAGCATAGGCTAATACTTACAGTCAGCCCTGCACTCCCGAGCTCATAGAATAGGGCTAAGGTATCCCCTGAGTCCACGAGGTGGTCTCGTGCTGCTGCAACATGGCGAGGGGATCGGGGAAGGTCTATCCTACTCCGATGAGTGCTCATTCGCAATACCGAGGGACACCGGTGCGTTCCATAGGAGATTCCGGAGTCCCTCCAAATGTACAGAAGGTTACCGAGGGGGTTTTCGTGGGTACCCGTATAACCCTGTCATGGTAAAAAAGTCTATACTTACAGTTGCCTTGCCATATGGCACCAGCTTGACCTTGATGGCGCCGCGGAAGTCGCGCCAAACGGGCGCCAGCTGCGAGCTGATGAAGCGTCTGCTGTCTGGACACAGGGACTCGTAGTACACGGCGATCTTCACCTGGGCAACGCGAGGGGGTTATTTGACTCGAGTAACTCGAGTCAAACCTTAAACGAGTCAACTCGAGTTCAGTTTTAAGCAACTCGAATCAACTCGGTCGTCCGAACGCAAGCCGGACGTTATACGCGGCGGCCTCACGAGTTGTTCCGAGTTACACACGCGGCTCACGCGCGCGGTTCGTTAGGCGTTGCAACTCGCATCAACTCGCATCAACTCGAGTTGAGTGAAATGTAAAGTTACGTTACACGCGCGCGCGCCGTTCGTAAGGTGTTGCATCTTACTCGCATCAACTCGAATAGAACTCGGGTTGAGTCGGGCTCGCTCGGCCAGGATCGGAAACGGAATTGGGCAAATGAAAAACCGCTTTAAAAGTTTATTTTGTTTTTTGATTTACATTTTGTTATTTGATTTTATTAGTTGGCCGTTGGCGACCCGCGTGCGAACTGACATTTTTGATTTGTTAGTGATCTGTTTTGTTTTGTTTGTAACGACGTCAAATAACAGAAGTGTGGCGTGGGAATTCTTTGCTATAAAAACAGAAACTTTTTTTAACTTTATTTTCGATAGCAATCGACTATGTACAATTACATTTTATAAGTACGACTTTGAGGCGATAGATGGCGGTATTTTTTTGCCGTATTTTCTTAAACACGATGTTGAGATCTGCGCTGGAATAATATACACCTTTGTTGATTGATTTTCGAAATAAAATGCACACTAGTGCCAATTGATTGTAAATTTTGTCTTTGAAATCCCAACCGTCGGACACTGTTCGAGGTCGAGGTGTATAGAAAAATGAGAGGATTAGTTCAGACCACAAACGAAGTTGCGAATCGACTCGAGTAGCCACATACCATCACGATTCAACATCATTATTACTTCCTATCTAATAAGCCTCGAGTCGAGCTGACTCGTGCTCTCCGAGTCGTCCCCGCCCCACCCCCTATGTCCCTACCTGCGACTTCGATGCGAGTCAACTCGAGTTGCGATTCGAGTCAGTAGCCAAATCAACTCGAGTAACTCGAGTCAAAAAAAATCCAACTCGTCACTTCACTGGTGAACGGTGACGAAACCGCGCGGTGATGTGGGATGCGAGGGGAACGAAAGCGGCCAAGTGCGAACCGGCTTCGCGCACGAAGGGTTCCGTACCATTTATATGCAAAAACGCCAAATAAAATCGTGTCCGCTGTATCGGAGACCCACTTGAATATTTTTAATTTGTGTTTTTTTAGTATTTGTTTTAATAGCGGCAACAGAAATACATAATCTGTGAAAATTTCAACTGTCTAACTATTACGGTTCATGACTCATGTGATACAGCCTCGTGAAAGACGGACAGATAGCGGAGTCTTAGTAATAGGGTCCCATTTTACCCTTTGGGTACGGAACCCTAAAAAGAGGATACCTATGGAGTTTCTCTCGCCTGTTTCTTCTCCGTTAGGGGAACCTCCTTACGAAACGGTGGTAGATTTAAAAAATGGCTATCGATAGATGAAATGTATATTTCCTATTTCGATGAATAAAAATGATTTGGATTGTGGACGTTTGCTGATATCGAGGGAGCAAACGTCGCTTGATGGAATAATTAAAACAATGGGAGGAATTAATTGATGACCTTATAACCCCAGCACAGAGTAGGTCTTTGCACAGCGGTGAGACTTGTATAAGCTATTACTGTTTTTTTGTTATTTCATCCGAAAAGTTTTTTGTGTGAAAAGTTGCCAATCGAGCATGCGGTTCACCTCATGTTAAGTGAATACCGCCGCCCGTGGACATCTGCTACACCCGATTGTTGCAGATGCGTTGACAACCTTTTGAAGATTGGGCTCCGGCCACCTCACCAGACGAAACGCGAAAGTATTATACTTCCACTTTACGCCGGTCTTCTGTGAGGTCGTGGTACTCACCCGGACGAGCCTGCCCATTCGTGCAACAGCCGAGGCTGCTGCGTGGCCCTACCACGACAGTTTTCGGATTGGGCATCGTCATTTAATAATATTTACCTTATTATCGTCCTTCTTAGACTTGGCCAGGGCCCCGCATAGTACTGCCGCTAGGCACACGAATAGCAGTGTTCGCATTTTGTTCTGCAACAAGTTTATTTTTTGTATTATTTTTCTTAGGACCCATCTTTACACAACGTTCTCTAGTCCCAAACTAAGCGACCATTGTACTATGGGTATTAGATAACTGACAAACATACTTAAACATACTTTTCTTTTGTAAATAAATACATATTATACACATACAAGCACCAAGACACTGGAAAATACCGTGTTCATCACACAATATTTTTCCAGCAGTGGGTATCGAAACCGCACCCTCTGGCGCAGGAGGCAGGTACACTAATCACTACGCCATTCGGGTTGGCGTTTATACGTAGCTAACTTTCTCGTCGCCGTTCCGTTACTTTCACAAGCTCGGAGTAAACAATGAAGGCAAAAAAACACCACACTTGTGCGAAACAGTCTGCAAATGTCTTGTTACTTCATTCAGTGTCGGAGAAAGTTAGTGCTAAACGAACTTTTTTCTTTTTTTATGTGAGAATGTAGCAAGAGAGGTGGCGGTTCATCCGATGGTAAGTGACAACCACCGCCCATGTACATTTGCAACACCCTTAGAGTTGCAGATGCGTTGCCAACATATGATAAATCGGCGCCGGCTACCACACTCACCAGACGAAACGCAGGAGTGTAATACTTCCATGCCGGTCGTCTGTGAGGTCGTGGTACTCCAAGACGGATCTGCCCATTCGTGCAACAGCGAAGACTGTTGCGTGGCACTAGCACTCTAAACGTTTTCCTACGTATAAAACACCGAAAGTCTTAAGGTCAATATGGACGCATTCACCCGCGATCTGGTGTACTGACCTCGTGAACGTGACGTGTGGTACAATTTGTAAACGGTTTCCTTTCATATTTTAATCTCAATTTTAAATGTAGGTAATAAAGGAATCGTTGAACACAACTGTTATAAATTAAGCTTCAGTCCCCGAAAAGGATTCAGCCAAACAGTTGAAAAAAAGGATTAGTAACTAGTTAATTACTATGTAATGTAGACTGATATATCAATCTACATTACATAATAATAACATGGGAATATATTATTTCCTTAATAACAATGACGTACATAATCATTCATGTGAGATTATTGGTTATAAAATCGAATCTTTAGCCATTACTGTAAGCTTGAATCTTTTAAAAAGCCAAACATAGTCACGAGGAAGCCGTTAAACATTTGGAAGTTGATGTCCACATTTCGCGGTTAACGCAATAGTGTCAAATCTCCAACTGTATTTTGACATATCTCGATTTCTCTAAGCAAGTTGTCGATAATACAAATAACGGTAACGGTTAACGGGTAACGTGTTTGCTTTTAACGCGTACTCCGTCTGCCGCGATGACGCTTGACCGTTTTATATATATATATATATATTACTAGCGACCCGCCCCCGAAAAAAAACACAAAGAGAAATGTTTATAGCGCTTTTTACAAGTGAAAGGAATCAATGATCCCTTATATTTACGCGAATTCTGAACATTTAAATTAAGTTTGCTTTACGCAATTTTCCACGGCTACTTTATTAATAACTAGCTGCTGCCCGCGACTACGTTTGCGTAGAATAGACTGCAAAAATATATAATAAGAAATAGAAATATGTATATAAATTATAGCCATGTGTTATTCTGACGTATAAGCTATATTATTGTAAAGTTTCATTAAAATCTATTCAGTAGTATTTGCGTGAAAGAGCAAAAAACATCCATCTATACATACAAACTTTCGCCTTTACAATATTAGTAAGGATTCCCGTTGTTACAAAGCATTAAAAAGTGAAAGACCGACATTGACTTGAAATTAAGAAGAGAACAACACGCAGACACTGACGCCCGGTTTCTGAAACACCGATCATCGTAGGAATTAACTAATCAGCTGTGAAATGGCTTTTCAAATGTCATTTGAGTTGCCAAAAGGATTGTTAAACTCTTTGAATCATTCTGGCCATTTAGAAGGTCATTCTGATTAATTCAGAGAGTGTAACGCTCCTTTTTGAAGATTGTTGTTAATTAAGGGAAGATTTAATAAAAGATTTATTAACAGTTAAGATGTTGTATTTTACCCTTCAGTTCATACACCATTCAGTTACGATCCATGGACTAGCTCAGATACAATATAGTTTAAAAATGTAAATTAATAATAAGTTGGGCGCCTTGTCTGTTAGGAACAGACTGTTGTAATAATTACAATTAAGTATCTCAGGGAGTCGTGAGTACGTAGGACCTACACATTACTAATAGGTGACCTAGTAAATAGGACCTACGCTTTACAACGTAGGCGTCTTCAAGGCAAAAGTCTGTATCTTGTATTCTTGTATTAACTGATGTTTTTGCTTTCAGTCCCGAGACTATTAAAGCTTCATCTGACGCAGAACCGGTGGCAGTGCGTTTAAGTATGGTGTGTCATCTAAGGGCCATCGAGGTCGTGGTTCGGACTGAAACCCCGATGGCCGTCGACTGTGGAATTAGCTAATCGGTGGCTGGGATTGGTGAGAATGAGAACCATCACAACCAGAATCAGCTGTCAAATGGCTTGGCAAATATCATTTGACTTTATAAAGGGGTGGTTAAACTTTTTTTTTTAATTCCAAACTATGTCCGGCTCTTGACTGCCATCCCACCTGATGGTAAGCGGCGATGCAGCCGTTGATGGTAAGCGGGCTAGCTCAGTAAAAACCTATTAGTCTCGGGACTGAAAGCACAAACATCAGTTAATACAAGTATTACCGCTTCATTATGTTAAAACACCAGTTGCGCAGGATTGGAACCCGCGACCGTAGATCTGATCTCGTGCCGTGATGACTTTCACACAATTAAGCCGCTACACCAGCTTTCCTTTCGGACTTTCTAACATCTAATCGAGTTTTATAAACACTATCTTAGCCTAGCCATCCTAAGGCAGGTTTCAATATTCTGTCGACAGATATATTTGGTTACTAGCGATAGGCATTTGACGTTAGCTCCATAAAACTTACTTCAAAATCCTATCGCCAGTAACCAAATCTAACTGTAGATTGATGCCCGGTTTCTGGAAGACTGATCAACGTAGAATTTAACTTTTTCTACAGTGATATACAACTTGAAGTTACAAGAGAATTTACATTACTAGGAATAGACATAGACACACACATCAATTGGAAAAAACATACACAAAAAATAAGTAGTAAAATATCGCGTTTCACATATGCACTCAATGAAATTAAAAAATCTACTGACTTGAAAACTGCCCTTGCAGTATACTATGCCTATTCTTTTGCATGGCTTAACTACGGATTGATTCTCTGGGGGAATAGCACAGGTGCTCCTGCAATTTTTACTCTACAAAAAAAGCTTATAAGAATCCTAGTTAATATAAATCAAACAGATAGCTGTAAACCCCACTTTAAAAAGCTAAATATACTTGCCTTACCAAGTTTATATATATGAAATATGTAAATTTGTTCGAAAAAATCCTTGGCTTTATCAAAAGCGTAGTGAAATTCCTGTACAATACAACTTACGACATAAAGACAGACTAATGCAACCCACTTCTACACTACAATTATACTCAACGAGTCCCTATGTAATGACCATCAAAATATATAACAAACTACCGCAAATATTAAAAGACGAAAAAAACGATAAAACTTTCCTAAAAAAATTAAAAGAATTGTTACTTACCAAGTCATATTATGACATAAAACAATATTTTGGAGATACCTTGGATATTATAGATATAAATAACACATAATGATCTCACATTATAAATATATTAAACAAATTACTCATAATTAATATATAAATTAAAACTAATAAATGTCACCTATAAAAATAAATAGCCTCTCAAAATACCAATTACCTAAGTGATACATCTTGCTCTCTCCGAATTTATGATTTGTTTTGTACTATGCCCTATAAACAGGATGTGCAATCAATAAATAAATAACTAATCTGTTGTCACTGATTAGTCTGAAGACAAGCCGTTTAACAGCTGATTAGTTAATTTCTACTATGATCAGTGTTTCAGAAACCGGGCGTAAGTCTCAACTTGGTAACGTAGCTGTCGCCGAGACTCGTACGAAATCGAAAATATACCTCGGATTAAAATTAACTCGGGCTTTGAACCTTGGTTCCGCAGAGCACTGTCACTTATTTCACTCATTATGTTCAGTGCGAGAGTACTTCGATCTGTGTCGACTGCCACGGGTACGTATTTTACAACTGGTTCACGAGTTATGAGCGTTACGATAAAAAGAGCACTAGTGATGCGACAATTTATCGTTTTTTTTTTTTAATTTTTTTCTAGTGAAATCGATATATGGTATTAACCGATCAAATGTAACCAACCCTGACATTTTTAGAAATATATGCGTATAAGATTACTCGAACGGAACATGCGTTGGATAACTTAAAAAAATACTAGGTTATAGTTATACGATTTAAATGATACGTTTTTGTGCGCAAAAGCAGAAGGCGATATTAATCGATAACAATAATAGTCGATTAGAGATTACTCGATATTAATTTGATTGTTAGTGAAGAACCTTAATTGTTCAAATTAGGTAATTTAAATTCGATGTGTATGTTATTACTTTAAAATTTTTGCATTTCTTTAAAAATACGAACTCAAATAATTTGTGCTAATTATAAGGTTGTTGTTGTAAGTGTCCTGTTTTATTTAATGTTTAACGTTATGGTCATGAAGTTATTGGAACTCCTTTCTCTTTTCATAAGCTTTATGGTCAATGCTATACCTAAGAAAAAAAATTATCTCGCAATTCATTAGCGAGTTTTTAAAGACAAAAACGGATTGCTAGCTATCAATATATGAAATTCAACACTGGGAATTTAAATGCAGCGGACATTGCATTGAGCGCGCCAATATTTATGATTGGTCGACAGTCGAGCATTAACAATGGTGTTTGATCGTAGACCAATCAGAGACGTGATTCGAAGATCGTCAGCCAATAAAAAGGCTTGACCTTCGCTCACACTAACTACACAGATTAATTTAAAAAATCCCTCGTGTATTCTTCATAGGACAGAGTTAAATATCTATTTGCGTAGTTGTGTGCCAGAGGGTGTGGGTTCGATCCCCACTACTGGAAAAGTATTGCGTTGATTGATGGGTGCTTATTTATCGATGATATGTAATAATTTACAATAGAAAAGTTTGTTTTATTATCTATATCAGTTATCTAGTGCCTATACATTAGTGCCAGTACATGTGTTGCTTAGTTTGGGGCTAGAGAACGTGTTTTAAAAATTTGTGCTTAATATTTATATATTTATTTAATTACGTCATAAAGCACTGCTGTATAAAAGTAATAAACCGGCCAAGTGCGAGTCGGACACGCGCACGAAGGATTCCGTACCATTATCTTCAAAAAGGGCAAAAAAAATCATTTTTCTTTTGTGGGAGCTCCACTTAAATATTTTTTATTTCATTTTTTATTTATTTGTTGTTATAGCGGCAACAGAAATACATGGTCGGTGAAAATTTCAACTGTCTAACTACAACGGATCATGAGATACAGCCTGGTTACGGACGGACAGACATACAAACATACAGATAGACAGATAGACATCTAGACAGACAGACAGATAGACAGACAGACAGACAGACACACAGCGAAGTCTTAGTAATAGTGTCCCGTTCTACCCTTTGAGTACGGAACCCTAAAATTCACAGGCAGTTTGAGTCAATCTGATGAATAAAAATGATTCATTCAATTACTGGGGGTCGGACGATTGGCGGTCAATTTTAGGGCGCGAAATACAAACGTCAACACTTACGATGATACACAGCCGGTTTTCGTCCATCATTGATGTAAACTGTATACTAAACCATCTACCACACCGAAACGCAATAACGGTGAACGAAAATATCGTGAGGAAACCCGGATATTTTCGAAAGAGACAAAAATATTTCGAAGATATGTGAAGTCTGCCACTCCGCAGTGGGGCCGCATGTTGGACTATGCCCAATACCCTCTACACAGAGGAGGCCATTGCCCAGCAATGGAATATGTATATAAAAAAAAGTAAAGTATCAGCCTATACATATCTATATATGTTTAGTTACTCCGTAATTATTATTAGAAACACAGACATGTTAATCGCTTAGTTGACAATTTGAACAACTCGTTAACTGTAATGCTATAAACAACTTTATAATCGCCACATTGTTGTCTGATAACCGAATATTATGCAGTTTAAATACGACGTTGCTGTCAAGTTAACAATAATTGTTATCAGCTCGAATTTAATTCGCTTTTTACCTACTTCCAGATGACCACGTCTCACTGGCTGGTGAGGTTATCGAGTAGTCATGCAATTGTTGGTCAGTGAGGTTAAAACAACATGCATACACAATTTCGGGCGTGCAGAAAGTGGGTTCTCTTTGGACCGGTCCTGTTGTGATCGCGAGGGTCGAAACGAGCCCGAATCTGGTGTCACTTTGATTTTGATTTAAATGCGGGACCTAAAGATATTCGAGGCGTTGCGTTCCGCCTGCGAATGGAGCTTTTGGCGAAAGTTAAAGTACTCGATGCGGAAAGCTCTCATATCTATGTACGGAGTGGAATGACTGCAGGAGTGGCTGTATAATATTTTCGCGGCCACCTTTCTCAAAAAAAAATCTGAGACTTCAAATGATCGGCGTTTATCGAAAAAATTAGCTTATAATGAACTGGCTGTACGGAGAAATCCCAAGCCGTTCTATAATAATAATGAAAATAAACAGGGGTTTGTCAATTTTCCCGCCATAACGCTACTCGCGTACGCTAACAGAAAGCACTCACCCTCTTGATGGCCGCCAGGAGGCGCGCTCCGTTCCTTCTAGACGGAAACATGGACGCTTCTGTTTTAATTGGAGCTCCCTATGCAAATTATATTACGTTTTTTATCGGCGGCGGTCACGTGCGCAATGCAAGCGTGAGCCGAGCGGCGGGAACGGCTCCGGTTACGCACCGCCATTTTGTTTTTTCGACCGTGTCTCGCTGGTCACTGGTGATGCTTCTGTTATCGCGTGTCGTCTTCTAAATTAGCTGACCCCTAACCTCTTCGTCGACTCGAAACGCCGCCGAGATAATAAGCACCATGACAGGCGAATCTTGCAATTACACTCTTATAGCTATTACTAATAGTAAAGCCACGATTGTATTAGATAATTAGTTCTTGATTTTATAAATCCTAGTGGTAGTGAATTTAAATGATTTTTTTTTTTTGAAAGTGAGAGTCAATGTTGCGTTTTAAACATTCTCTGGCGATTTCAAATCTGTGCCATTGTCGATCTGTTCGTTATAACAAATCAAAAGAAAACAAATTATTGCTTTCATTATTCCACTAGCCCGCCCGCCCGCTTCGCGCGGGTGCAATATATTATACATATAAACCTTCCTCTTGAATCACTCTACTTTGTTTTATACTATGCAGTGATTTAATATGTTTGTGCCTGGTTAAATAAAACTATTTTATAGATTTTAATATTATATCACAATTAGCGTAAATACAAGAAATCGATGTTTTTATAACAGTTCGGCTGTTCAATGTGATGGTAACGGTGATCCGGGGAAGTACCGCAGCCAAAAGAGAAGTTTTGATTATCTTAAATAACATGTTATTAGACGCGCTTACTTGTTTGCCACCTCTCATATAAAAGTATATAATAAATATAATAGGTACTAATTGAATCTGCATTTGCAAGCTGTGTGCGGGCGCTCGCCTTTAATTCAATATACTCGAGCAACCCGAGTTCGATCCCCGGTGCCGGCACCAATGAAATTGTTAATTTCAAGTGCCGAATTATCACGTGCTCCGCGGTGAAGGAAAACATCGTGAGGAATGCTGCATATTTTCGAAATAATAACAAAAATATTTCGAAGATATGTGAAGTCCGCCAATCCGCAATGGAGCCGCGTGGTTGTGTATGCCCTGATACCCTCTTTAAAGAGGAGGCCTTTGCCCAGCAGTGGCATGTATGGGCAGATACTTTATAGGTCCGAAATAGAGTACATACTAGTAGTATTGTAGTACGGTTGGCAACCCTAGTCCTTATCATTTCAGCCCATTTGAGTCCACTGCTGAACATAGGCCTCTCCCACAGACCACCACGAAGCACCATCCTAAGCCACCTGCATCCATCGCCTTCCCGCACATTTGCACAGGTCGTCACTCCATCTAGTGGGGGGTCGTCCCACACGATGGCCAGTACGAGGCTGCCACTCGAGAACCTTTCTACCCCAACGGTTATCGGTTCTACGAGCTATATGGCCGGCCAATCGCCACTTCAGCTTGCTAATCCTCTGAGCTATGTCGGTTATCTTAGTTCTACTGCGGATGTCTTCGTTGCGAACTCTATCGCGCAGAGAAATACCGAGCATAGCCCGCACCATAGCTCGCTGAGCGACTTTGAGCAACCTAATACAGAAATACGTACCTACTCAAATGTTTGTAAACATTTTCCGATACGGGCAATTTATCAGACGAATGAAAAAAAAAGGTTGCGAAAGTCACTTAGCGCCGGTTACATTTAACCGTGTTTTGACCCGCAGGTTATCGTCACTGGGTTTAGTGTCGATGACCTCGGATGACGAGCCGGCGAGTGGAGACAGATGAAGACGGGTTCTCCTAGCGGTTATTCCGAGCAAATAAGCGATGTTTTTTCGAACATTTGCGATAACTATGTAAATAAGAAACTAGTAACTCCTTGGTTCTCCTAATGTTTACTCTGTGCGAATCCACAAAGCCATATTTCGTCGTAAATTTGCGATAACTCGATGTAAATAAGTAATAACGTGTCTCGGTTATGTAAAAATTATCACAGTACGAAATCAAAGTTGTACTTTTGAGTTATGGTTTCGTGTACATATTTCCATTTCAAATGTTAGAATATGCACACGTTTGTAGCTAAGCCGGTGGAGATCGCGACTTCGATTCCTACACGCGACAAGTATTTCTATGACCCACAAGTAATTGTTTCGGATCTCAGTATTTGTTCTAGAGCCGGCCGGTCGCAAAAAACTTAGGACTTAGAACACGAGACCCATATAGATAGATTAAAAACTAGACGACGCCCCCGCCATTAGTCCACAAAATCCACACGAAAAAAACCATTGACAACCAGCTAATGACTTAAACAGCTAGACTAGATAACTAGAAAAAGAAAAATATGACCAAGCCAAAATTCATTGATAGCCACAAAATTGAGCACCCACTCGACTATTATTAAAAAATTAAGATGGTAACCCTGGCAGTCATCTGTCATAGTAAGGTTAAAGAAAGCGCGGGAATAAAGAAAAACGGATTAATAAAGCTTCCTCTCTATAATGTATTAATAGTTTGTTTGGTAATTACTCGCGTCAGAGCAATACTTCGCATTACTTCGCGTCAGAGCCGGTTGAGACTCGATTTACCCACATAACCACATGACCCACGCAGCAACGTAGTGCAATAGACTGTAATTAAAAATAATGGTTTTACCGCCAGAAACATATGGCATGAGGTCAAATATTATATTGGACGCCAGTAATCAGCACCGTGTAGTTTTACCATTTTTTTTGTATTTTCGTAACATATTAAATTATGAAAGGTGAAAAATTTATTACGATTTTTTCGAGAATCGTATAACATTGAAAGTTTGTCCAGAGAAAGACCAGGTCCATGTTTTACTGCAATATAATACGAATGATTAAATAAATTTATTATTTATTATAAATAATCAAAATCAAATGTCATCGAGTGTCAAATTATTTATTAATAACTTGACACTCGCTGTTATCAACAGGAGTAAATTATTTCATTATTATTCTTTCTTAATATGTAATAATACTGATATTTTAAAGGTACTATAATGAGACATTAAATATTGCTATTGGTTTTGCGTTGAAGATTTAAAAGTATCAGACAAAATTATTTTTTTTTTATTTGAATTTTTAATAATGATCAAACTTGTCGCTGCCATGAATGACAAGGTAATATAAAACTTCTTTATTAGAGTTAATTAATCAAAGAAGAGAGAAAATATAATTGAATGTTCACCGTAAACCGTTTCTAATAAGTTTATTCAAAAGTCTGTACTAACTTATTTTGTATAAGCCTTTTATTTATATCGTAGTTGTAAGAAGCTTCGAAAGAATCGCAGGCTGATTAACAGGCGTAAATTCCGGGACCAAAATAAAAAAAAAAAAAACATTAAACTCTGTCATCTGACGCACTTTTTATTTATTCATCTTTAGGGATCTGAAAATATTTTTTCGTTCTTCACTTATAAACACACAATTAAAGAGATCGTTTACTAACAATAATATGCAACGCAAAAAAACAAACTTGCTACTATATCCTTCCTATTGTAGCGAACTATTAAACGTTTCGTAATACTACCGAAATAGAGATCGGTTTCCCGCGCGTCGTGTTCAAGGCTGCTCGGGCGATTCCCATCTTTATTGCCCTATTAGCACGCCTTTATTGTTTGAACGTGGGATTTTCGCTGATGCACCTTCCGTTTGATTTCTGTTCTCAGTTGCCGTGTCTCTTCATAGTTATAGTCTTTGCTAGTCTTATATTTTATAGTTATAGTCTTTGCTAGTCTTATATAGTTAGGGTCTTTGCCTGGAAAAAATTGCTACCTTAGCAATAATGCTGCCTGTATGTACACCATGTTTCCTGTACTTTATTTGTTTGTTTGACCTTGTGTGCAATAAAATATATTCTATTCTATTCTATACCTTAAGAATGAACTGTAAAAATGGACTGTCCTGGGTGTGTTGATTTTATTCAAGTGTAAAGTAACGCCCGGTTTCTGAAACACCGATCAAAGAGTTTAATAATCCTTTTGCCAACTTAAATAACATTTGAAAAGTCGTTTGACAGCTGATTAGTTAACTTCTACGATGATCAGTGTTTCAGAAACCGGGCGTAAATGTTGATATTCTAAATAATAATAAGGAAATAACAGAAAAAGCGCCTCCGAGTGTGAGCTATGTATGCGTCCAGAATAAACCCAATGACATTTTATATTTATATTGTTAAGTCATCCTTACTTATGATATTATAAACGCGAAAGTTTGTATGCATGCATGGATGTTTGTTACTCTTCCACGCAAATACTACCGAATGGATTTTAATGAAACTTTACAGTAATATCGCTTATACATCAGAATAATACATAGGCTATAATTTATATACACATTGTTATGTATATCTATCTATCTGTCAGAATGTTACGCCTTCAGCCTATTCTACGCAGACGTAGTCGCGGGCAGCAGCTAGTCTTTAATGATGTAGATACGAGATCATCGTTGAAATAAAAACGTCGCTAACTATCGTACAAACTAACGTAAGCATGTATACAGTTGGCGAAAAAAAAGATATATAATAACATCAAGGCTTCATCAACATCATTTCAGCCTGTTTGAATCCACTGCTGAACATAGGCCTCCCCCACAGACTGCAACGAAGCACGATCCCGAGCCACCTGCATCCATCGACTTCCCGCACATTTGCACAGATCGTCACTCCATCTAGTGGGGGGTCGTCCCACACTACGATGGCCAGTACGAGGCTGCCACTCGAGAACCTTTCTTCCCCAACGGTTTTCGGTTCTACGAGCTACATGGCCGGCCCATCGCCACTACAGCTTGCTAATCCTCTGAGCTATGTCGGTTACCTTGGTTCTACTGCGGACGTCTTCGTTGCGAACTCTATCACGCAGAGAAATACCGAGCATAGCCCGCTCCATAGCTCGCTGAGCGACTTTGAGCTTCTTCATACGGCCAGC
This sequence comes from Iphiclides podalirius, assembly GCA_933534255.1. Classification (NCBI taxonomy): domain Eukaryota; kingdom Metazoa; phylum Arthropoda; class Insecta; order Lepidoptera; family Papilionidae; genus Iphiclides; species Iphiclides podalirius. The sequence continues at coordinate 324,177 of OW152841.1, read as the reverse complement.
AGAGAAGAACCACGTCTCGGTTTCCTATGTCATCACTGGCAACACACATTGATTGAAAATATTCCTATTGTTAGAGAGAGATTAGGTACTGTAAGACTTGTGGAACTGGACTGTAAGCTAAGTGCTTGTCATATAATTCGGTTTAATATTTAAAAAAAACTGGCGCCAATTAAACAGTGTAAACTCCTTTTTTGTCTCTACATTTTTCGTTTTTGACATTTTGCTAAAAAGTACTATTAGTTTTTGTTTTTAGTATAATTATGTTAATTTAGGTCATAAATCAACTCTTATATACAGTATATATACAGTATTCCTTTGTTAGCATATAATTTTAATGATTTTTTTAGCTGTTGTCAATATGATATCAATGAGATATCATTTAGTTTAAGATACTATGTACTTATGTATTTCTGAGCATAGTTTGATCTGTATCTTGTTGCCGAAGTAAATAAATGAATAAACAACGCATCGACATCATAGGGTTCATTATACCAGCTAACTTATACCAGTAAACAATAAAGAAAAAACCAAACAGGACTTGTAATTGCAAAGGTTTTATTTACGTCTGTACATTTGGTATGTAGACATTCACAAGAAATCGTACATATCGTTGTACCGCGATGTAAAACAAACATGACGGAACTCTTTTAGGGATAAAACAATGACACACAATACAACATTTAGAAAAATCGTGTAAAACTTATACGCCCCGTTAATTTCGGTTTAGCCTCAGCTGAGTTACACTCAGTAGGATGGATGAAATCGGCACTTCTTTTGTTTTCATCACTACATGGTATAAAACAAAGTCGTCCCGTTGTCTGTCTGTCCCTACTTATAGAGATAATAATGAAGTCCCTGTCTAGAGATAATAATTAAAAACAAAGAGCCTAGCGCATCTGGCGCAACCTTACGGCTGTTGCAAATGACAAGGGGGGGGGGGGGGGGGGGGGGGGGGGGGGGGGCGTTAATATTTTTTTTTATGTGAAAAGTGGCAAACGAGCTGGCTGGTTCACCTGATGTTTAGTGATAACCGCCGCCCATGGACATTTGCAACACCCGTAGGGTTGCAGAAGCGGCTACTTCACTCACCAGACGAAAAGCATAAGTGTTACACTTCTACTTCAGGCTGGCATTCTGTGAGGTTGTGGTACTTGCCCGGACGGACCTGCCCATTCGTGCAACAGTGAACACCATTGCGTGGCCCCACCACAGTTAAAATTAACATCAAGTCAACCGCAGCTGACATTAAAAGAAAAAAACTCAAGGAACTAAGCAATTATGCAATATCCCGCTCATATGGTTGTAGAACAGGTTCTAACAGCTAACTGCATTGTGGTCGAACGTAACGGTGAAAGAACCTCTTATCGGAACCGAATTAATGCTAACGATAACGGTATGTTTAAGCCCAATTAAATATGCGTTAATTTCGTGCGACTAATGCCGTTGTAAACTTAAGTGTCATTAACAAGAAAATTATAGTTCGAATAAACCAGCTAGACTCTCTTGGACGGCCCGAATGGCGTAGTGGATAGCGGCCTTTCGCTTGCGCCAGAGGGTGTGGGTTCGATCCCCACTACCTACTGGAAAAATATTGTGTGATGAACATAGTGTTTTTCTAGTGTCTGGGTGTTTATACATATATCAATATAATGTATTTATTTACAAATGGGAAGCATGTTTAAGTATGTTTATCAGTTATCTACTATCCATATAAAGGCTTTGCTTACTTTAAGACTAGATACCGTTGTGTAAAAATATGTCTTGTAATATTTATTTATTTAATTAAGAGACATACCTATTCTTCTTGCCACGGCCTCACAGAGGGCGGGCGTAAAGTTCTTACCTAATAATGTCTATGGTTAAAATTTGTAGAAGGCTAGGGTCCCGTTTAACCCTTTGGGTACGGAACCCTAAAAACGTGCAGATAAAACAGTCCCAATATTTTTCGCCAATGACGGAATTCGAACCCGCGCTTTCCGCATTACGAGTATGTACCAAGGTCATGCTACGATAGTTATGTCATGACACATTCATCATACTTGGCACGTTTTTTCTATAAAGAATAAATATAATTTTTTAACGTAAGCCACAGATAAATAAACGACAAGAGTATAACTGGTAGTTCTTTAAAAACACCGACCTACTGTATCATTACATAGTGTAAAACAAAGTCGTCCCGCTGTGTCTGTCCCTATGTATGCTTAGATCTTTAAAATTACGCAACGGATCTTGATGCGGTTTTTTTTACTAGACGTTTTTTACGAGTGATTCAAGAGGAAGGTTTATGTGTATAATACATTACACCCTAAAGTCTAGTGCTCTTAAAATTTGCTGCGGAACTGTCAGAATGATTAAGCAGAACTTACGAGTCAATAAACTAGAAAAAGTATCAGAGAGTGAAACCTTGAGATGGTTTGCAATAAGCTTGGGGCATTGACCATCAGCACAACTGTTACACTTCGCACCGTCAAGTACGTGACACCTAGCGAATTGTATAACTTAATACTATGAACTAGGGGTATTTGACGCCTGGCTATCCAAAAAAAGTAGGCTTTAAGGAGTCGGGCGCCAGATTATTATGAGTAATCTGGATTCTGGACGCTATCCAACGTTTACTACTTCCTTCCGATAAATAAAAAAAATACTACGTAAAAGCTACTGTAAAACTCGAGATAGGTGTTTCTAATCGCTATATTTCTAAATTGAATAAATTTGATGTGTTAAAAAAAAATGCATATTTTTAATTTGAATTAATAGATGTCAATATATCTATGTTATTGTAAATCCGACGACAAAAGAAAACGAAAACATAAAATTTCTGAAGAAAAAGGAACACAATTTTTTTCAATGCACGCATCGAACAAAGCATCGAGAACCAGTAATGTACTCGCAACTCGCAAGGCGCTAAAAAAACCATACATACCTTTTACAAGCCCTTTTTTTATTACAAGCAACAATGGCCGTCCTTGGGTTACGACAGACGAGCGCGTTTTATCACAGATTAAAAAATGGACGTGTATTCAGAGCGCGGGCGGGCGTTGACTAAGGCAGGGTCAGATTGAGCGCGTCTACGGCGCTCCAACTTAAGGCTGCTTACACACTTTGCGACGTACAAGGTGTTGAATATTTGTTAATTATTTTTGTTTACCCTGAGATACGCCCGGTTTCTGAAACACTGATCTTCGTAGATTTCAACTAATCAGCTGTCAAATGGATTTACAAATTTAATTTTAGTTGCCAAAAGGATGGTTAAACACTCAAACAAAATCAGAATGGGAGAAAAGAAAGTGACATTACGTTTTAGGACGTTACGGAGTCATAATGCAGTTAAGCCCTTTTTTCATTTACATTCGTCAAGTGTTTGGTGAAGTGGACAAGTAAATTGAGTAAGTGTAGTTGTGTAAACCATCGGAAAGTAGCGAGTCAACTTGACTTGCGAGCTCCCTTGCAACTAGACCCAAATAGAGTCGCTTTCTATTTTTTGGCGCACCCCTTCGCATGGCCCTTGGGGCACTTGACCACAGAACATATATACTCTAGGGAGTGCACTTGACACATCCCTTGCCGTAGTGTTAACAGTCAAATTAGTACAATGACCAGCAATAGCCAACACAATTGTTGGTATTTTTGACTTTGCTCGTCCATTTCTATAGAAAAATGTATTGTAAGCGGCCACTTGTAAATCGGGTTTGAGAATATATTCACTTCAACCATTCCACTTATACCATGGCTCTAACCGTATTCCGGTGAGTGAATTGGATTTGTTTACGGTTTCCAATCGATTTATCGGATTAAAGCTCTAATATTCAACAGTTATTATACTATATAACTCAGTTTCGTATTTATTTTATGATACTTCGTCTATAGTTTTAGATTGAAAATCACGGTGACTTAGTTTAATGAGATATTATTACATATCTCATTACGAATCTATAATTAAAATTTACGTGGAAGTACTTAAGTTTACGTAATAGCGTCGCTGAGGATTCTACTGTTACAAATGTACCTATAGAAAGGAAAGATAAGTATAGTATACTTTTTCATTTTGTTGTGTAAGGTAAGGTACGTAGGGCCACGCAACAGATTTCGCCGTTGGAGGAATGTACAAGTCCGTCTGGGTCCCCGACCTCACAGAAGACCGGCGTGGAGTGGAAGCGTTACACTTCTGCGTTTCGTCTGCTGAGTGAGGTAGCCGGGGCCCACTTTATTAAAAGGTGGCAACGCATCTGCAACCCTACGGGTTTTGCAGATGACCATGGGCGGTGGATATCACTGAACATCCAGTGAATCGCCAGCTCGTTTGCCTACTGTCGTTGCTCTTCTGTCACATAAAAAAGTTTACTTTCCCGCCAAGATAGGCTCGTTCTCTTATTTTTTATGGGGCAAAACGAATTTGATGGTAAGTGATAACCGTCGGTGGAACGGACCCTGCAAAACTTTACATTGCAAATTTTGTCGCAGAGTTTACAAACGGCCTAAATCCGTTTCACTACAAGCGGCGAACGCACAGCCGCAAAGCCTTTCCAATTGGTTAGGGACTAAGTTTACGCAAAACAGGGATGGAACGTACAAATGTTGTTATTTTATCGATTATTGTTTTTTAGCATATCTCGGACATATTATAATATTTGATTGTCCTTTCTGAAGTATACGTTTTCAGATTTAGATATCCTATGAAAGTAATTAGTTAACCTAGTTACCTAGACGAATATGAAGTCTTAAGTCTCGTATAGATCCCACCGAAGACGTGACGGTTAAGAAGTGTAAAGTTTTCTTTTTTTTTTAAATTCAAATCTGGCCCGTACTAGACTGCCATCTCCATTTATAGTTGAAAAATGAAAGGAGAAAATAGAAGCTAAATCACTAATAGGGGATAAGACGTACCTAATTCAGACAAGAGTTATATAGAATTATACTCTCATTGGAACACCAACATATAATTGTAGGTACTTTATAACATTATTACACAGACTTAGGTTAATAGTTTATAGATCTTTTAAAATAATTTTGATAAAAATAAATGATTATCTTATAAAATAAATTATACATGAATTGATCAAAACGGTGTATTTAAATTATTTATATAATCTTATTTTTTTACTTCCGGGGCGACCCGCCCCGGCTTCGCACAGGTGCAATGCTGAATGTTTGTTTTCGACATCACATTAGAAACTTAAAATTTTAAAATTAAATAAAATAAAAAAAAATTAAATAAAAATTATTAGTGTTTCTCTACTGTATTATGCATGAATTATACATATAAACCTTTTTTTTAATCACTCTATCTACTAAAGAAAACCGCATCAAAATATGTTGCGTAGTTTTAGAAATCTAAGTATATATAGGGACAGACAGACAGCGGGACGACTTTGTTTTATACTTTGTAGTGACGAATATCTGCATAATACATTCGATTCCACAATTAGTAATGAGTTACAGGGCACAAGTAGCAAGCCTATACAAAACAAATATTATAAATATTTTTCTTTTTTTTTTTTTCTTTTTTTCTTTTTTCCTTTATCATGTGTTGTAAGGACGTCTTACAAACATAAATTTCACGTGGACAAACATCCAAATATATATAAACATGTAAACATACAAAAACACACTATAAAAATATTTTCGTGATGGGTAAAATATTACATCACCAAGCTTCAGAACAGCGTGCGATAAGCAACTTCGGTACAAAAAAAAAAATCAATAGAAAATACCGTTTTTGTGTCAGTCCTGTCAGATTACAATTCATATTTTATTGTAGATATTCTTATTGCTTTAATAATTTGAGTGTTCTTTTATTTTTACCAATATAATTAATTTCCATCTAATAGTCACGCACTTTGACTGATTATTGATGGTTAACTAAAATGGACACAAGGTCTTAGTGGCTAAAGCGCTAGGCCGCGAATGCCGAAGACGTGGGTTCGATTCCCACACCGGCGACAATCTGTTCTTTAATTTTCCTACAAATTTTAATGTTTAATCTTAAGTGCAGAGATTAGCACTAAAAAAAAAAAACAAGGTCTTTTAAATATTAACTTGACAGAAAAAGATTTTTAAAAAATCTTTTAAATATTAACTTTACAGAAAAATTTTTAAAAATATTTTTATGTCATTTAATAATTATACAATATTTTGTTACACAAAATCCACCTTCGATAAACAATGAAAATTAAGCTACGTGGCACTTCACTATTATGTCTACTGGATATAACACGTGCAAGGATTACATAGTACATACGCAATGCGCAATAAATGAGTCTCAAAAGCTGCTTGCGCTGCAAATATCCGTTTTAGAAGTTGTGTGTTACAAGATGATTGGAATAGAACGCCTTATATAATACCAGCTGCTGCCCGCGACTGCGTCTGCGTAGAATAGGCTGAAGGCGTAACATTCAGACAGAAACACAGATATACATAAAAATATGTACATAAATTATAGCCTATGTCTTATTCTGATGTATAAGCTATATATTTTGATGACTTTAAGTCATTAAAATCCATTCAGTAGTATTTGCGTGAAAGAGTAACAAAGATCCATCCATACATACAAACTTTCGCCTTTATAATATTAGTAAGGATGTTGCCTGTTATTCTCCTTTGTTCAAAGTGCCGATTAAAAAGCAAAAGGCGACTTTGGGCAAGTTTGGCATTTGTGGCGCGAAGGGTTCCGTAACATTCTATAAAAAACCCCTAAAACAAAGGTCAAGTTATTGGTCAAGTAATTGGTCAATTAATATTTACAAATATCTTACATCAATTAACAAATTAAAACAACAATCCTTTTTATTAATATATTCTACACCACTGATATTAATTTCATTAAGATTTGTTGATGTATTACGTTCATTTTTGGTTTTGAATTTCTCTTTTAGAGGTAGTTTCATGATTTTTTTCTATCGAGAATATGTTTTGGAAACAATGGCCCATTAGAGTGTACGATCAAGGTTAACATATATTTTCTTTTGCTGCTATAAAATGTGTAGATTTTGCTAAAAAATCTTTTGAAAAAAGATAACTAACCTTTTTTTCAACCAACTTCAAAAAGGTGGCTCTTAATTGGATTTTTTTTGTTTGTTACATCGGAGCTCCATCATTTACAAATTTTTATTGTATTTAATTTTTAATTTATTTTTTTCATTGCGTTCAGGTTTGCTCCCATATGCCTCCCAATTTCATTTGTATAGGATCTTGAAATCCGCAAATAATCTCAAAATCAAAGAAGAAATGTTTACTTAGTGATATTTCACTTGCTTTGTAATCAGTTTGTTCTATGTCAATAAAAATGTTTTATTCGCTTCATGAATACTCACAGTTTACAAACACAATTGCAACACTATTTTTAAAATTTTAAAATTGGAACACCTTAGTATAACAAATCATTTAAGTTTTTTGTTTCACCCTTGTTCCCATCATTTTTGTAATAGAAATCTCCTGTTTACTATTCTGGAATAATTGAGTCGGTATAAAATAATTTCCAAAATTAAACAAAAAACAAAATCGTAAAATGAATTAACGTTTCAAACATATTATGGACATCGTGAATGCAGTAATTTAAAACCGCTTAGAACGACCACAGATATCGCAATGGTGTAATTGGTTTCCCGCCAACTGAAATAGTAGAATAGTTTTGGCCAGATAATGGCGTCGCCCACAAAGAGTTGTTTTTCGTATTGTGATCATCTTATGAAACAATTTAGTTTGTGCCCAATTTTCAAAAGGTTGTCAACGCATCTGTAACTCTCGGGTGTAGCAGATGTCCATGGGCGGTATTCACTTAACATCAGGTGAACCGTCTCCTCGTCCGTCTGGCGTGCGCATCTCAAAATGTCACTTTCATAATTGTTTCATAACGCGCCTAAAGAAGTATGAGTACTTAACTTCAAAAGGAAATTAGCACGCAGTTGATTAGTTAAAGAAGAACCTTTAATTTGAGAGTTACCCTTAGAGTTGTTCAAAGTTGTGAAGTACAGTTTTTTTTTTAAATAAAATATGTAAAACGTGCTCCGCCCGCTGTTAAGTGACATCTAGAGCACCTGAGGGCTTGCGGATGCGTTGACAACCTTCATAAAAAGTGTGGCCGGTTACCTCACTCACCAGACGCGGTTACCTCACTCACCAGACGGAACGCGAAAGTATACTACCACTTCACGCTGTCTTCTGTGGTAATCGGGCGGCCCCGGTTCGTATCACGATCATTTACACACTTGTTTTTTTTACTTTTTTTCTATACTAGATAATTTTCTTTATTTTTTTCTTTATTTTTCCAAAATACATGATTTATTTTTTAAAGAAAAAAAAGTCCTCCAGGTACTGTGTAATACGTGAAGGAAAAACTTTGTGCCCCGTTTTACGAAAATTGCGCGGACGGAGGAGTATGAATTTTCCCACACACATATTTTTTGATTATGCATAAAAATTACATTAAATCAATATAGAAAACATATACACTGTTTTGTTTATTGTGTATTGTAACTTATAATTATAATTGCGCGTCCGCTAGTCCGTATAAAGTTACCAGTTACATTCACAACAGACAGAACATGCGTTAAACGACCGCCGACGTCAGACCGTAATTTGTAATCTCGATTACATTGCAAATGTAACGAATAACTTACGCTATGTTAATAGTTATACAGTTCCGAAACAAGTCTTTGACGCGTTTGAACACTATAAGTTTAGGTTATGACATGTTACACAACGTTATCTAGTCACAATCTAGACAAGCTTACACTATGCGTACTATAGCTACATAAACACACAGAACAGTACTACATTTAGAACAATTTGTTCCACACCCTCTCCGCATGAGAAAGCTACGCCAAATGGGGTAAAGCAAAACTAAAAAGGCGGCAAAATCATCACCTAACCACAGTCATTAATCATCACCATCATCCTTTCAGCCTCATAGAGTCCACTGCTGAACATGGGCCTCCCCCACAGACTGCCACGAATCATGATCCTGAGCCACCTGCATCCATTGACTTCCCGCACATTTGCAAGTTGCAACCCTATAACAAAGTACGCCCCGGCTATAAACCTCACCAGCAAACGTAGAAGTCTAAAACTTCCGCTTCACGCTGGTCTGAACGGTACTGCTCTGGACGGGCCTTCCCATTCGTTCAACAGCGGACTGTTGCGGGGCTCAACCACTGTTCAAACTGGGAATCAAACCCACGACTCCCGGCTATGAAGCTGAAAGCTTAGCAACAGCATCATGTATATTTTTGTTAGATGGTGTTGGTTGTCTTATTCGATCAAATCCGATCGAACGGAAGGAGGAATGATTTCTTATTTGTTGTGACACCGAAATCGTTCTAAAGTTGCGCATTTTAAATAAAATTATTCCAGAAAATTTACCGTATTTACAATAGGTAGCTTTCACATAGTTTCAGCTACTTTCATTTGGCGTTAACGTGAAATCGAACAGATTATAAATTAGTTTCGGCGCACTTTTTTTTTTCTTCACAAATATGTACCATAGATCGTTTGAAATTTCTAACATATGCTTCGGATATTCATAGACTTACTATTATTATTATCTACTACTAGAACTCATGTTGTCGGGAATAAAGTCAGAGAGGCAGGTATGAAAATGTGTTTTCTCTTCATTCGTCAGAGATCCCCAGAATTAAAGCTCTCTGCGCTTGAAGGCGCTACTGGACTGGTTGTTAATCAGTTATTTACGTATATATAGTATTTTTATGTATAGATAGTTAATCCGACCGCATCTACAACCGCTCAAGTGTTGTTTATGGAGGGCGCTAATCGCTTGGCTCGTTTGGCACCTGATAATAATATATACATAGTTGCATGCCTGGCATTACAAGTATTTTAATCTGATATGTGAACTCCATAAACAAGTATCACGCATCGTGATTTTTAATTACTTTGTTTTAATAAAATCTCAACATATTATGCTGTGTTGGTTATTATGATGATAGTGTTACGAAGTATAATAATATTCGACATAAGTTTTATTAAGTCTTTGTTATATGTATTTATTTTACTAAACTTTTTTAAAGCTGCAAACCAAAGACTGTCAAACTTGTAAAATGGCGGGAAATATAAAAAAGGTTATTGAAATAGAATTGAAACAATTAATGGGGCTCACCTAAAATTGTTTTTATATATTCTAATTTTCTGATAATTGTTTTTAGTTATCAATAAATAATAAAAGAGATAACTTTTCTATCTACACTCCGACTCCAACGTCTATGCTGGTCTACAGACACGTAGGTTAAATCTTTAACTTTTCTAAGAGGTTGCTAATATGTTCCAATCCGATTATGTATTTATAAACTTTAAATAAACAATACAGATTATGTTAAAATAGTATATTAATCTGTAACGTTTCGGATCCGGACTATAAATCAGTTTTATTTATAACTAGCTTTTCTCCCGCGGCTTCGCTCGCGTTGAAGCCCTTAAATAAATATCTTTCTTTAAAATATATATAATTAATTTATTAACACTTTTTTCCAATAACAAAATAGCATATGTCCTTTCTCAGACTCTAGACTGTGTACAAAATTTCATGTTCAGTAGTTTTGGAGTGAAAGCGAGACACACAGACAGAATTACTTTCGCATTTATTATTATAAAATGATATATATTACTAGTATAGATTTGATTTAATAAGCTACATTTTGCTTAGAGTTTGTATAAAAAAAAGGCTTTTTAAAGCGCAGCTTGAAGATAACAAAAAACGATTGGGTTTGATAAAAGATCTAAAATAACTGTCTGTGGCCAGTTTTTTCCCGTTCGACATCTGTCCGTGTCTGACCTCACGAAGCAAGTTCAAGTACCAGGCGGGCATAAATTAGAAAGAGTTTAGCATTCAGGTCGGCGCAGCTGGCGGTGAGAGGCGTAACGGTGCATCTAGCCCCGGGCCGGTTCCTATGTCCTGGTGTTTTGCGTTTTCTGTATCATACATTTAAAATAAAATAAAAAAATACTTGAATATAATAAATAATGGTTTAAAGATCTCAGCATACATAGAGACAGAGAGACAGCGGGACTACTCTGTTTTATACTATGTAGTGATCAACCCTCATCAATCATACAGCTAAGGAACGATATAAAAAAAGTTGCATTAATGTTTTGAAGGAACAGTTGACAAAAAAAGAAGATATACCTATATATGAGTGATGATACGGAGTTTCTTTCGCCTGTTTCATCTTCGTTAGAGGAACCTCATTACGAAACGGTGGATTAAAAAAATATTGACTAACGATAGATGAAATGTTTGTTTCTTATGTCGATAAATAAATGATTTTGATTTTGATTCCGTCTTTCCGTCCGACTTTAACCTATAGGCGTTTCAAATAAGAAAAATCAATTCTCTAATTCATTTAAAAAGAATCAAAGAAATAGTAAAACTTTTTCTGAACGAAAATCTGCGACTCAAAATCAGTCATTAAATTTGTCTATGGAGAATATACTTCTACCCTCCATAAGTTTGTCTTAGTTGTGGAAGTGACATACGCTATGTCATTTCAATATGGTGTTCGCGAATATGAGATACAAGTATAATTGGTATTTTAATTCAGCCGAGTGGTTTTTTTTATGCATTTAATAACTTACGGCTGTTCCTTAACATCTGCACGCGTCATCATCTTTGTAACCATAATCCGAATCGAAAACGGCCTTCGTACCAACTAGGGTTATTTCTGTTCTACCTCCTCCCCTGTAGATAGTGGGGTACAAAGGACTAGTTGTTTCTACATTCGACGGACGACAAATATGACAGATGACGAGCCCGTCACTCGTTGCAAACTCTTTCTTCACTCGGGCCAGCACGCCACCGTGGTTCGAACCTGCGACCACATATTGCAGCAATACACTCTTTCAAACGGCCCCATTTCATAAACTATAATAAGATTCAAATATGTAGAAAAAGTGCGAAAAGATTGTTGCCGCTGTGGGAATCGAACCCACGTCTTCGGCATTCGCGGCCTGACGCTCTAGCCACTGAGCTAAACGGCTGATTGCCACACCGACGAAAATCTTAACGCATTCCTCTACATTGTTTTCTTAGCATTTGAAGCAATGCTTGGCGCCATCTATTGTTATATCCTTTCCAGCATACAAACAATTTCGAATATCGTTTTACAATGATAATTCGAACGAGAGATGTCGCCATTGCTTTTTTAGAAATTTAAATTGTTTATAGTGCTAATCTTTGCACTTAAGATTGATATATAATAAGATATTTTTTTATGTTAGAAGGTGGTAAGCGAGCCGGCGCTTCGCCTGATGTTAAGTGATAACCGCCGCCCATGGACATTTGCAACACCCTTAGGGTTGCAGATGGGTTGCCGCCTTTTAATTAAGTGGGCCCCGTCTGCCTCAATCGCCAGACGAAAGGCAGAAGAAGCATAACACTTGCAGTTCTCGCCGGTCTTCTGTGGGGTCGCGGCACTTACCCGGACGGACCTGCCCATTCGTGCAAATAAATCACCTTAAGAATATTCGGCACATTGTTACTCATAAATATCGATACATCGATATTTTTATTCACTTCGACATATTTATTCTACTGACATTCCTACTATGAGGCCGATGATGTAGCGGTTTTTTTTTTTGGAAAAATTTTTAGCAACGCTTGGCGCCATCTAGTGTGGATCCCTTACAGCATACAACACCATACAAAAAACATTTGTTAATCGTTAAATGTTCATAGTTGGTTAAGCACTACGCGCGAAACCGGAGGAAACCGGAAGGTTTTCGTATCTCTTTGTATATATAATTCTTCTGTACGTATGTATGTCACTCCTAAGCGGCTGGACATTTCTCAATGAAATTTTGTGTGCATTCACGTAGAAGACATTAGAATTCAGAATTTAGATTCAGAATTCGGTGGACTACTTAAATTATATGTTGTTGTCGGGTTTAAGCCGTGGGTACGGGACAATGTCTGTTAGTTTATCTATAACTAGAAAGAAAGAAAAATATTTATTTGGTACATAAACGAAAACGAAATACATAAAAGACATAAACACAGTAATTTAGTTACAAAGAGAAAAAAAAAATATTTTATGCTCATTAGTGCACCAAAAAGGTTTCCACTGTAAAGGTTTAAATTCACGAAGTTTAATAATAAAAAAAACTTCATGAAAGCTGATTTTCAGTGGAACCTATATATAAGAAGGTAGATGGTAACTAGTGACCAGCCGTCTAGTAAGACGGCTGGTCACTAGTTGGGGAGTACCCCAAATTCGATTCGAATTTGTTTTTATTTTCGATTCCAACTCACTCTTGATTGAAGTCGATTTGAAAAGCTTACTCCCGACCCGAATCGAACTTAGGAACAAGAGCGTGCTTCATCAAATCCGTCAACTGTATCCGGCCTATTACGTCACAGACAAATGTTTCATGTTTACCGTTATAACGTCCTTTTTCAGGTAAAATGTTAATTGGTAATTTTTTTCCGTTAAATTATTCGAATTTAGTTAATTCCAATTGGAGCCACCGCTCGATTGTGCGCTGGCGTCGGATTCACTTGTACGAACTGTCATGTATTAAGGCCCATTTACACGGTGCCATTTTCTTGAACATGCAAGAGCAATAATTGAATGCAATAAATTGCGCGCAATAATTGTTATGACCATTTGTTGTTTAGACCATGCAACTCATTTATTGCTTCAATTTAATTGTATACAACAGGCAAGAAACTGGCACCGTGTAAATGGGCCTTTAGAGTCAAACTCGATTGATTCGAAACTCGAATCTGTCGGGACTAGGCCGGCTGCCCCGGCTTCGCACGGGTGCAATGCTGATACTAAATATTCTCTATCTTTACTACGTTTCTCTACTATGTTATGCAAGTATTATACATATAAATCTTCCACTTGAATCACTCTATCCAGTAAAGAAAACCAAATCAAGATCCGTTGCGTAATTTCAAAGATCTAAGCATACATAGGGACAGACAGATAGCGGGACGACGTTGTTTTTTATTACGCAGTGATAATTTACAATTTAAACACAATAGGTTGTCTTATTTTTTATTAAATTACATTCTTGTCTCTTAAAACTCTATCACTCGTTAAAATAGCCAAACCTCAGTCGCCACAGAGTACAACTGTACACAGAAACACCGTAGTGCCTAATCCTAGAGCTGTATTTATTTATTTATTACTTTATCGTTTTTTTATTTAAACAACGTTAAACGGTTCGCAACAGACAGTATATTTTTTTTATTATAGACAACCCGCAGTTTGCATACACGGCTCATAAGGATACATAAGATGTCGCCACTAGGCTTTATTTATTTGTATTTTGATACTTAATCAACTATCATTTTTTTAAATGATACTCTACTTGTTTATTAGTAGTTCCCCCCCCCTCCCCCCACTTGGGCGACAGGCTCGGCGCGGGCCAGCGCGGCGACGAGCTGGTCGCTCGTCAGCAGCCGAGCTGCTTGGAAGCCGTTGCGCCGGCAGCGGTGCAGCTCGTAGAGCGGCGGCCGCTGGCAGGCGGAGCGCCCGCAGACCACCACCGCGGGGAATCCCAGCCTGCGGGTGGAGGGGAGGCGCCGCGGTGTTTGTGTTAAAGTGAAACTTTTTGGTGCTGAGTGATGACCGCCACCCATTGACATTTGCAACACCCGTAGCAGGGATGTCGAAAACATATCGATATATCGATATTTAGGATCCTATATATCGATACGAAATATTCAATATCGAAAATCGTATCGAAAACGAAATTTTTTCAAATAGGAATCCGAGATAGAGTCCGTAGGTGTCAAATGTTTAACACTCGACATACCTTTTTTTTGGACAACAGGGTTTCTATAACCTTAAGAGAAAATACCATTATTTTCTAGTTTTAATTAAGGATACCATTACTCACAATAGTCACTGAGCTAAGCGGCGTATCTACAACTCAGCGAAAATCTCAAAGTATTCTATCTACTGGCCTTTGCCCAGCAGTGGGCAAAGGCCAGTGCCTCACCTGTCGGCCGCCTTCAGCCGCCGTCCGATGGAGTGCGCGTGCTTGTCGTCCAAAAGCACCGAATCCTGGCCCACGGCTGCGCTCAGCCTCTCTCCCAGCCCCACCACCGCGTCCCAGCCGTGGGCGGCCCACTCCTTCGAGCCCTCCTGCGGTGGGACGAACGTATCCATATAAAACCGCCATCGCAAATCAGATCGTCTATTCCGTAATAGACCAACGGTTTGTACAAATGTATTAAGAAAGTGACAAACAAACATACAGATAAACATATCGCAAAACATATCGAAACATATCGGAGCGACAATAATGCTTCGATAATATTTGCGTCCGCCGCATGTAACGGCGATTTCTGCATGGTCACACGTCACCTTAGGGCCTATGATCAATACTCGATAGGGTGCAATGGCTTCGGGCCACCTCAGCGCCTTGTCGTTCGCCAGAGCCTCCACGCTGGCTGCTAGCAACCTGAAATTTCATAGTGGCATAGGCATTATAATGAAAAATCGATAATAATGATAATTACAGAAATATTAAATAAAAAAGAACCAAGGCTGAACTGTGCCGCCCTGTATCTAGCTCTATGGTGGTGAAAAAAAAAAAAAACATTTTTTGGAGGGAACACCGTTGACTTTTTGTAAAAAAATATCATCAATTATTTAAATTATCGTGTTATACTTTTGTAAAGCTAAATTTATAATGCAATATTCACGCTGTCTGACGAAGTTTTAGTTTCTGTTTCTCTTTCTTCTTAGTGTTGTATTAAAACAAAAAAATACCTAACTTATTTCAATAAGACATAATGTGTTGCCAGGATTTTGATGTGCAAATAATGGAGGCTCGAAAATTTGAAGGTCATATTATCTTACAGTCGAAGTAAACTCGAGTTTTTCTGCGAGGAGGATAAAAATAGGTCCCCTTGGATACCTTACCCACACACGAAAAAAATATTTTTTGTTTACTTTTATTTAGATCGCGAGTTGTGTATATATAAAAAGAGCCTTTAACTTAAAAAATATATACAAATAAATAGCATATAAAATGGAAAAGAATAGAATATATTTTATTTCACGCAAGGAAATATAAAGAAATAAAATACAGGAAACATAGTGTTCATACAGGCCGCCTTATTGCTAATGTAGCAATTTCTGCCAAGTATAAACATGTTATGCTGTTGATGTAAGTTAGTAAATAAATAAATAGATATGGGACTGGTGACTGGTGCTTAGATGCCGTACCTGGTGATGCCGACGCCGTAGCAGGACATCACCAGGGGTGTGGAGGAGGCGTCTGGCGCTGTGAAATTGGCGCGAAGGGGCTCGCTGTACCGGGTGCCCAGGACGAAAGTGTGGCCCACCTGCGGATGATGCCGTATCCAGGGCTGGCATCCAGGCCTTTCCATTTCCGCTAGACCAGGGGCCAGAGTTGTTTGGACAAGTCTACCCGAGCTTGAAGTTATGTTACGAGAGCAGATAAAAGGTGGCGGTTTGAGCTAGAGATGTCGAAATATCGATATATCGATATTTTTTCGTTTGATGACACCGTGGTGCGGTTGCCAAGGTTGGCTTACGCGTCAAGGGTCGTGGGTTCGATTCCCACACGGGACAACTGTTTGTTTGAACCACAGATGATGTCCACGTGAAATTTGTGTATATGATACGTCCTTACAATCATCATCTGAGGCATTACAGCCGCGGGTGGGCCTTAGCCGGGTCAAGCAATTTTTTTTCATTAGAAGGTGGCGACTTTGTAACCCTATGGTTGTTGTAAGTGTCCATCGGCGGCGGTTATCACTTACTATCACTTGAACCTACACCTCGCTTGCCATTTTATCACATAAAAAAAGGAGAAGGAACATCTGAAAACTTGCGACACTTTAAAAAAGAAGAAGAAACATCTAAGAAATTGGCGAGCCCACTAGCGCCGCGTATTCCGTCCCAGTCGCACCTCGACGCTGCTCACTCGCTCCGTCCCGCTCCCGCATTGCGGGCAAGTACCCTCCGGCGCCAGGTCGGCCCTGGCCGCGGCGCCGCACCCCCCGCACACCGCCAGCTCGTCCTCCCCCACCTCCGCGGGCAGCTGCCACTCGTGGGACAAGCTGCCCCCCATTGCGCCGCTGGGGGCCGCCACTACCGTCATCAAGGGCCCAGTCAAAAAGACTCCGTGGAGATATACAGCGTGTCTTTACAATCGCGACAATAAATGAACACACATATAGAGGATAAATGTTTAAAATTGCATTAAACATTTACATTCTTCAAACATCAATATTTATAGAGTTATTAAATTTTCAAAAACAAACCATTTTAGAACACCCTTACGTATAAAACTGTAACGTAAAGTTCATTTGTAAAGGTCACAAAGCATAAGAATGGGTTGGATGAATTTAAAAGAGACAAAACATACTGTTAGAAGGAGAGGCTTGTAATGCGACGCTGTGGCGCGAGTTGTATAGGATGTTCCAAATTTTGTTTCTTTTTTACTTAATTAGTTTGTTTGAAAAAAATATTTTTTCAATTATGGATTTTGTTTAACGTTAATATTTTTTTATGATTATTGGCAAGTAGCGTTAGGCGTGTGTTCATTTATTGTCGCGATGGTAACGACACGCTGTTATATATATATATATAAACACCCAGACAGCACAAAAACACTGTTCTTCACACATTTTTCCAGTGGCGGGGATTGACCCACACCATCTGGGGCTAGAGACATGCTCACTATCCAATCGGACTATCAAAGATGACTCCGTGGCGCAGTCGCCCAGGTATTGGCTTCGGCGTCGCGAGTCGTGGTTTCGATCCCCGAACGCGACGACTATTTGTGTGACCCACACACAGTTGTTTCGCATTTGGGTGTTTGTCCGTGTGAAATTTATGTTTGTAAGACAGTTATGTTACAGCACAGGATAACCTCAGATTTGGGCAATGTTTTTTGAAAAAAAAAAAAAAAAGTAACAGCCTATACGTGTCCCACTGCTGGGCAAAAGCTTCGGTACAGGGTATCAGGGCGTAGTTTATTCACATGTCTTCGAAGGTAACGTTATGACGTTATGACGTCAGCACTTAAAATTAACAATCTCATTGGTGCCGGCACCGGGCTTTCAGCTCGGGGCGTATAAAGTAACAGCCTATACATAAAAAAAAAGTAAAAAGTATAGTATCAGCCTATACATGACCCACTGCTGAGCAAAGGCCTCCTCTGTACAGAGGGTATCAGGGCATAGTCCACCACGCGGCCCCACTGCGGATTGGCGGACTTCACATATCTTCGAAATATATATGTTTTTGTTATTATTTCGAAAATATGCAGGTTCCCTCACGATGTTTTCCTTCACCGCGGAGCACATAAAGTCAGCACTTAAAATTGTCAATTTCATTGGTGCTGGCACCGGGGATCGAACTCAGGTTGCTCGAGTACATTGAATTAAAGGCGAGCGCCCGGACACTGAGCTATCACGGCTCACGGGTTGTCCGTGTGTTAAATTGAAAATATATTTATTGACAAACAGTATTACAGTTAAGTGCATTATGCGTTGGCAACATTAAGCATAAAGGCAAATAAATAAGATCCTCACCCCTGTGCACCGGTAAGCCCAGGGTCCGGAACAGGGTCCCGTATGCCTCTCCCACCCTTCTGTATGTGGCGGCCGCGCACTCGGCACTGGCGTGGGCCCCGTACGCGTCCATCATCGAGAACTCTCGGGACCTCAGCAGGCCGTGCTTGGGGCGACGCTCGTCGCGGTACTTGGTGCCGATCTGTCGCCAACGGTCTACTGGGTGGTGCTCCGGCGGTTGGACACCAGGGGGGGATCGAGGGTTCAAGGGTCCACCGCACGGTAAATGAGCACAGCGTGCAAGCCACAACACCGCTGGTCAGATACCAGGAAGCATCAGCAAGGGTCCACCGTATAAATAAGCAACACTGTGCGGTAACCACAACATTGAGAGGAGACCTCGTCTGGTATACCTTACCCACTAGTAAAGTAAAGAAGTAAACAGAAGTATGGAACAGGCAGTGGCATCTTTGACATATATTTTTTGTTATTATTTCGAAAATATGCAGGTTTCCCCACGATGTTTTCCTTCACAATTGAGCATGTTATGAGTTTAAAATTACAATTTCATTGATGGCACTGGGATTTGAACTTGGGTTGCTTGAGTATATGGAAATAGAAGTGAGCGCCTGGACACTGAGCTATCACCCACCAGCCGAACACTTTTTATTTGTTTGTAACTGTATAATGTAATTATGCTGTCTCATGAATATCTAGAAACCCCAAATCTTTTAAACTGTAGTAGGGTTATGCAACAGTCTACTCCGTTTCATGAATGAGCAGGTCAGTAAGTACCACAGGCTCACAGAAGACCGGTGTGAAGTGGAAGTGTTACAGTTCTGCATTTCGTCCAGGAAGTGAGGTAGCCGGGGCTCACTTAGTTAAAAGTTGCAACGCATCTGCAACCTTAAGGGTGTTGTAAATGTCTATGGGTGGCGGTTATCACTTAACCTCAGGTGAACTTCCAGCCTCAAAATTCTTAGAAGAACCCACCACTTACTTGATACAATAGTAGAGGTAATTGCTTGTATGAAAGTGGCCCCACATCTGCCAACAAATCCGATATAGCCTCTTCATGTGTCTGAAAAAAATAACTCTAAAGAGTACCTAAGCAAAGTGAGTTATGCTTTAAAAATAAAAATAATCAAAATAAGTGTATAATAATAATAATATGTATAATATGTATAATAAATAAATACAATTAAATATTAATAAAAAGAAATATTGTTATGTATTTAAAATATTGAGTACCAACTTACACTGCTCAAGTAAAGATCAAAGCTCAAGTACTAATAGCTTATTACAGTTACGAGTGTGAAAGAGTTTTTTTGTATATCTAAATGTACATGTAAAAATAGGCTGTTACTATACTATAAAACACTCAATGAAATAAATCTTATATTCACCGGTCCTAATACATATTTTTTGCCATGCCTGTCTTCAACTTTCAACAGCTCTGCGTCCATATCTTGCATCCTCCCCGTCTTCTCCCATAGCCGTGAGTGAGTCAGCGATGGAAGGGACATCCTCTGTGCACCGGCCTCTTCCATGCAGCGGTGGACGAGATTCTCCAGCCTGTCTAGCGCTTTACGAGCGAAAGGAAGCAGCGTGAAGAGCCCCGAAGCTGTTGGACGCACCAGGCCACATTCTAGAAGAAGCTGAGAAATACATTTTGATAAGAATAGTTAAACAGCTTTTACAGTAAGTATAAGAATAACTTATTACCAAACAGATAATCCTAGTTTCAGACCTACACTCATCTAACATCCTACTGATTATAGGTTGAGGTCCTCTGAATATAGGGTAATACAATACAACGTCTACAATGAAATAAAGCTATATTTTTAAATTTCAACTTGAGATATACATGTGTCCTCAGGTGGATTGTACCTTCACCTTTAGTATCTGCCCAATCAGCACTTGAAATCAACAGATGACATGTTCATTGAAAGTACACACAAAATACTAAAAGTAACAGCCTATACATGTCCCACTGTTGGGCAAAGGCCTCCTCTCGAAATACTACAGAATATTAAATTGTAATCAAATTCAATTTAATGATTATTATGTGAAGTGTAATAAGAAGAGTATGTTAAATAAGATAATATTATATATTTGTTCATTTATTGTTATCTGTAATTTTTACATGTTAAAATAATTATGTTACTGAACAAAATATTACATTTTGGACATTGCTGTTAAATAGCAAATTATTAGCTTTGATTAATGAAACATTAACAACATTGGGTTATTTAATCTGTATAAATTATTTATGTTGGGATTTATTTAATTTTCAAAATTAATCATTATTTACTATGCTTTAATCTTGAGCTTAAAAATTAATCCTTAACTTAATCAGTGACATTTAACGTTCACAAATTCGAAACATAATATCCTGAATGGTTTGCTCCCGTGTTTTCATTCACTTAGCATTTGATGAAGTAGTGTTTTTATTAAATATGATAAGTATTAGGAGCATTGGTTACCTTTTGACTTTTGCAAGTTATTTCAGTACTTTTAATAACAGCATCCTTAGGTATAGTGAGCACTGGATGAAATATCTGTGATAGATATTTCATTTTATTGTTTTAAGTTACTTCCAGCACTCTAAAAATATTTTTTTACAACAAACAGTTTTTGTTTACAATTTCGGCTTTTAGGTTATATTTTAAAATGACAGTTGTATATCAGTAGCTGTCATTTTCAATCATATAACATTCCGTTTCTACAAATTTAGTTTTACTTTCGTAACCAAATACCTTTTTCCAATAACACTAAGTTCTAATGAATTTTATAATTAAAAAAACGACGAAAATATTGATGGAATATTAAAATAAATTGTCCTTGTAGTTCATTTCGTCCTATAGTATTGTTGTTATATACTTTTTATTGGATTACTGCCATCGGTTGTTAAAAAAATTTAGAAAGTACGACATCAATGACATGAGTTGATGAATAGATGACGCTTTTATAATTTTCTTTTATTTCCATCAATAGATTAGTGGTGAAAAATATTGTTAAGTTATTAAGTTCTTTTTTGCCAATTTGTTACTTATTTTATACTTATCCATTTCACACTGATTGAATTTTCTTTAAATTGGTATTTTCAAAATTCAGTGAAATGGATTCAATCATTTGACAAGACATGGAATTACATGGACTAATAATACTCTTTCAAGTTTTTACAAGATACTTAACAGATTCATGTATATCTTTAAAAAAACAGAAGATGATCTCAAAGTTTCTTGCCAGTTTCTCTCTTATCTGGGCAGGTCTATATTAGTGAACCGGTGGTGGCTTTTTTAACGTTTAAGAGCACGAAACAAGTATATAGTGATACTTTAGAAATGTTGGAAATAAAATGTTAATGAAGAAAATATTTCTCATAACTATTGAACTTTATAAAATTATTATATTTACATATTGTAAAGCGTGGTGCGGCTAGCGCTGCGAATTTCACGAATTGCCAAGCTCGTCAGCGAAATTTAACGGTCTCATAGAAGAGCGGTGTGAAGTGGGGGTATTATGTTTGTGCGTTTCATCTGGTGAGTGAGTTTACCGGAGTGCATTTTTTTATAATATGAATATGTTAATTTTATAAAGATGCAAAGTTATGAGAAATATTTTGTTCATTAACATTATTTTAAAGGTTGGCAACCCCTCAAGTGTTACAAATGACTTTAAATCATGTGAACCATTTACCCTAATGGCAATTTGCATAAATTTTACAAAAAAAAAACCGGCCAAGTGCAAGTCAGAGTAGCGCACGCAGGGTACCATACTATTATCTATAAAAACGGAAAATAAATCATGTCTGTTATATGGGTGGCTCACTTAAATATATCTTTCGTTCGGCCTTTTAGTATTTGTTTTTATAAAGGCATCAGAAATGCAACGTATGTGAAAATTTCAAGTTTAACTAGCACGGTTCTTCCCTTCTTCTTCTAAGGCAGTTGGCGGTCCACATGATATCGCCAAAACTATCACGATTCCTAGGATACGGCCTGGTGACAGACGAAAAGACAGACAGACAGTGGAGTCTTAGTAATAGGATACCATTTTACCCTTTGGGTACGGAACCGTGAAACAGGAACAATTTAAAACAATTAAAACCCAAAAAGAAATTCTACGATGAAATTGTTTATGATATTGTCATGTTAAATGGGCTGGTCTGTCTAAAACGTTTATTAGCACTTTAATCCCACGGCTTTATAAAGCGTCACAAATCATTTGCTGCACAGATAAGTGAGATAGAAAACCATTGACTTGTGTTGCGGCGCAAGGTGCGGTTTTAGTGCATGAGAGGAGCGATTGTACATACTAAGGGTTGCTCGAGTACATTTAATTACGAGGGTGCGTTGTTAAGTTCACTGAATGGAGGCTCATTGAGGGCTTAACGTGTTTAATGATTTGTATCTAATAGCTAAACTAAGCTTATATAAATAAGCTAGAATAATATTAATTTAATTGTCATCAGACTCAATCAATTAAATTTAATTATCGTTAACGACTCAATTTGCGTAGTGGATTACTATCTGAGTTATTACTAGAGTTACTACTCTTCTCTGTCTCTTGCGCCTGAAGGTAAGATCGATCCCCACTACTGGAAAAATATGGTATAATGAACATAGTATTTTTCTACTGTCTCGGTGTTTAATATGTATTTATTTATAAATGAAAAGTTCTTTTAAGTATGTTTATCAGTAACTTATCATCAGTATCCATGGTAGAAGCTTTTTTTATGTTTGGGACTAAATGAGGTTGTGTAAAAATATGTACCGAAATATCTATTCATTTACTTATTTAAATTAAGTGCCACGATGAGCAATCAATTCGTCTGAACAGTTTTACGTACAAAAATAACTGGTTATACATTTCTGTCTGTGGTTATATATTTGGGCAGTGGAATTGTAGTTATATTATCGTCAATAAGTCGTACAGCGAGAAAATAAACATTTAACATTAGAATTTTACGAGCTTATTGAGTATTAACTTACAGCTGTTTCGGTGAATCTCATATGATACTCAAGTAATGAAATGCAATAAACATCTTCCTTGAAGTTAAACCGCTTCCTCTTATGCAATGCGGTGCCGGCTGCAGCTATCTCGTTCACAGGTCATTTGGCGGGAAATTTTGTGGCGTTGGCGCGAAATGGCGACCGAACGGTCCAGTGTCAACCGCTTTAAATGATTAACCTTAAATACCGATTCACTGTTTTGCCAACGCAATAATTCGTTTGCTCTTATAATAAGATGACAAGTTTATTTGTTTGTGAAAATCGAGAGCTTTTTTTCTTATAATTTGGTTCTCGACTAATTGTTGTATAGAGTACATTTTCTATTGAAATCATTTTGATTACTTGAATAAATATAATTTACAACTCAACGTCTCTTTCAAAATATAGGGTAAACAAGAATCATTTTCCTTAAGTTTTATTGTGTTACAATTAAAAAAATGTAAATACTAAATACCAAGATATGGGACGTTTAATCACGATACTAGTAAAATTAAAGTAACAGCCTGTAGGTAGGTATATCTCGCAGTGCTGGGCAATGGACTCCTCTGTACAAAGGTTATTAGAGCATACCATTAGGCAACCACACTGCGGATTAGCGGACTTCACATGTCTTCGAAATATTTTTTTAAGGTTTTTTTTTTTATGTGAGAAGTTGCCAAACGAGCAGACAGTTCACCTGATGTCAAGTGAATACCGCCGCCCATGAACATTGCTACACCCGTAGGTTACAGATGCGTTAACAACCTTTTGAACTTTGGGCTCCGGGTATCTCACTTAAAAGGCGAAACGCGAAAGTATTTGTTATACTTCCACTTTACGCCGGTCTTCTGTGAGGTAGTAGTACTTACCCGGACGAGCCTGCCCATTCGTGCGCGTGGCCCTACCACCGTAAAATTATACGTTATTGAAGTTATATTTCTTTAGGCGCGTTACGAAAACTTGATGAGACTGACATTTTAACATTAGCGCACATCACTGTAACACAAAAGTAACACCTTTGAAGCTGCCTACACCCCTTACTATAGATGGCAGCATATTATGGTCAATCACATTAAAAAACTATTTCTTAATGATGCCAAAGAAGTATAACGTATGTACATACTTATGTACGCGCGTGAGAACTTACACTTCTTACTTTTTAAGAAGTTCGCGAGTATGCGAGTGTAAGTAACCCCACCCATTTTTTATGGTTATTTCTAAGATAATGAAAGTTTCCTCAGAAAATTGCATGTGCAATTAACAATCCCAAAAAAAAAATACTGGCGACGTCTCTTTTTCATCATTATTTGACAAAAACAACATGAATTTACCTACTTACTAAAGTAAACTTAGTAAACTTGAAAGAGCCTGGAGCGATCAATTCTTTTTTTATTTATTTATTTATTGCACATCCACTAAGTTAAAGGTGTTAGGATAATTAGTAAAACAGTTCTTTATGGACCCTGTTTATTAATTTCCAATTCATTAATTTCCAGAGTGATTTCATTTAAATAATCACTAATATTGTAATAACCTTTAACACACAAACGTTCCTTTATAATTTATTTTGAATTTAGCTACTGATTCATTTTGAACGTTTTCTGGGATTTTGTTGTGAAAACGTATACCTACATTGTAGTTGTTGTTGTGCGTAGAATCAATTTGTTTGTTCCTAGTATTTATATCACGCACATTTCTATGAACATTCATTCTTATTTTTATGGACACACAAAATTTTCAAGTAGGTACACTATGTACTGAGAAGTATCAGTCAGATAATCCATCAACTTGTACAAGCGTCACAAGATGGCCGCCGCAGTTAATAATTTACAGCGTTATTAATTGCTGCGGCTTGCAACTCCGGCTTCTCGGCTAAGCTAGGCTCAGGTGTTCAGTCAGCGGAGGTGCCTGTTGGTATCCGTTGACTGATTGTCCTGCCTCCAGCGGACGGACTAGCCGACTTAATAATATAATAGATATTTCGAGCGAAAAAACCAACCCTTGAAGGCTGTAATCGTTTAACATAAGGCTGCATGCAGTCTCTCCGTTGTGAACTTCTCGAATAAAAAAAATATCAATACGTCACATTTCTGGATAACGCCAGGTACGTTGCTACCCTTTGAAGATTAAGAGGGCATGAGAAAATCTTCTTTCATAAAAATTTTTAGAAAGCATTGCTTCAAATGATAAAAAAGAATGTAGATAAAGGACGTTGAGAATTTCGTTGGTGTGGCAATCCGCCGTTTAGCTTAGTGGCTAGAGCGTCAGGGCGCGAATCCCGCCGTGACGAGACGTGGGTTGGATTCCCACAGCGGCGAGAAACTTTTCGTTCCTTTTTTCTACAAATTGTGATTTTTAATCTTAAGTGCAAAGATTATCACTATAAAAATTTTAAAAATATCTTCTTTCATTGCTTCATTTGTGTAATAATTTGCTAAAATTGAAATAAAGGTGACCACATGCTTATTACTCCTGAAAATTATGTCTATTATATCCGCCTCCTATAAAGATATAAGGCTGGCCTACATCCTAAGATATTCAAAACATAAAGTGAAACGAATAGTGTCATCTATATGTAAATATGTATCGAGTTTTATTTGTATTTCGTCGGCACATTATATTAAATTATTTAATCATAATAATTATAATATTAATTCTAATCTATTAGTATTGATTGTAATAACATTTTGTCTTCCCTTTTCTATTTGCTGATCTATCCTTTTTTTATTTGCAGATTAACACTGATTCAGCAGTTTTAAAAAAATAAAAACATAGAACTTAAAAAAAAAAAACAAATCCTGTTATTCTCTCTGTGGACAGCATAGGCGAGCGGGATGTGATGCGTCGACTTCCATAAAAATTGCGAAAAAACGACCATTTTCGGAAGATAATTTGCGAAAGGATCTCTAGATCTTTCCAATTTATGCTTTGTTAAGTAACTCAAATTGACAGAGAAATAACGCGTGCTCTTATAAAATAGTGTCGCGATTAGATTGTAATACAACAGGGCGCGGTGCGGGTCGTAAATTTTGTCGTGCAGAGGCGCGGCTTATCACTTCATAGGCCATTAAGCCCGGCGCGGCTTAGCCCGCCAATTGCCCGTTGGGCGGGAAAAATGATTACGCTGACGGCGCGTACAATGACGTTTTGCTTTCTTTTTTTTCTGATCATGTTTAACGGCTGTCGTGATCATGACATGGAGTCTTTACGGTGAGTGAATTTGTTGTCCCATTTAGTGTGAAAAATTGATTCTAAATTAAGCTTTAAAATTTGTCGAAAAATGGATGAAATGTTTTAACCACTAACCGTTAAAGCGCTGGGCGCGGTTAAGCCGGGTTCGATTCCCGCGATAGCGATTTTATTATTTAAATTCATAATTAAGCGTTGTAAAAAAAAATCATAGTCGATTTTTCAATAGACTTTTATGAGATTGCATAAAAAAGTCTACACCGATTTAAGACGAAACCAAAACTAAAAAAATCGTCTCTTTGGTTTTGTATACAATTTAATTGTTCGCATTTTGCAGGCAACAGTTATGCATGGTTGATAAATACGAATCATTATCTCCATTTCCCTAAATTTATAGAAGTTTGATTCGAAATTAAGATTTAAGGTCATTTACTTAGAGAAAATACATTAAACACTTTATTTTAGTAGCATGTACTGAACCATTTAAGTATTCTTTAATCATTTCATGTTTCCTCGTATTCTTCGAATACAATTTGGTAGACTTGGAGCGATGGAGAACATAGTTCATATAATCATGTTGTTAGTTCATCTCAGTTAATGTAGTCAAACCCCATTTAATTGAATTTATAATATAATATGATAGAATAAAAAGGCCAAATGAACACCGTCAATCCATAAAATATGTTTTTTTTTTATTTGAACTTTTCTGTTTTCACAATTTTCTAAGCCACTGGCTGTATATGCCCGCGAACCTCTGACGATGACATTTGAACAATTTTTCCCGCCAAGCGTTGTCGTGCGTAAAATCCGTAGTATGTCAAAAACATAGCCAGGCCTGTTGTTGGAAATGATCGAAATTCTTGTCATTTCATTTCGGAAGTCAATTTCATAAAATTAAAACAGGGAGACAAAAGGAACTTTTATTTATAACCGTGTGGTTATTGAATAAAACACATTCAATAATTACACTGTTTTAAAGGATTTTAAGAAATTGTTACCACGGAACATTTTATTAAACTAGGTAAATTTTCAACGAACTTTATCCCACCCGAAAGAATAAAATTTACAATGATAAAATTACTATTTAATATAGGCAGTTTACAAATAGAGGGATATTGTTGAAGAGGCCAAGAACCACAAAGGGTTGTAGCGCCAACGGAAGAAGAAGATAGGTAATTTATATAATATATCGCATTACATTTCAAGATACTATTTGTTTATATTTCATTTCAAAATTTTGCCCAATCTTCTAGTTTTCAGCGCCTATATCTATCTTGTTTTATTATTAAAAAATGTGAGTTTAAATTATTATAGATAAAAAATGTGAGATTAAACAATGCAGGTATATTACCATAACGTCCCATATCTAAAGCCCGGGCATTATGAGCAAGTATAAAATTCCCGCGCAAATTTAAAATTCATTATTAAAAACATACGTCATAGAAGCGTCGTTCTAAAGGAAAAACTTTCCGCGTCCAAATTGTTTCCCTTCTAATGTCATAAATTGCGTTCGCATTGCGGGCACGGAATGGCCGCCGGATATTTTTAATCTGTGCGCTGATTAAAAAAACCATAGAGCGTTCCGCGGCGGAGGCACGTGCGAACAATTTGTAGGTACACACGCGGACGCCGAAATAAGACGTGTTTTTAGGTCCGGTATGATTGCGGACACATGTCCACTGTACTAGGCGGGAAGCTTATGATTATTCAGATGTCCTAGTGATGTCTTTGGAAAAAAACACTTCAAAGTACTGGTATATATTTTGTGATTTCACCCAAGATTTCTAAGGCCACCAGATTCCTTGTATCAGTGATCGTTTACTCTCAGACGAA
Organism: Iphiclides podalirius; assembly: GCA_933534255.1. Lineage (NCBI taxonomy): Eukaryota > Metazoa > Arthropoda > Insecta > Lepidoptera > Papilionidae > Iphiclides > Iphiclides podalirius. The sequence continues at coordinate 295,650 of OW152841.1, read as the reverse complement.
TCGCTCGCTCATTTGCCTGCTGCCTAACTGACGTCACCCCTCCTTGGAAACAAACACCGATTATCTTTGACCCAAAGATAATTTGACACAAATACATTTTCCCTGCGGGAATCGAATCCTCGACCACCGGCGTCCGAGCTTAGCTGCGACCGAGTCATTTACTGAATCAGTTAGTTGAAATACTAAAATATATATACTATAATAATATTTTTGCTAACAATCATTATAATCTGAATAATATTAATAAAGGGTTAGCAATTATCCTCTATCAAAAATTTAATTTCTATTTATAATTATATTATTATAATATCACATATTCCGATCCCATGTGAAAACCATGAAAACCGTGGAATAACGCGACCGCGCCCGCAGTCTCGTCATACTCGCATTAAAAAACATTAAAAGCGCGCGAAACTCTGGAGCTCTCACACAGCGATTAAGGCGCTCGAAAGCGCTCGTCGTCCAGTAAAAGAGCAAATGAGGCAGCGCTTCAGCGGCACTACGTGAGATGTTAGCGGGATGCGTAATTATTTTTCTGTTTGTCTCACTGCTACCGATGTTTGTACTCGCGTGTGTTATGGCTGAAGAGTAAATAAAGCTCTTGCGAAATTCAAACATTTGATTAAAACAAAATTTCATTCTACCAAAGTTCTAAACTTGGGTAGAATGAAACAAGCCATCGTGTCTTTCAACACTAACAGTTATTTTATACTTATGCCTAATATCTTTTGAGTCAATGCTACTTTATACTATATATATTATAGTAGATGTTTTAATATAAAATATAATTTATTGGAATACATGGAGAAGTTACGTGTTTTCCGTATACATCGTTTTTTTGTATATTAAAAAATGTATTTGCGTACTCCCCGTACACGAATACATTTAAGTTGTATGCAATTTATTATATAAATAATGTAATATATATATTATATGTTATTACACAATGTAACATTCTAATATAATATTTTGGAGTCTCCTTAAACTGGTTTAAAATAAACAATTCATCCAGAATTGCGCTTATATACTACACGTAATCTATCATCTAGTAGCGTTGCATAGTTTATAATAATTTGCATAATTTCTCAATAAAATCATCTTTATTTAGGTTCATCATCATCATCATTTCAGCCTGTTTGAGTCCACTGCTGAACATAGGCCTCCTCCATAGACTGCCACGAAGTACGATCCTGAGCCACCTGCATCCATCGACTTCCCGCACATTTGCACAGGTCGTCACTCCATCTAGTGGGGGGTCGTCCCACACTGCGATGGCCAGTACGAGGCTGCCACTCGAGAACCTTTCTTCCCCAACGGTTATCGGTTCTACGAGCTACATGGCCGGCCCATCGCCACTTCAGCTTGCTAATCATCTGAGCTATGTCGGTCACCTTAGTTCTACTGCGGATGTCTTCGTTACGAACTCTATCACGCAGAGAAATACCGAGCATAGCCCGCTCCATAGCTCGCTGAGCGACTTAGAGCTATTTAGGTTATTTTAAGTTTAATACACTGAACTAGACTATGAACTACCTAAATTAGATTATTATGGCTTCTTTGTGTTCTTATTGGTGATTCGCTGGATCAATACTCGTTTGATGGTTCTCAATGTGCCACATCTGATATTTGAGTGATTAACTTCTAAGCGATAAACTTATTGTTGAACTGTGGCAGAACACAGTCAGATTTGAGCATAAAAAGTTGCACAAATCTGATTGAGTGGCGGTTTTAATTGGTAGCCTCGGACGTGTATTATATATGAAAGAAATATTTATTTGGTAAAAAAAAAACATAAGATAAAAATAACAATTAAAATTTAGAAATAAATCTACCAAAAAGGTCACCACTCAGCATTACATCGTAAAAAAAGCAAAAAGCCTGGAGAGATCGATAGATGACGACAAGAATAACATATACTTATAATTTAACAATAACAGATTATTAATGGACATAACAAAAAATGCATTTAACGCCTGTTTGTAATATTTGTAAGTGGTAATGTTTTTGGAATTGTATTGTATTGTTGTTTGGAAATAAACTTTAGGGTTTCAAGTGCTGGATTTTTGCATTGATATCAGAAAGGCAAATAAAGTGATTGATATAATAGACACGTTTCTGCTAATTAAATTGGCGGACTTCACATTTTATCTTCGTAATACTTTTTTGTTGTTATTCCGAAATACGCTGGTTTCCTCACGATGTTTCCTTCACCGCTGAGCACTTGATATGTCAGTAACAATTTTATTGGTGTCGGCACCGGGGATCGAACTCGGGTCGCTCGAGTATATTGAATTAAAAACACAGCGCCTCGACTTATAAGCTATCACGGCTCGCTTCGAAATAATTGCTGATTAAATTACAAGTATTTTGAGCTCCCGCCACCGGTGAACGCATTTTCCGAAGTCTGCCGTTACGGCTAATTCATAATGTTTATTCAAACGATGACGCGTCCCATAAATAACGTTTTACGGCGCCATTTTGCGAAATAAGGACGCCGTTAGTACACGTGGCTCGTTTCGAGAGCGGCGCGCTGGTTCTCCCACCGGTCAATAACTCATTATGGCACAGCGTAAATTATTTTAGAATAATAATAAAAGGTTAAATGACTCGGTGACGCAGTCGCTGAGCCAGTGGCTTCGGCGTCGGGGTCGTGAGTTCGATTGGTACATGAGACAAGTATTTGTGCGACCCACTGATAGTTCCGTGGTTGTTCCCGAGGTGTTTGTACCCAAGGATGGTTGCATCTGGCAGGCGGCCGGTGGTAAAAACCCTAGCGTACTACTACTAGTATTTTTAAAAATATGATTCAGTTATTTTAATAACAGATGATTGTTAATTACACATATAGTTCTATATATATTTCTGCTTATTCTCCTGTCCCACCATTGTGGTGTTGCCACTACACTATCATATAGTATGTACAAAGTAATATTAAAATATTGACATTATTTATTATCACAATTTTATTAATCAATTACGTAATTAATTTTATTATGACTGAATAGATTATATTTGGCAATAGTATAAAGTTTATAATAAACAATACCGCGGTAAATGTACCGTCTCTTGTAACCAATTTGTATGACGTGATACGGCCTGAACATGATAGGACAATGTATATTTAATATCTTGCATGCAATGTATGTACCTACACCATGTTTTTACAAATAAAGACTATCCATCTAATTCTTCTGTGTGTGTAGTATGGCACTGAACTCCTCCTAAACGGCTGTATCGATTTTAGTGATTTTTTGAACGACGAGTGTCGATCCGAGAATGGTTTGGATTCACAGTTTGGCCCTTTAAATTTTTTTAATTAATTTATTTATAAGACGCTGTCGGATTTAAATCGCGTCTACAGGATGTCTCTCGGGTCCGCCAGCATAATAATAAAACTTATCATAAAATCCCGAATTACGGAATGCACATGACCACAAGATTGTCGACGTCTACGTCCTCGATAGCTTCTTGATTATGATATTAAGAGCTTGACCATCGACATCATTTAAGCATATTAGAGTCTACTGCTGGACATAGGCTTCCCCCACAGACCGCCATGAAGCACGATCCTGAGCCACATGCATCCATCGACTTCCCGCACATTTGCACGGGGGGGTTCTACTATTGGGATGGTCAACACGAGGCTTCTACTGCAAAGCTTCCCTATCGCTTATCGGTCCTTCTAGCAACATGGCCTCCTCCACTCAGCAAGTTAAACTTACTGGCCTTTCTTTTACATTTGTACTAATAATAAATAATTGGTAGATCATCCGTATGATTTATATTGACGATCCGAAGGGCGTAGTGTATACTCTCAAATCTAATGCGTCTAAGGGTGTGGGTTCGATCCCCGCTACTAGAAAAATATTGTGTGATGAAGTGTTTTTCTAGTGTCTGGGTGTTTATTCATTTATTTATACTTTATGCACACAAAATATGTATAGAGTTGAAATGCCATCAGCATTATCTACCAATAATGTACAGTAATGTGTGTAGTAGTATTTATTTACAAAAAAAGTATGTTTATCATTTATCTAGTACCCATAGTACAAGCGTTGCTCAGTTAGGGACTAGTGAACGTTGTGTAAAAATGTTTCCTAAAATATTTAGCAATATATCAAATATTAATTGCGACATATTTATCTATTTCACAAAAAGGCATCGGAAATGTTAACATTCTAGTTTTTAACCGTGCTACCTGATTCTTTCATATCTATGAAGGTACATACTACACAGTAATATGGCCATGCCTCATCGTAATGGAAGATTGGTTATCACTCGCGATGCTTGATTCGCAACGTAGAAAGTAAAATCGGTATTACGCGCCCGTTATCACAGACGAAATTATTATGCAGAAAAAAAATGTTTGAGACATATCTAACATATCTATACTTGTATTTGTTATAATAACGGATTTATATATTTATGTACATATAATAGTAGGACAATAATTCCACTTTTCCAACTTTTTGATGTACAAAGATATGTGGACAAAACCTAGTCTTTACAACTTTAGTCATTACTCGTCCTGCATTCATCTACCGGCTGGCTTCCCATTGGCAGAAGCGAAAAGGTTTACCTCATGTTCACGAAGCGCCTATCGAAATCATCGCTGCAACTCGCATGACCAAATTTGCATGCTGTTACATTATATAATTGTCACTTTACATAAGTTAGTAGGTAGTTTATTTTTTAACCTTCTTTGTGTTACCGCTCTGTGATTAAGCACATTACAAGTCTTGCAAAGCTTCTGATATATTTTCATTTTACCAAAAATTACCTGGTCTATTTCCCAACCATTGGTCCTTCGAGCCGGATTTAAGGAATACCAGAACAGAAAAATTAAGAAGAATTAATTTACGGAAAATAAGGATTGGTACACGTGTGTCGAGATTGGAAGGTCAAGTGTTCTCGATATTGAGATTATTAGGTGTTAAGTAACATAATTTGTACCCATCACTCTAGAACAGGTAACTTTTAAGCAAAAGCTTTGCAATAAATAAGGTCAGTACTGAAATTAAATATTTTCATTAGAGTTGTGAATAAATTTAACCTCATACCTATGTTATTTCTATAGGTAGCATACTTACTTATTGATTTTACGAGATTATAATTGTTTCATTTAGTTATTTTATTATTATTACTGCAGTTAATTTCCAAAAGTAACTAAATACTCGTTAAAATCAGTTATATATTTAAGTAGTATTGCTAGGGTATTATTCATTGTTTTCTTAATTTGTTAGTACTATTATTGTAAATTTGTATTGTGTATATATTAAAACTCATTAGTCACGTTGTTAATTAATTTATTTTGTGTGAGGGTAAACATTGGTAATTGATTACATTATTCTCAACTTCTTGCATTGTAACGTTACAGGTTGACGGCACACTTGCTTCCCAGAATGTCTGATGAAAGAGAATTAATAAAGAAACGAGGCAGTTACAAAGGACGTTTAACAGCTTTTTCTACTTATTTAAATGCGTTAAATATTCCTGCGTTGAGCCCTATTGATATCACAGAGTTAGAATTACGGATAGGTAAGATAAAATGTTTATATGATCAATATGATGAAGTTCAAATAAAACTCGAATGTATGGTTGATAATTTAGACCTACAACTTACAGAGATAAATGAATTTGAGTCTACGTATTATAAATTACTTTCTAAGGCTCAGGAAATCTTGAATAAATATTCTGCGGATAAAGATAGCATGAGTGTAGCAAGTAGTTATAGTAAACATAAAATCGTCAAATTACCTACGATACAATTACCCAAATTTAGTGGATCCTATGAACACTGGCTGGAATTTCATGATACATTTTCTAGTTTAATAAACTCCAACAGTGAGATTGACAACATAAATAA